>CM029520.1:15358302-15919061 GCA_017140615.1 Eucalyptus cladocalyx | reverse complement strand
CAAGTTCACGAAAGTCCGATTTCGACCACTGCCGCATCGCCATCCCGGTGATTCGTTCTCAGCTTTACCAAGTGAGTTTTACTCACTAATGCTTTGTTAGTTTACTAATTATACTTAAAGTTGGTTAGATTTAATTAAATACAATTATGTGGTTGGATTAATTTAGATAAATTAAATTAGAGACTTAATGATACTTGTTAGGTGGTTAGAAATAGACATTAGCAAGTAGGCATGCCATGTTAATTATTGAACGAGCTTCGTAATTTTCCGGACTCGCCTTGACTTCCAATCGCATTATGGGCCTAAATTGGATTTTTATAATATTTATTTAATTTTTCAATTTAATTATTTAATTATTTATTTTTCTGGAAATTCATCCGAGATGGTCGGTGATTGAATTTCAGCCGATTGTCGTGGTGCAGTCCGCTTATTTATTTGAGCTTTATTTTATGCTAAAGTAATTTAGGAGGAATTTGAAGATTTATTCCTAAATTGAATCTAGACAGGTCGTGGGTGGGATCAAAGCCACTAAATCTAAGGAATTGCTTGGTGTGGGATGAATGACCTAGAAAGGGTACGACTATCATGTAATCGATCAGGTCGATTTGATCGACAAGCTTCAATCGGTGATGTGACTATGTGAGTACCTATTAAACTGTACTAATATGCAAATGGAATTCAAGGATAAGGTAAGTCCTCTGACTCGTGCTATGCTTAGGCAACTGAGTAGTGTATTGGCTTACTAATCGAGTATTAGGGTGTAGAATTTGCTGAGACATGGTCTCATTGGTTATTGGAATAACCATTTCGTGACCTCGAGAGCAGCTGCGTATGCTAACTTAATAAGGAGGCTATTCAATGTAAAACCCGAGAAGGAGAAAGATTTTTGAAGTAGAAGAGGATCCAGAGAGGGATCTTGAGTACAACCCGGATGTGGATTGAGATCCCATCCCTTTTGTAAACCCCTGTCTTAGTGTAGAAATGTGTGAGACAAGTATGTTGTGAATAGTATTGTAAATATACTAGGAGTTGTGTTGTTAATAAAGGTGTGGTTGTGAATTTCAATATGAAAAATATGGCATGCTTTTCTATTTCATTGTTTTATTGTCTGGGGATTTATAACTGCTTCCGCCCTCGTAATAAAAAAGAAAGGGTCGGGTTATACTTAGTCATAGGATATTGCACCTTAAAAATCAACTAGGTAGAAGGATGGGCACGCCCCGAGGATCGGATCGTGGCATCCCTTTTTTGTTGTATCAAAGCAAAAATTCAAGATTGGAGTGATAAGGAGCATTGGACCATGGATAGTTTGTAGGAAAGGCATTTAAATTCACGTTGGTGCATGTTTGTGTTAGCTGAGTGCTAAAATTATTTGTTGTTTGAATCGTCCTCGTTTCTAATTTGGTGTTGAATTAAAGGGTGTGTCGCTTGTTTAAAGTGACATTATGAGTGATCAAGAGCCGATGACTTGCGAAGAGGGCCAAGAGGGGCCGAATCTGGAGGAAGAGCACGAACTAGAGTCGGTACTCAAGGAGGTCGTGGTCGAGCGCCAGCATAAGCTAGCGAGTGGAATGGTTCCACCCGTTATAGATAAAGTAGCACCAACTCCCTCGTTGCAGCCGAGGCAGCAGCCTCCGAGTGAGCAAGGAACTGCCGGAATCAACTAGGCTCTAGATGTTATGTGGGAGATGATGGGCAAATGTGCCCGAGACCAAATCAAGGTCTTTACCGCCGCCGTTGAAGCCGCCGCCACCGCGCTGCTAACGCGCCATTGCTGCCACGCTTCTCGCTGCCCCTATCACAGCACCCGGCATTGTATTCCGCCGGCCGCCCCCGCTGAAATACTACCGTGAGCCGTGTCGTTGGGAGGCTGATTCACCAGCTAGTGGATCAATTCTTAAAAAATGAATCTACCGAAATTCATTGGCACCGCAGACCTTGAGGCCGTGTCTCGTGGGTACAAGATTTTGGAAAAGGCATTTACTTTCGATGTGCAATGAGGAGGAAAATGTGTTACTAGCAATGTACCAACTTCAAGGTAACGCCAATATATGGTGGAAAGCCGCCAAGGAATAGTGTTCCCGTAAGGTGTGGTCCAAGTGTGGGACACCTTCCGAAGCCTTTAATGATCGCATTTTCGAGAATCGCCGAGAACAAAAGATAGAGGAGTTCCACCGTTCTCCTCGCCAAGGAGCATGACAATGGGACCAAGAGGTCAAGTTCGCAACTATCACAAAGATGCTCCTAAACTGATTGAAGACCCTAAAGAGAAAGCTCGGAAGTTCAAAAGCGGTCTTCGTGCTAAATTGAAACAACCTCTACTATTATGGGACTTGAAAGATTATAGAGAGGTTTATTGTCGAGCCCAAATGATAGAGCAATGATTGAATGAGCAAGCTGCCTCGTCGGGGTCGAGATTTGGTGTTGACCAGGAAGCGATCAGGCAAGGAAAGAGGCCGATGTCAGGGAATAGATTCCAAGGTCTGCCTAGCAAGAAGGGTGGATTTGGTAGGTCGATGGCCAATAGAATGGGACTGTGTCGCTCTTGTGGGAGACGACATGGGTTAGCACCGTGTCCAACTAGGATGGGTGTGTGTTATGAATGTCGCCTACAAGGCCACATAGCTAGACATTGTCTTAGGAAGTCAAGGGGACAATCGCAACTACCACCGCCACCGCCACAAGGACAGATCAAAGGGTATGCCCCTCAAAAACAGGAGGATGCTTGAGGCCTCTTGCTCAGAGTACCGTCTATGCAATTACCCAAGGTCAGGCATAAGTTGCGCCTGATGTGATAACAGGTATGGTTTCGCTCAATGACCAACCTGCTTATGCTTCGGTTGATCTAGGAGCAACCCACTCCTTCATTGCTGATGTGACATCCTGAAATTCGACCCCGTTTCGATAAAGTAAAATGTGCATATCGTCGGCGTGCCTATGGTCCTTTTTCTCTGAGCTGATCACTCACGAGTTAGCTAACCTATTGGGTGAAACTCTTATGGGATATAACCGCGGTAAAAATCCCTAAAAGCTACATAATTGGTTGGATTTGACTAAAATCGCGTCCGGTCGATTTTAATCATGAAATTTAATTCGGTTTTGGGAATCGAATATTCGGACGTGTCACAATTCATTTTTAGGATCATGTCTCATCATCCATCAAATTATTGACGAGTCCGAAATTTCAATAAAGAAATTATCGGAGGAAATATTGAAGACCAAAAGAAAATAGAAAGGGAAATGGAAAGAGAAAAGAACAATAAGAATAATATTAATTTTTTAATTTTTTTTCTCTCTCCCTTTTCTCTCTTTTTCTCTCTCTCTTCTCTCTCCTCTCCCCTCCACCTCGTGCGAATCCCCTCCCCACTGAACACCCCCTTTGCCAATTTGAAATTGGCTTCTCTTATCTCTCTCTCTATTTTGACTAGTCAAAAGAAAAACCCCTTCTTCTTACCTCTTCTTTCTCTCTCTTCTCTCTCATCTCTCTTCTTCCCCACTCCTCGTGACCGAGCCCTCCTTTCGCTTCTTCTTTCTTCTTTGTGGGAAGCCGGCGGATTTAAGCGGAGGAGCTTGTCGGGTTGCCGCGCCCCGCACCGCCACCCGGACGTCCACCACTCGCCCCGTTCCGCCGTCCGCGTCCCCCGCTCCGCAGCTTGCTACCGTCCCTCCCCATGCGATTCCAAGCGCTGCCCAGCCTTGTTCGGCCGCCTTAGGCCATGGCCCGACCCTCCGCCACCGTCCGCCTCATCGGAGCTCCGCCCGCTCTCCCGACCTCTTGCCGCCCCCAACCCCTCTCTCTCTCTCTCTCTCTGTTTTGCAGCCGAACCAGCAAACCCGCGAGTGGGTTTCCAGCAGGTTCGTGGTTGGTTTTGGGCCGTTTCCGGGCCCTGAACCCGAGCCGTGCTTTGGGAAGAATCGTTCCTCGCATCGCCCCCGTCGGATTCATCCGATTTGCACGCGATTTGGTGAGTAATCTCACTAATCCAAGATTAGTGGCTAATTATGCTTATGGTTGGTTTAGATTTAATTAATTATGTTTATGTTGTTAGATTAGATTAAATTAGCAATTATTAGCCAATTGTGATGCGAATTAGATAAATTGAATGTGTAATTAGCAAGTAAACGTGGTCTACTATTTATTGGAAGTGCCTTGGAATTTTTCCGACCCTTGGTGGGCTCCAATTAGGCTTTTCGGGCCTAAGTGGATTTTTTTAGTATTTAAATATTAATTTTCGGAATTAAATTAAATAATTATTTATTTTCCGAAAATTCAACTGAGATGGCCTGAAACCGGAAAAATATGCTGATGACCATGGCGAAGTCCGTTTATTTAATCGGGCTTTATTTTGAGCTAAATTGAATTTTTAGTAATTAATAATTAATTTTCGAAATTAATTAATTAATTAATTAATTTTTGGAAATTAAGATTTTGATGGCCGACGACCGAAATCTCGTGGTGATCGTCGTGGCGCAGTCCGTTTATTTATTTGAGCTCCACGTTGTATGGAATTGAATAAATTGTGATATTTTAGGGATTTACCCTAAATTGATTGAATTGTTGATTGGTAAATGGCCAAGTATGTTATTCAGTATTTATAATGCTTTGTTGACTTGATTTAATTATTTGATTGAGAAATCGTTGGCATTGGTTGTCGGTATTGAAAGTAATTGGTAACCACTTGAAAGAGGCACGTGGCTCGGTGAATTGGAATATCACCGGAGAATGCACGTGAGTTCAAAGTGGTTGAATATGTCACCTTGGCGAAAAGGTCGCCCGAGAGAATGCACGGGCTCGAGACTCGGTATGTCGTCCCGGAGAATGCACGTGGCTCGGTGACAGAGTTTGGCATCTAAAAGGGCACGTGGCTCGGTGAATTGATGCATCACTTTGGTGAGAGAGCACCTAAGAGAATGCACGTGGGCCTGTGCATCTAAAAGGACACGTGGCTCGTGATCTCGATGCGTCACTTTGGTAAGCGAGTACCTTAGAGAATGCACGTGGGTCCAAAGATTCGGAATGGCATCTAAAAGGCACGTGGCTCGGTGATCTGATGCGTCACTTTGGTAAGCGAGTACCTTAGAGAATGCACGTGGGCCCGGGCATCATAAAAAGGACACGTGGCTCGGTGGCTTGATGTACCACCTTGGCGAAGAGGTCGCCTTAGAGGATGCACGTGGGTCCGAGGTTTGAGGCACGTGGCTCGGAGACTTGGAAGGTCGTCCTGGAGAATGCACGTGGCCTAGCTTTTAAATATCCCACAGTGGGGATTGAATTGTATGACATGTAATCGACCGGGTTCGATTTGTTTGAAGTAAATGGGTGTTTATTGTGAATTGTACTGACTTAGTGTGGGATCGAGGCCAAGGTAAGTCCTCTCGTCCCGTGCGTGTTTAGGCAGCCTTTAGTATAATGGTTTACTAATCGGGCTTAGTGGGGTCGAACTCGCCGAGATGTAGTCTCATCCCTGTTTGGGAAAACCATTTCGGACCCCGCTGAAGAGCCGAGGAGGAGGAATCCGAGAAGGAGAACTCGGAGGTGAGATCTGAAGAGAAGGATTTTTGGAAGAAGAAGATAGTCCCGAGAGGGGCCTTGAGTATCATTTGGATGGATTGAGATCCTATCTCCTTTTGAGATCTCCTTTTGAAGTGATTTGTGGTTTGTATAAAAGTTTGGTTATAAATTTCAATATGAAAAATATGGCCCTGCTTTTCTATCCCATCGTTTTATTGTCTGGGGATTTTAACTGCTTCCGCATGTGCTTAAAAATGAAAGGGTCGGCGATACATTGTCCTGGGATATCGCATTATAAAATCGACCAAGTGAGACGGATGTGTGCGTGCCCGAGGATCGGGGCGTGACAGCCGAGCAATTTGTTAAGTTGATAGGAGTCAGTCCTATATTATTGGAGTCAGCCATGTGCATATCTACTCCTTGAAAGATAAAGTTATTGCTTTTTAGGTTGTTCGAGGTGTAAGTTAATGATTGGTGAGCGAGTGGGGAAGATATATCTTTTAGTCCTAGCCATGTATGACTTTGATTTAATAATTGGCATGGACTGGCTCATCAAGTAACGAGCTAAAATGGGCTGTTATCGTAAAGCGATTCAATTTGACCTGTTAGAGGGTAAGAGCTTCGAGTTTTTCGAGAATCGAGGAGGACCTCGATTGTCCGATCTCGTCACAAGAGACAACTCGTTTGTTAGACGAGGGTTGCCAAGGATACCTAGCAACTGTCGTGGACACAACAATTGAGGAACTGAAAATGGAGGACATTTCAATTGTGCAAGAATTCCAAGATGTCTTTCCAAAAGAATTGCCAGGATTACCGCCAGAAAGAGATATTGAGTTTGTAATTGAATTAGCACCAGGGACAGAACCAATCTCAAAGGCGCTTTATAGAATTGCGTTATCAGAGTTGAAAGAACTAAAGGTGCAGATGCAAGAATTATTGGACAAGGGATTTATTCGTCCTAGTGTATCACCTTAGGGAGCATCAGTTCTATTTGTTAAGAAGAAAGATGGATCATTGGGCCTGTGCATCGACTACCGACAACTCAACTAGGTAACCATTAAGAATAAGTATCCCCTCCTAAGGATCGATGATATGTTCGATTAACTTCAAGGAGTGTCAATATTCTCAAAAATTGACTTAAGAACATGATACCATCAGCTAAGAATTAGGAAGGAGGACATTCCTAAGTCAACATTTCGTACTCGGTATGGTCACTATGAGTTTACAGTGATGCCATTCGGGTTGACAAATGCTCCAGCTGCCTTTATGGATTTGATGAACATAGTGTTCAAGGAATATCTAGATCAGTTTGTGATAGTGTTTATTAATGATATCTTGGTTTATTCAAGAAGTGATGAGGAGCATGAGAATCATCTGAGATTAGTGCTCCAGACTTTAAGGATGCATCAGTTGTATGCTAAGTTTAGCAAATGCGAGTTTTGGTTTACTCGTGTGGCGTTCTTAGGTCATGTGATTTGCGGAGAAGGAATCTTCGTCGATCCGAGCAAGATAGAAGCCGTGATCAATTGGCGAAGACCGACATCGGTGATAGAAATCAAAAGTTTTCTGGAATTGGCAGAGTTATTACGTACGGTTTGTAGAAGGTTTCTCAGCGTTAGCATCGCCTCTAACTAAGCTCACGAAGAAAGAAGAGAAATTTGTATGGTCAGACAAGTGCAAGCGTAATTTTCAAGAGCTGAAGGAAAAGCTGACTACCGCACCTGTGCTGACAATTCCATCTGGCCTCGGAGGATTCGAGATTTATAGTGATGCGTCATTCAAAGGATCGGGTTGTGTGATGATGTAACATGATAGGGTTGTTGCATACGTCCCGCCAGTTGAGACCTCATGAATTGAACTATCCGACGCATGACTTAGAACTCGCAGCCATCATATTTGCATTGATAGAGGCACTACTTGTGCGGGGAAAAGTTTCAAATCTTCACGGACCATCAGAGTCTCAAGTATTTGTTCTCTAAGAAGGAATTGAACATGAGACAACGCAAATGAATGAAGTTGATGAAAGATTACAACTGTGATATTTTATATCACCCAGGAAAGGCGAACAAGGTCACCGATGCTTTAAGTCGAAAGTCTTTAGTGGCTCAATTACTGATTAAGGAGTGAAACTTAATCGAGAGAGCTCGAGATTCGGTATTCAAGTTTGAGGTAGGCCACCTTTCAAGTTTTATGGCCACCTCGAATTGAACCGGATGTCCAAGTTAGAATCAAACAACTTCAACCGACAAACCCGGATGTACGAGAATTCTTTAGGAAGACATAGAGAAAAGAAAGGTTGATTTTCAAATCGCTGATGATGGGATACTAAGATTCCAAGGACGATTGGTTGTACCTGACGATGTAGAGTTTAGAGAAGAAATTTTATCTGAAGCACATCGTAGCAGTTACAGCATTCACCCTGGAAGCACTAAGATGTATCAGAATCTACGTTAACACTATTGGTGGTCAGGTATGAAGGCGGCTATCGCTAAACATGTGGCCAAGTGTTTGACATGTCAACAAATAAAAGCTCAGCATTGCAAGCCGAGAGGACTTCTACAACCTCTCGCGATCCCAGAATGGAAATTGGAGCATATCATAATGGACTTCGTGACTGGACTACCAAGAAGTCAGAGAAGGAATGATTCGATCTGGGTGGTGGTCGACAGACTGACAAAGTCGGCTCACTTCATTGCAGTTCAAAAAGACCTCAGTCTAGATAGACACGCAGACCTGTACGTGCATCAGGTAGTTCGAATGCATGGAGTGCTAGTTATGATAACCTTAGACAGAGACCTGAGGTTTACTGTAGCCTTTTGGAAGAGCTTGCAAAATGCTCTTGGTACAACTCTTTAGTGCAATACGGCATTCATCCTCAAACGGATGGCCAGTCCGAGAGAACAATTCAGACTCTCGAGGACATGCTAAGAGCTTGTGTAATAGACTTCAAAGGAAGTTAAGAAGATCAGCTTCATCTGGTAGAATTCGCCTACAATAATAGTTACCAATAGAGTATCCAGATGGCTCCATTCGAAGTGTTGTATGGCAGAGCCTGCAGAACTCTAGTGTGTTGGGATGAAGTTGGGGAAAGGAAGATAACAGGCCCAGAGTTGGTTGAGCAGTCAGTAGATGCCGTGGCAGTGATCAGAGACAGATTAAAGACAGCGCAAAGCAAACATAAAAATTACGCAGATAAGCGCCGGAGGTCTTCGGAATTCCAAGTTGGTGATCACATTTTTCTGAAAGTGTCACCAATGAGAGGACTTCACACTTTGGTAAGAAAGACAAACCAAGTTCGAGGTACGTAGGTTCGTTTGAGATTCTTGAGAGAATCGGGGCCTTAGCGTATCGTCTTGCATTGCTGCCAAGATTGGCGCAAGTGCATGACGTCTTTCACATGTCGATGTTAAGGAAGTACGAGCCTAACCTGACCCATGTGCTCAATTTCGAGCAATTGGACGTGGATAACCGTGTGTCATACGTCGAAAGACCAGTTTAGATTGTCGATCGCAAAGAGCAAGTTCTGCGTACAAAGACCATCCTTTTGGCAACACCACGGTACAGAAGAAGCAAAATGGGAGACTGAGGAGTCAATGAGAGAATTGTACCCCCACATTTTTTATCAAGTCTTGTAAGGTTTAAATTTCGAGGATGGAATTTTCATAAGAAGGGAAGAGTTAATCGAGCATTTTGTTGACGTGTTTATAGGGCTATTTTCAGAGTTGATCACTCTTGAGATAACTAGATTGTCTGGGTAAGTAATTAAGAAATTTTAGGGCAATAAACTTGAGAATTCGATTAGGAATCGGCTTCTCAACCGTGCTCATTTTTAGAGGCCATTGTGGCACAGTTAAAAATCGATTTAAGACTAAAGATAGGTCTGGTCGACTGAGATGTGTGGCCGATCGTGGGTGACTCCACTAAATTGGAAAATTTTCGTCGACCGACACTAATATGATTTTACTGTCGTTTTGGTACCCTGTGTCCATATTTGAATCCTCGAGATTTTCACGACAATCGAGAGTCGCCATTGAGTCAAATGGGTTCATCGTGGTTCGAAGAAAATCAACCACGGGTTATTTGCCTTAAAAAGTTATGAAAACTACCCGATAGTCTAGGTTACGCTAAAAACATGCCAAATGAAAATTAACCGTCAATTCAAGTCCGATTTCAGAAATTGAAGTTTCGGCCATGTCATAATAAATTATAGGAGTGTTGACTCAGTCTTAGTAGATTTTTCAGAGATTCCAAAATTTTTACGGAAAATCGGTTCGGACGTCACGGAAAATCAACGGAAATTCAGATCGGCCGAATTGAGGAGATTTTTCAACTTGCAAGCTAAGTCTTTGAGTGTTGGGGACTAGCAGAAAATGATCGGGCCTCAATTTGGGGAATTGAGTGAGGAATTTAAGCTAAATTAAATGAAATTCGGAATTATGCTTGGATAGCAATTTTTGGCTTCATTTTGGATTACTTGTGGGATTTAATTTGGTATAAAGTAATGGAGACTAAAAGATAAGTTTGAAGGCAAAAAGTGGGTACAAGCAATTAAGGCAAAGGCTAAGATTTCATAATTTTTGGCCCCTCCTTGGCTTCTCCCTCACGCGAAGCCTCCCCCATCCACTCGTTATTTCTGCATTTGCTTTCAAATCTCTTTCGCACGGCGTCGCACACCCTCCACCGAAATTCCTTCCGGGTTGAAGCCGCTGCCGCGTCCGAGCATCCCCGTCCCCACCATCGAAGAACTCCATCTGCTCGTGACTCCTCTTCATTCGCTTCTTGGTTGCCAATGCATCTTCACGGGTCAACTCCAACTCCATCTTGTTGATCGAAGCCAGGTGAAGCCGAAGCTGCAGCGCCACACGTCCGCGCCTTGGAGCCCACTACCAAAGTTGCGATTTCCTCGCCGGTTGTTGACGTGCAGCTCCATTCCATGCAACCGCTTCCACATTGAGCAAGCGAAAGCAACCGCGCCACACGTAAGCCTTCATCAATTCCTACAGTCAACAACAACAAGCCACGAAGCCTTTGGTTGACGCAGCTCCTCCGTGCGTCCAAAGGAAGCCGCACGCATCCAACGTCTTCGTCGTGTCTTCCGTGTTGCAGCCAATCAAAGCAAGCTGTCTCGCATGATTCCTCTCCTCTCCGCTCGTGGATCAAGTAGGCCGAACCAAAAGAAGCCCAGCAAGTTATTCTTGTTCGGCCCGGAGCCGTTGGAATTCGAGCTAGCATTTTTGCACTTTCAACCCACGAAAACCAATAGCCAACTCAACCCATCTTTAGGCGATTTCGGCCCAGCAAAGAGGTCAAGCCCAATTCAGCTTTGTTTTAGTCACTTGAAGCCCAATCAGTGAGGTCCGGAAACCCACTTCGCAAGCCCAGTCCAAAGTA
Source organism: Eucalyptus cladocalyx (assembly GCA_017140615.1). NCBI lineage: Eukaryota > Viridiplantae > Streptophyta > Magnoliopsida > Myrtales > Myrtaceae > Eucalyptus > Eucalyptus cladocalyx. Next base: position 15,908,158 of record CM029520.1, on the reverse strand, counting down.
AACCCATTCTTGAAGCCCAGAATTTCTGTGGGCTTGCAAGATTTCTTGGCCCGGTCCAAGTTCGTTGAAAGCCTGATTTCGGCCGCTATCGCGGTGATTCGTTCTCTACTTTTACCAAGTGAGTTTTACTCACTAATGCTTTCTTAGTTTGCTAATTATATTTAGGGTTGGTTAGATTTAATTAAATGCAATTAGGTGGTTAGATTAATTTCGATAAATTAAATTAGAGACTTAATGATAGATATTAGGTGGTTAGAAATTGACATTAGCAAGTAGGCATGCCATGTTAATTATTGAACGAGTCTCGGTAATTTATCGGGCTCATCTCGACTTCCAATAAGGCATTATGGGCCTAAATTTGGATTTTTATAATTATTTATTTAATTTTCGAATTTAATTATTCAATTAATTATTTTTCCGGAAATTCATCCGGGATGGTCGGTGACCGGAATTTTGTGCTGATTGTCGTGGTGCAGTCCATTTATTTATTTGAGCTTTATTTGGTGTTAAAGTAATTTATGAGTAAATTTAAGATTTATTCCTAAATTGAATCTGGAAAGGTCGGGTGGGACCGTAAAGTCACTAGATCTTGAGAGAGTTGAGTGGGACCGTAAAGCCACTAAATCTAAGAAATTGCTTGGTGTGGGATGAATGACCTAGAAAGGGTACGACTATCATGTAACTGACTAGGTTGATTTGATCAATGCTTCGATCGGTGATGTGACGTGTGAGTACCTATTAAATTGTACTAATATGCAGATGAAATCCGAGGCCAAGGTAAGTCCTCTGACTTGTGTTGTGCTTAAGCAACCGAGTAGTGTATTAGCTTACTAATCGAGTCTTAGGGGGTAGAACTCGCTGAGACGTGGTTTCATTGGTTATTGAATAACCATTTCAAGACCCTAAGGGGGAGCCAAGGAGGAGGAACTTAAGAAGGAGAGCATTAATGTAAAAAGAAGGAGAAAGATGTTTTAAGCAAAAGAGGATCCAAAGAGGGATCTTGAGTACAACCCGGATGTGGATTGAGATCCCATCCCTTTTGTAAACCCTATCTTAGTGTAGATAGGTGTGAGACAAGTATGCTGTGAATAGTATTGTAAATATACTAGGAGTTGTGCTGTTAATAAAGGTGTGGTTGTGAATTTCAATATGAAAAATATGGTCTGCTTTTCTATCCCATTTTTTTATTGTCTAGGGATTTATAACTGCTTCCGCTTGCGTAATAATAATAAAAAAAGGGTCGGCGATACTTAGTCCTGGGATATCGCACTTTAAAAATCGACGAAGTAGAAGGATGGGCGCATCCCGAGGATCGGGCGTGACATAATAGGCCAATTCAAAGGACAATGGGGAGTGGAATTTTTTATTCATTGGGAATGGACTAAGTCTCTTTAATAATGAGGTATATGGGTTGGTTCTATACTTAATCACCAATGTTGATTAAAGTTAATTGAATGAAGACTAGGTCTAAGAATTTAGAGTCATTCGGTAAGAAAAGATCATAGTCCACTATAAATTTTTCTACCCATATCAAATATTGACATTTCAACCATCTATTTAAAAATGTTTATACATACATAGTATTGGATAAAAGATATGCATATTTGGAGTTATCCGATCTTGATTGAAAATGAGATAATTGTATATAAGTTCTTTTTTTCTTAAATTTTGAAAAGAGTTTCGAGCCTACCAAACTCTAATTGTATAATCTAACAGGAAGAACCATCACACGAGGTAAACCATTAGACATGAAGACACGAGTGAGGCCAAGCAATCCTCATTCAAAGTAGAACTGGTCCTGACCTTCATGTTAATTTGATAAGTAGCAAACACCTCAAATCACATATTCACTCCCCATCGATATCACATGCTCAACGGACTCCCTAAAATTGACACAAATGTATGCAACCGGTATGAGCAGAGAGTGCATAACATGAATCGCTTTAGAGACCAAACTTAAAATTAGCAACGAAGTCAATAGTCGAAACGTGCACCACAAATAGAAAGGAAGCGTGCAGAGATCAAAACTAAGGATACCAGACCTGTATTATCAAATGTAATCAGATTAACACTCTTGAAGGCTCTCGGTTCCAACATGGAGGGGAATACAATACTTCAAAATTCGAAAATACCATAACTAGAATAGTTGAGGAAAATAATCAGTCAGACACGTAGAAGGCATTCGATTGAGAGGCTAGATGGAAAAGAGAAATGGAAAGAGGAACTGCCAACTCAAAGTAGGCAACGCATCACCTTTGAGGTCATCGAGACGGAGGCAACTGGTTTTTCACTCCGGCGGAGGGAATCCTCTCGGTCTCCACCCCGTGAAAACAAAGCACGAGAGTTTACCTTGAGTAAGAGCAGTGACTGGACGTGATTGACGAATGGATCGGAAGGAGGAGGCCTATGAAGTGGCAACGTCGAGAATTGGAATTGGTGAAGAGAGAGAGAGAGAGAGTGAGTGAGAATCGAAGGTGGTGACAGGAGCGATTGAGAAGAGAGACAAATGGAGTATGTTTGTCGAGGTGAGGCTTGACGTACCATGACCGGTTATAGTGACAATCGGCAGACAGAATGGAGGAGAAAAAATGGAGATGGAAACCAAAAGTGGTGGAGCTTATAGTAGCTGGCGAGGGGACGACGACCGGAGATGAATATGTCACAGAGGAGAGAGTAGAGAGAAATTATAAGGCGAGGTGTACAAGTGAGATGAGGAGGGTGTCGACTTCGTGGGCGGGGCCGAACCGGGCCTCCAGGTTCGAACTCACCTGAATATTTCATAGATTCTTTACCAGGCCCAGGTGGCTGGGGTGTCGTGAAATTATGCTTATTGGGCTCGGTTCTTGCTAAAAGTTCAATTGGGCCTTACTGCAGATGTCAAACTGGACTGCGAAAGTTGACGATTGCCTCTGAATCAATTCTGAATGTTGCTGGATGTTATTAATTAGATGGGAATTCGAACGGTTGCGCCTCAGTTCGGTTGTTCTATAAATTGTCCATAACACAGTGCCAATGTGAGATTGATTATCTCTATCAAGTTACCACGCGCGTTCACAGTTCATCGGCATGGGTAATTTCTCAATTTTGAATGTTGGACATTGCTGGAAAATGCAATTTGACTGTGAATTTGAGTGCGTTTGGCTTGGTTTGTTTATACTTTCATCTACCAATGATCAGGGTTAACGTATTATTCACCTCAAAGCCTTTGGAGCGTGTTTAGAGGTCATTTGTCATGATAATCGCAGGCAACGCATGCTGGAATTTATTGAGGGTCTCCGTTTAGACAGGAAATTTAAGGGCATTGATGGAGATATTTCGAGGTTGAGTTTCATGATTTATGGAAATACATTGGCATGTGATTCATTCCTAAGGCTTTCAGTTGGATTGAATTTTAATTGAATAGGTGAAGGGGTTACATGTATTGACCGTTGCTGGTGGTTTCGGTTTAGGCTTTGATCTTGGAAGAGGTTGCGGTGATTTAGTGTATAAGTTGGTAGTTCATGTTGGTGCATAGGCAAAGGATCCATTTCATGTCATTTTAATATTGTTTAGTGTAATTTCCTTTGCATAAATACTTAGGTCTGCAAATGATAGTGGGCGTCTTTAGTTTACTGAGTTTTAGGATGGTAATAAAACAAGAATCCTTTCAGTAAATAGGTCTCTTTCAATCTCTTTACGATTGTGGCATCTTTAGCTTATGGTGGCTCATGTTCCGAGGACTTAATAATAAGGTCATGTATATTCTTTACTTGACATCTTACAAGATTTATTTTCTCATACTTTACTTTAATTGTATTTACTTTAGTACTATTTTGCTTTGAAGTATTGATTTCATTATCTTGATTTGGTGAGTTAGAAATCATACAGTAATTTAGATTTGATCACCTACAATGTTCAATTTCATTATCTTCCTTCAATGTAAACAATTGGTTTCATCCTACTAATTATGTTTACTCCAAAAAGAATCCCATGAATGGTGGCATAAAAAAAAATTCAAAGTTGCAATTACTATAGGCCTGGGAGAGTTTGCCCTAAGCAATGCACCATCTTTGTCAATAGGAACCGTTTGTGCTTACTAAATAATTCATCAGCTTTTCTCAAGGAAGGTCACGATAGATGCTATTCCAAGTAACTTGCAATTACACATGTTACAATACTAGTGTCACTATACAATGTGACCGAAGAATGGGAATGGAATTTTCTCACATTGATAATCACTTTTTATGTGATAATGGGCAACAAATGTTTAGAAAGGAATAAAAGAATGATGAATACCCATTTACTGAAGATAAAAAAAAAATAAAAATTCATCCACCTTTTTTTGGTAAATAACATAATTAGATTAACAAAACAAGTCAAGTCTTATCGTGCGAAGTATATGGACTCCCAGTGGAGTCTAATACAAAGGTCTTAATAACATCTGGAACAGAGAAATAAATGACAAATGTAGATGTTGTTCCTTTGGAAGTAGGGCAAAAAAATGCGTGAAAATGGGTAACTTTATTGGCTAACTTTAATCTAAGGCAATTTCTTATTGCCATATATTTACCACAATGCATTCACCGTTTGTTGGAGCTTCTATAGTTCCTAAGAGATTTATATTCGCTCGTAATTTGTCATAAGCACAAATAATTTGTCATTATAAACTCGGAGATGATATATAAAATCTAAAAAAATACTTTAATTGATAAATACGACGTATATCGTTGGAAACTTCTTAGTCATCCATATAAAAGATGGGCAAAAGTCTTCTTGTGGGTCTTTCAAGTTTGTTTCTTATGTGGAAGAAAATATGAGATGTCATTTACGAGGACCAACTGTGAAATCATGATTGCATGTGAACGGTCAATCATGGCATGCATGAGAATGCGACCAAATGTATACCTTGTCGATATATGACTATTTTTTCCCTTTTGAAAAAAAAAAATGCCTATATCTTTGTTAACTCTTAACATTGCTTAAATAAATAAAAGCATGAAGCTTAAGCAATATGCTGAAATTGCGCAACATCTACGGTAAAACATACATAAATAATATGTTCCTCATATAGTCATCACTTTGTCAGCACCTCAATTTTCTTGTTCATTATATATTTAGTTATAAGAACCTATGGAAACAATAATCCATTAGGAAGTCAAGAGGCTAGACCGATAGAATATTCCTACTATTTACACCTAAAATATTTAACTTTGTTGCTTGTTTGTATTAGGCAATATCTCAAGTTAGATTTCACATCAAAATTGAATTTGCCTCTTTGACCTGATTGGAAGTAGGTTCTTTTTTTTTTTTCCTTTCGTGTGGGGTTCGGAATTGGAATTGAAGAGTTCATAAACGATTACTTTCTTCAACTAGGCCATAAATGACAATGAACCCAATTATGTGAAGATGATAAGTCATTTAAAGAAAAGTCTTGAGCTCAATACACAATCATCTTGCCTTTAGTCACCCCCAGCATGTCCTTTCACATAAAATTATGGAATAAATGTATCGAAAATACTAAAACTTGTCACAAAAATGTAAATAAGTCCTAAAACTTTGAAAAATTGTGATTAACTCTTAAAACTTCTCACCAAAAAGGCAATCAAGTTCTAAACCTTTCAAAAAGTGTAATCAAGTTCTAAAACTTGTTAAATTAATCAAATCAAGTTGTTCTATTGATTGCGCTGCTTGAAAGTTTTAGGATTCAAATGCATCTTTATTATAAATTTTAGGACTTCATCGCATTTTTTAAAAGTTTTAAGACCCGAATGTATCTTCTCGATAAATTTTAAGATTTGATTACATTTTTAAAAAGTTTCAAGACTCAATTGCACTTTTCGTGACATGTTTTAGGACTTTAGGGATAAATGCATTGGAAGTCCTAAAACATGTCACGAAAAGTGCAATCGAGTGTTATCATTTTTTTTGTAATTAAAAAAATAAATTGTAAAAGCTATGGCATACGCGCTTTCCTATCATGCCCTGAACCCCGAGTGCGTACCCATCTCTAGCGCGTGTCCATCTCTATCTTGTTGATAAAATTTTACGACTTCCCAGGACGAGTTACCGACTCTTTCTTTTTATTTCACATGCGGAAGCAAATATAAATCCCCTGATAGTAATCATCTTAGGATAGAAAAGTAGGACATCAATTCACAAAAGCATGCTTTTTATAAACAACGATATGAGCAAAACAATTAAGCTCCAACAATAGGAACTCCTCCTCCTCAGACTTCGGGGCCTTGGTCCTCCACACTCAATCAATCATGCATTCCTAGTTTTACTCAATCATGCATTTATATGGTACAACCTACTTTCTATTCAAACAGCCATACAGATATGAGCAACAATTAAGCTCCAACAATAGGAACGCCACACTCAATCAATCTAGCATTGCATATGTCGAATCATCTCACACCATTGTGCATAGCATTGTCACTACGTCGATGACATTCCATAAAGGAGCATCGGTCTAGAATCTATTGCGACTGACATCTATTGGTAGGGCATCCTATATAGAGGTAACGTCCAGCTTAATAGCTCAAGACGGGTTTTCTTAATCAACAAACAATCACTCAAACATGGCCCAGGGCACCGTGCATTGCACTCAAATATCTCCATTAAAATAGTGAACCTAACCTATTTTCTTTGTATTAGAAATACTCATGAAAATCGTCATGTGTGAGTACACAATCAATTCACCCCAGAAGACTGATATCCTTTTTTTTTTTCAAAATCCCACTAGTTTACATAGTATATAAAACCATTTTCGGTATTTAGAACTCGACACCTAGGACTTTCTAGATAAATATTGAAAATTCACAATTTTTGAAATTAAATGCCAAAAATCCAATCAGCACTCAATTTGCAAAAATTAACACTCAATTGCAGAAATTAACCACACCATTGCAATCGTGTGAAATTCCAATCACCAGCTATCCCGGCCTAATTTCTGGAAAAAAATTATTAATTAATTAATTTCAAAATTTAATTAAATAAATCACTTTAATTTCTAAAATACTAACCTAGGCCAAAATTATTAATTAAATACCAATAAGGACCCGGAAAATTCCCGAACCCTTCTAGACAAATAATACGATTTATTTAAGCCTTAATTAAACCATGCTAACCACCTAACATGCTCAATTAAATAATTAAATTTCTAATTTAATCTAACTAACCACCTAATTCCTAATTAAATTAAACTAAACACCACTTAGACATCATTAGCGTACTAAGAAGAGTTTAGTGCATAAACTCACCAATTAATTGTGGAAACCGGTTTACCGTGATGACGGCGCGACAGCGGCCGAAATCCGAATTTTCGGTGGCATTGGCGGACTTGGATTGGGCCTAAAACAGGCCCAACAAATCTCAGTCCAATATGAGATTTGCTTTTGAATAGGGCTCGGCTTCGCTGGACTGAACAGGCCTTGAATGGGCTGTCTTTGTGGGCTTCTGAAGATGGGCTGGCTTGCAAAAAACAACTTGCTGGGCTGCTGCTTGGTGAAACCTCAACTGGACTGGGCTGCAGCTTGAATGGGCTGAAGATGCTCGAATGGGCCGGCGTTGTTGCTGCTGAAAGCTGGGCCAAGCTTCGCTGGAGGAGTCTCGCACGAAGGGAGACGCGGGCAAGAAGCAGCTTCGGCTGGGGAACTCACGCGGACGAGTGGCAGCAGGCGGCTGGGCTTCGGTCAACCAAGGGCTTCCGTGAGTGGCGTCGTTGACCATGCGTGGGACGTGGACGCGGAGAGAGAGATGAGGCGCGCGTTCGTGGCCGACCAAGGAAGAAATGGAGCAGAAGTCGAAGATGGCGGGATGCTGGGCTCAACCGCTGCTGGAGGTGGGTGAAAGATGGGGAGGAAACGTGGCAGGGCAAGGAAATTTCACGGTCAAAAACTCATCTGGAGTTGACCGAACAAGCAGCAATTGAAGACGTGTGGCGGCTTGGAGATGGGGGATGATGATGGGGATGAAGCGGCAGATGCGGTGGGGAACTGAGCGCGCGGTTCGTCCGGAAGAAAAGAAGAGGCAGCTGGTCCTTTGCTGAAGCCGAAATCGTTCGAAGCAAATGGTGGGCAGCTGGCGTTGGCGTGCTGAAGAAGCTGAAGATGAAGGCCCCAAAGTCAAGCAATCCTATCTATTTAATTAAATGCATGCCTCTAATCTCTAATACTTTCTTGAACCATAATACCACAAAATTAAACCACCAATTATCCAATTTTTGAAGTCAAAGTTGCTGCCCCATGCCTTATTCCGACTTTCACCAAATTAACTTCAACTCCTCACTCAAATCTCCAAATCGAGATCCAATTTTGCCGAAGAAAAATCCCAAACAATTTTCTATAAGTCCCTGACACTCAAAGGCTCGGTTTAGAAGTCCAAATTTCAATCAATTTAGCCCATCTGAATTTCTGCTAATTTTCTGCAATGTCCGAAACGGTTTTCCGTAAAAATCTCGGAATTTCTAAAAAATCTTCGGACGATGAGTCGATGTTTTTAAAATAGCTCGTGATACTACAGAACTTTCAATTTTTGAAATCGGGTTCAAATTCACGGTTAATTTCACTTCGGCGCGCTTTTAGCATGACCTAGTCTAGGTGGTAACTTTTAGAAATTTTTGGTGCAATTGACCCGTGATTGATTTATCTCGAGTAACTATGTACATCTTTGACACATTGGCGACTCTCAGTTGTCGTGAAAATCTCAAGATTTCAATTACAGACACAGGGTACATTGGCGACTATCAGTTGTCATGAAAATCTCTAGGGCAAGGGTCACGGCCCTCGCTCATAAAGTCACAGGGTATCCAAAAGGACAAAAAATCAATTTAGTGCCGATCGATGAGAATTTTGAAATTAGGTGGAATCACCTACATTTTGATTACACATCTCAGTCGAATCGACCTATCTCTGATCTATGATCGACTCTGACAATGTTGTAATGACCATTGCAGACTAACACGATCGTACAGTCGATTCCTGATCGAATTCTTAAGTTTATTGCATTTAGATTCCTTAATTGCTTCCCCAAATAGTCTAGATATCCCGTGAGTGATCAGCTCAGAGAATTGCACTATTAGGCGATGAAATGCCCATGGGATTTATACATATACATAATTTGTCGTGCTCATGTCAAAACTTCTATAGTTCCCATGGGATTTATACATATACATAATTTATCATAATCACGTATATTGTATCATTATTTTTGTATAAAGTGAGGTAATGATATATAAAATGTGAAAATGTTTTCAGTGGACGATTACCATATTTTGTTTTTGTGATTCAACAGGTAGGAATACTCCTAGTGAAAGACGGGCAAAAGATTTATTGGTGGCCTCTCAAATTTGGACTTTTTATGGAAAAGATATGAGACGCCATTTAAGAAGGCCGTCTACGCAATTGTGACTGCACAACCATCAATCACGGCATGTATGGGGGACTACGATCTAATTTGTCCCTTGATGTGTGGCCCTTTTTTTCCCTTTTGAAAACTAATGCCTATTTGCTTATAAATTTTAACATTACTTTCGGAATAAAAAAAAAACAAAAGCCAGGATAATTAAGCAATATGTTGAAATTGTAAAACATCTATGGCAAGACATACACAAATAGTATGATTGATCTTAATCATCACTTTATCAGTAAGGTTTCCCGTGTTGATTGTTGATTCATTTATAAGAGTTATGGGAACGTTGATCTATTTAGGCGTCAAGGGGCTAGACCAATAGAAGGTGCCTGTTATTTTTATCAAAGATATTTTGATTTTTTGGTTGTTTGTATTGGGTGATATCTCACATTATACATTTGCCTCTTTGATTTGATTGGAGGTAGATCATTGACACTAAAACTCAAGATCTCATAAGTACTCCCTTAGGCAGTAGAAGCTGTGATTGGGAAAAAAAAAAAAGTTAGACTTTGGGATTTTATCCTCACATTTTTCGTCTTCCCCACATTAATTGATTTCTCTTCCTACGAGATTAGATTAAAAACTGGAAGAAGTTATGCTACTAAGATCGAGGCCAACAATGTAGGTATGAAACACTGAGATCAAAATGACCCAAGTATAAAGCATATACGCTAATGACAATGACGTGATACTGTCCTTTATTTGTCTTATTATTTTTATTTTTGTGTTTGTTATTAGAGCACGTAGATCATAGAAGAGTCAAATGAGATAGCAATGCCATAGCGCCATGTGAAAATGATAGGTCATCCAATGAAAAATAGTGAGCTTAAAGGACTTTGACATTTTGCCTTTGGTCGACCATGGAATGGCTAATAAGAAGCCCCAAATTTATATCCCCAGAAATTGCAATCCATAAAAACTATGGCATTACAATCTCCTCTGGCTCTTCTAGACATACGTGCTCTACTACAGAAAAAAAAAAGGACAATATCATGTCACTTAGTGTACATGCTTCATACTTGGATAATCTTTTATCTCAGTGTTCTACACATGCTTTGCTAATTAGGAAATGAAAAGACTTCAAATTCTAAGTTGTAGTGAGTATTTGTCTTGTTACTAAAAAAACATATCAAAGTCAAAATAGAATTTTGCCTCTTGAAAACATAAGATTATCTTGCGTTCATGATCAAAAGCTTGAGATTTGTCTTGCTTGTCGTTGTCTCTTATATTCGAGGTGATGGAATATATATAGATTGCTTGAGTTGAATTATATATGGTATGCCCTTTTTTTTGGTTCCAGCTGAATCAATTATGGGCAACTAAATCTTTTTGCCGGGTTCTTCATATTTATATGGTATTCTCGATAAACACAGAAAAAAATTATAAGTTGACAGCTATCATGGTACTTAAGTAAATATTAGGTATGAGAACTAAAGTTGTCTCTTAGGGAAGAAGATTCTCTTAAGAGCAAAGGGAAAAGGGAAAAAGAAATCCCGAAATTTGATTAAATTTTAGTATGATTTTCGAATCTCTTTCTCTATGGACCCACCCGAATCAATTCGAATTGACAAGGGCATGAAAGTGAAGTCAAAGAATGATGTTGATTCCAAAGACACAATTGGATTCACTTTCATTATATGCTTCGTCCTCGTATCAATCACTTACTAATCAATTCGAGTCAACGACTAACCATTAAAGTTAAGTCAAAGAATATGCTTTGTCCTCTTACAATAATTACTATAACATTATAGTGGTGAAATCACTGTCAACTGTTCTAAAACATTAAACTATTAAATAAATGCATTTTTTAATATTTAAATATTCTATCATCCTCCTCATGCTTAGTTTGGTATTTTTTTTTTTGCCATAGTATTAAGCGGATGACATATTTAAATGGGAAGGCAAATGAGACGTAAAAAAAAAAAAAAATTTGAATTTAAGAGTTCAAGCTCTAATTCAATGTGAGATTTAATGGAATCACTGCCAATTATTCTAAAAGTGTAAGCTCTTAAATGAAAATGTGATTTCATATTTAAATATTATATCAAATACATTGTTTATTTTGTATAATCCATTATTCTCTCGGCAGATTACATTTAATTTTCCTAGTGGAAAATGAAACTACACGCATGATCCCTCAATCCAGTGATGAGGGTACAAATAGCTTTAGGCCAACCGAGACAACCCATGGACCTCTTATTTTCACGTCGGAGAGGAAAATGGTCCATCCAAGTTCAGAAGAAGAGAGAATATATCACGGACAGAATGTGATGAGGTAACTAGCCCCACCCGTGCAATTAAAAGTGCTGCTCGTGTCGTCGTAAGCGTAGCTGTAAGCTTGAGGGCACTGGTCCTTGAAAATCTGCGAGTAGTTCGTCGGCGGGCATGTCGCCGGCGTGTTGTACGCCCCCGTGCAGCAGTACTGCGGCTGGTTTAACGCCAGGCACGCGCTCTTGCACGCCACAATGCTCCCGTCCGACCCCTTCACCGCCAGCTCTGACGGGCACACGGAGTTGACGTTGGCTGCGCAGCTGGTCGTGGTGCACCCACTGCCGCTGCCCTGTGGGGTTATAGAGAGGGGCAGGTTGAAGCCGTCCACGAGGCTGACGTCGTAGATGCTGTTCTCGCCAGAGCCCGGTGCCTTGAGAGTGAACTCCGCCAAAGTGGCCGGCGGGATCGCCCCTGCACCATTGCAGCTCACCTGGCCAGACCCACAGTCGGCGGTGGCGCATACGAATTTGCCAGAGGCATCAGTGGCGCAGCCCGTTCGGCCCCACACCCGGCCAGCTGTCCACGTATCCGGGACGTCATTGATTGAGAAGGTTGCACCCGTGGCGAGCTCAAACCCAGTTGAGGATAGCTGCCCGCCACCCCCGCCGGTAAGCGTCCCGGGCCAGACTGTGTAGGGGCACTTGCTGGTGAAGCTGAGTGTGGCTGCGCCGGCTCCTCCTGCAAGCATGCATGCAAGCCATAAAATTGATGTACGCGGATTAATTATTTTTCCTCCTGGGGTTTTTCAGCGCGGGAATCTCCATAACAAAGATGGAAATTTGAACACAGGACTTTAACTTCCGAATCCCAAAAAACAAAAAATTAAACTTAGGATCTTATTTTCTAGTTTGGGAAGAAGGTAATGTTAATGTAGAAATTTGTAATAGTTGAAAATAGATAGATTATGATGACAATGTGCTTACTTGCGAGGAGGACTAGGAAAGGCAGGAGGAGGTACAAAGATGCTCTTGCGTCCATGATCGAGAGATTCAGATTTTTTTTGTTTCGGTTTATCGTTTCTCTAGTATAGGAGGTATATATATAGAATGCCGGGGAAACCAATCTTGAAATGACCGTGGAAAAGTATTTTAGACCGGGGAAGCTAAGTTTGAAATGACTTTGAAAAAGTCTTTAGACAGTGGAATAAATATATGGGAAATGAGAAGCTAATGTATTGTATTTTTATATAAAATTTGAAAATATTTTTAATCGATGATTACAATTTCTTTTTTCTCATGATTCAAGGGTTAGGAATGGAGAATCACAAAAGCCAAAAGGGCCATGCGGTATCATTCAAGAAAAGAAAATTTCATAAGAAATTGACCGACTTTTTTAGCAGTTTAATATTGCTATACTTAATAGATTCTTATTTAAGAAATAGATTTGAAACAGAAATCAAAAACTAAAATTTTCTACTTCTCTATTTTTGGAATAGAAATTAAAAATAAAAATTATTCTCATCATTCGTCAATCGGTCATTACCGCCGACCACCGTCCGTCGGTCACTCATCGCTGCTGCCGCCGGACGTCGCGCCGGTCGCCAGTTGCCCGCCGCCACCATCGTCCGAAATGAAGAAATTTTGTATCATTATCAAACAGTTATTTTTTCTTAGAAACTCTTATAGAAATAAAAATAGAAAAATCTATTTCTATTTATGGAATAGAATGGTTGTCATGCGCGCCCTAAGTTATTAAAAAATAATATAAAATTACTTGAACTCATCTAAAGAGATGTTTAATATTGTTGACGCCGTTTATTTTAAGGTTTTTCTCTATATAAAAAAATTATATATATAGTTAGGATTGATTCGAGTTGAACTGACTCGGAAGTCTCAGGTTTGAGGACCAACCCGCACAGTGCTGGTCAAGGAATTCTAAGACCAAGGACTGACCCAATCTCCCTAGAAACTGGACCAAGACCGGCAGGGTTGGACTGGTCCAGGGTCGGTCTAGGGTTGACCCTAGACCGATGCTCACCCTAAACGTGTCCAAGTGAGATGAGGAGGGTGTTGACTTCGTGGGCCGGGCCGAACAGGGCCTTCGGGCTGGAACTCGCTTGAATATTTCTGAGATTCTATACCATGCCCAGGTAGCTAGCATGTCGTGAAATTATGCTCACCGGGCTCTGTTCGGGCCGAAAAATTCAATTGAGCCTTACTGCAGACGTCGAACTGGACTGCTAAAGTTGACCGGCTCTCGATGCTTCGTTTTTCAAAATTCTAATTGTTGGGCCCGAGATATCGACATTATAATGTCTCTAATATGTATGATGATCTTCTTTGAAAAATATAATTTGAAATCATTGGCGAAATACGGGTGCCAGTCAATTTTTTGTTGATGCGATTATGTGAACTCATATACAATTGCAGGAAGATACGGCGTCAATTTTTTCTTTTTTTTAAAAGTCGAACATTCAATTCATTTAAGGGACACAAAAGACGACCACATCGACGGGATAATCCAAGAGCAGACGACAAAAGTGAACGTAAACGAGCATGTATGTGACACGAGTGTAGCATCAAGAAACGTTAATGAACAATGCATGCCCCAAAATGGGCAAGGCCGCCAAGACCAGCAAACATCCGCAGCCATACAATGCGAACGAGGCTTACAATTCAAAGCATGAGTTTCGGGCCGGTCAAAGTAAAAGTGCTGAATGGACGGCGCCAATCACGGTGGATGGGAGTGAACCAGAAGGAACGTCGGGGTGATCGCAAGGTTGAGGATCCACGGATAGCAGAAGACGATGACCAGTTTCAGCATCGAGATCGACTGGCTCTCTGCTCTCCGCGTCTCCTATACGGCGTCAATTTTTAATGTCAATTTATCACCGAATAATCACGAATTTCGGTCTTATTTCCCCTGAATCAATTCTGAATGTTGCTGGATGTTATTAATTGGGTGGGAATTGGACTGCTAAAGGTGACCGGCTCTCGATCCTCTGTTTTTCAAAATTTTAATTGTTGGGCCCGAGATATCGACATTATAATGTCTCTAATATGTATGATAATCTTCTTTGAAAAATATAATTTGAAATCATTAGCGAAATCCGGGTGCCAATCAATTTTTTGTTGATACGATTATGTGAACTCATATACACTTGCAGGAAGATACGGCATCAATTTTTAATGTCAATTTATCACCGAATAATCACGAATTTCAGTCCTGATTGCCCCTGAATCAATTTTAAATTTTGCTGGATGTTATTAATTAGGCGGGAATTGGAACGATTGTGCATCAGTTCGGTTGTTCTATAAATTGTCCATAACGCAATGCCAATGGGAGATTTGATTATCTCTATCAAGTTACCGCACGTTCATAATTTATCAGCGTGTGTAATTTGTTAATTTTGAATGTTGGACATTGCGGGAAAATGCAATTTGACTGTGACTTTGAGTGCGTTTGGCTTGGTTTGTTTATACTTTCAGCTGCAGGTTAAGGTACTATTCACCTCAGAGCCTTTGGAGCGTGTTTAAAGGTCATTTGTCATGATAATTGCTGGCAATACATGCTGGAATTTATTGAGGGTCTCAGTTTAGACAGGAAATTTAAGGGCATTGATGGAGATATTTCGAGGTTGAGTCTCATGATTTATGGAAATATATTGGCGTGTGATTCATTTCCTAAGGCTGTCAGTTGGATTGAATTTTAATTGAATGGGTGAATTGGGGTTTACATGTATTGATCGTTGCTGGTGGTTTCGGAGTAGGCTTTGATCTTGGAAGAGGTTGCGGTGATTTAGTGGATAAGTTGGTAGTTCATGTTGGTGCATAGGCAAAGGATCCATTTCATGTCATTTTAATATTGTTTAGTGTAATTTCCTTTGCATAAATACTTAGGTCTGCAAATGATAGTGGGCGTCCTTAGTTTACTGAGTTTTGTGATGGTAATAAAACAAGAATCCTTTCAGTAAATAGGTCTCTTTCGGTCTCTTTAAAATTGTGGCATCTTTAGCTTATGATGGCTCGTGTTCTAAGACTTAATAATAAGGTCATGTATATTCTTTATCCAACATCTTATTAGGTTTATTTTCTCATATTTTACTTTAATCATCTTTACTTTAGTACTATTTTGCTTTGAAGTGTTGATTTCATTATCTTGATTTGGTGCGTTAGAAATCATATAATAATTCAGATTTGATCATATACAGTGATCAATTTCATTATCTTGATCTAAAGCTTACTTCAATCTAAACAATTGGTTTCATCCAACTAATTATGTTTACTCCAAAAAGAATCCCATGAATGGTGGCATTAAAGAAGAATTCCAAATTACAATTAGTACAGAATTGGGAGAGCCCGTGCTAAGTGATGCACCATCTTTTTCAATAGTAACTGTTCATGCTTACTTAATAATTCATCAACTTTTCCCAAGGAAGGTCATGATAGATGCTATTCCAAGTAACCCGCAATTGCATGTGTTACAATGCTAGTGTCATTATACAATGTGACTGAAGAATGATAATGGAATTTTCTCACATTGATAATAACTTTTGATGTTATAATGGGCAACGAATGTTTAGAAAGGAAGAAAAAAATGGAATAAAAGAATGATGGATAACCTAAACAAAACAGTTTACTTGGACTTAGCCATCAATTTATAAGATGGGCAAGTAGGGCCAAAAAATGCGTGAAAAGAACATTATTGGCTAATTTTAATCTAGGCAATTTCTTCTTACCACAATGCGTTGGGTCTCTCAAGTTTGGTTCTCATGTGGAAAAAAAATAAGAGATGTTGTTTACAAGGACCAAGAATGAAATTATGGGTCTCTCAAGTTTGCATATGAATTGTACAAGGACCATCTATGAAATTATGACTGCATATGGATGGTCAATCACGGAATGCATGAGAATGCAACCAAATTTATACCTTATCGATATATACCTATTTCTTTCATTTTTGAAAAAAAAAAATGCCTATATCCTTGTAACTCTTAATATTACTTAAATAAATAAATAAAAGCATGAGGCTTAAGCAATATGCTGAAATTGCGCAGCATCTACGGCAAAACATGCATACATAATATGTTCTATCACTTTGTCAGTACCTCAATTTTCATGCTCATTGTACATTTAGTTATAAGAATTTATGGAAACAGTGATCCATTAAAAAGTCGAGAGGCTAGACCAATAGAATTTGCCTACTATTTACACCCAAAATATCTAACTTTGTTGCTTGTTTGTATTAGGCAATATCTTGAATTAGATTTCGTATCAAAATTGAATTTGCCTCTTTGACCTGATTCGAAGTAGTTTTTTTTTTTTTTTTTGGAGTTAGAATTGGAATTGAAGAGTTCATAGGCGATTATTTTCTTAGACTAGGCCATAAACGACAATGAACCTAATTACGTGAAGATGATAAGTCATTTAAAGAAAAGTCTTGAGCTCAATGCACATTCATCTTGCCTTTAGTCGCTCCTAGCATGTCATTTCACATAAAATTATGGGATAAATGTATCGAAATTCCTAAAACTTGTCACAAAAGTATAATGAGTCCTAAAACTTTGAAAATATGCAATTAAGTCCTAAAACTTGTCACCAAAGGGTAATCAAGTTTTAAAAATTTTCAAAAATATAATCAAATCCTAAAATTTGTCAAATTAATCAAATCAAGTTCTTCTATTGATTGCACCTTTTGGAATTTTATAATTCAAATGCATTTTCATTATAAGTTTTAAGACTTCGTTGCATTTTTTTAAATTTTAAAACTGGAATGCACTTTCTTGATAAGTTTTAGGACTTGATTATATTTTTAAAAAAATTTATGATTCAATTGCACTTTTCGTGACATGTTTTAAGACTTAAGAGATAAATGCATATGAAGTCTTAGAACATGTCACAAAGTGCAATTGAGTCTTATCATTTATGTAATAAAAAAAAAAAAAACAAGGTAAAAATACGTGCTTTTACCAAGGTACAATAGACATACGTGCTCCTCTGGCTTTTATACGACATACGTGCTTTCCTATCCACAAAAATTGCTATCCATAAAAGCTATGGCTTTACAAGCTCCTCTGGCTCTTCTGTGACATACGTGCTCTAAAAACAAGCACAAGAATTTTATTTAGAATCAAAAGGACAATATTATGTCACCGTCCTTAGAGTACATGCTTTATACTTGGATCATTTTTTTTTTATCTCGGCGTTTCATACATGCTTCGCTAATTTACGCGCTGATGAGAGCTTGGCCTTGAAATGATTTAAGAGGAGACTCTCGGAATCAACCGAGCATATTCTCCTTGCGTTTATTTTAAACTCCATGTCATGCTGGTCGCCCGGTGGAAATGGAGATTAGTGCTACAGGTCCTGAGAGGGTATGGAGTGTGACAAATTCAGCGGTCGTGTCGTTGGCCTAGACCTCAGTGGTAGTTATCTCTCTAGTACCACTAGTCTTTTTAATCTACTTTGTCGTGTTCACCTTGGGTCAAAACTTCTATAGTTCCCATGGAAATGTGAAAATGTTTTCAGTGGATGATTACCATCTTTTGTTTTTGTGATTCAAGAGGTAGGAATACTCCTAGAATGGAGAATGACTAGTTCGTCCACGTGAAAGACGGGCAAAAGATTTATTGGTGGCCTCTCAAATTTAGACTTTTTATGGAAAAGATATGAGACGCCATTTAAGAAGGCCGTCTACGCAATTGTCACTGCACAACCATCAATCACGGCATGTATGAGACTACGACCTAATTTGTCCCTTGATGTGTGACCCTTTTTTTCCCTTTTTGAAAACTAATGCCTATTTTCTTATAAATTTTAACATTACTTTAGGTATAAGAAAACAAAATCCGGAATAATTAAGCAATATCTTGAAATTGTAAAACATCTATGCCAAGACATACACAAATGGTATGATTGATCTTAATCATCACTTTATCAGTAAGGTTTCCCATGTTGATTGTTGATTCATTTATAAGAAATTACTGGAATGTCGATCTATTTAGGAGTCAAGTGGCTAGACCAATAGAAGGTGCCTGTTATTTTTACCCAAGATATTTAGATTTTTTGGTTGTTTGTATTGGGTGATATCTCGAGTCGTGCACATTATACATTTGCCTCTTTGATCTGATTGGAGGTAGATCATTGAAACTAAAACTCAAGAATTCATAAGTACTTTCTTAGGCAGTCGAAGCTGTGATTGAAAAAAAAAAAAAAAAAAAAAGCTAGATTTTGGAATTTTATCCTCACATTTCTCGTCTTCCCCACCTTAATTGATTTCTCTTCCTACAAGATTAGATTAAAAACCGGAAGAAGTTATGCTACTAAGGTCGAGGCCAACAATGTAGGTATGAAACACCGAGATCAAAATGACCCAAGTATAAAGCATATACGCTAATGACAATGACGTGATACTATCCTTTATTTGTCTTATTATTTTTATTTTTGTGTTCGTTATTAGAGCACGCAGATCCTAGAAAAGTCAAAGGAGATAGCAATGCCATAGCACCATGTTTCCGCCGTGATGTGCTCACCATTTGTCGGCACTTATATAGTTCTTAATGCTCACTCATAATTTGTCATAATCACATATATTTGTCATTATAAATTTGGAGATGATATATAAATCTAAAAATATGTTCAATCGATAACTATTATCTTTTAATTTTGTGATTCCAATACCATGTATACTGCTGTAAACTTCTCATTCATCAATCTAAAAGATAAAGAAAGTCTTCTCATGAGTCTCTCAAGTTTGGTCCTTATGTAAATATACATACATATATATATATATATATATATATGTGTGTGTGTGTGTGTGTGTGTGATATATGAGATGTCTTTTATGAGGACCGATTGTGCAATTTTGACTATACATGAACCATCAATCACAACATGTGTGTCAATGCGATCAAATTTTTTTTTTTTATTGGTCGAATTGCGACCTAATTTGTAACTTGTTGATGTGTGAATTTTTCCCCCTTTTGCAAAAAAAAAAAAAAAAAAAAAAAAAAAGTGAGTATTCCCTTATAACTCTTAACATTAATTAAAAAATACAGGTTGACTTAGGCATATTAAAATTGCACAACATCTACGGTAAGACATATATGCATACATAGAATGTTTCATCTTAATTGTGACTTTTGTTAGTATATTTCATGTTAATTTTAAATTCGCTTATAAGAATCCATAGGAAGTCTAGTGGCTAGACCAATAGAATGCGCTTATTATTTATGCTCAAAATATCTAAAAACTGGCTTTATTGACACGTATTAGATGATATTAAAAAATTTCAAATTGATTGACATAAGGTCATTAATATTGAAACTGATGAGTTCATAAAGAATTGCTTTAGACTAGGTCTTAGAAGTTGTGAAAAAAAAAAAAAAAAACTAAATTTTGGCAGAATGGTGATGACGCTCTACTTATGTGAAAATGATAGGTCATCCAATGAAAAATAGTCAGCTCAAAGGACTTTGACATTTTGCCTTTGGTCGACCATGGAGTGGCTAATAAGAAGCCCCAAATTTCTATCCTCAGAAATTGCAATCCATAAAAACTATGGCATTAGAATCTCCTCTGGCTCTTCTAGACATACGTGCTCTACTACAGACACACACACGCGCGCGCACACACACACACAAAGGAGAATATCATGTCACCGTCGTTAGTGTACATGCTTCATACTTGGGTAATCTTTTATCTCGGTGTTTCATACTTTACTAATTGAAATTTGACTTCAAATTCTAATATAAGATTATTGTTTAAAAGGACATATCAAGGTCAAAATGATCAAATTAGCTTGAGATCAAAAGCTTGACATTTGTCTAAATCGTCGTTGTCTCTTCTATTCGAGGTGATATACGAAGGACGCTGGGGAAGCTAAGTTGAAAAGACTTGTGAATGTATCTTAGATGATGGAATATATATAGAGTGCTTGAGTTGAATTATATATGGTATGCCCCTTTTCGGGTTCCAGCTAAATCAATTATAGGCAACTAAATCTTTTTGTTGGGTTCTTCAAATTTATATGGTATTCTTGATAAAAATAGAAAAAATTATATGTTGACAGCTATCGTGATACTTAAGTAAATATTAGGTGTGAGAACTAAAGTTGTCTATTAGGGAAGAAGATTCTCTTAGGAGCAAAGAGAAAAGGGAAAAGGAAATCCCAAAATTTGATTAAACTTTAGTATGATTTTTCAAATCTCTTTCCTCTACAGACCCACCTGAATCAATTCGAATTGACAAGCAGGCATGAAAGTGGAGTCAAAGAATGATGGTGATTCCAAAGACACAATTGGATTCACTTTCAATACATGCTTCGTCCTCGTATCAATCACTTACTAATCAATTCGAATCGATGATTAAGCATTAAAGTTAAGTCAAAGAATATGCTTCGTCCTCTTACAATAATTACTATAACATTATAGAGGTGGAATTGCTGCCAACTATTCTAAAACCTTAAACTATTAAATAAATGTGTTGTTTAATATTTAAATATTCTATCATCTCCCCTCATGCTTAGTTTGGTATTTTTTTGCCATAGTATTAAGCGGATGACATATTTAAATGGGAAGGAAAATGAGACCTAAAAAAAATTTGAATTTAAGAGTTCCAGCTCTGATTCCATGTGTGATTTAATGAGATCACTGCTAACTGTTATAAAAATTTATGCTCTTAAATGAAAATGTGATTTCATATTTAAATATTCTATCGAATACATTGTTTATTTTGTATAATCCATTATTCTCTCGGCAGATTACATTTAATTTTCCTAGTGGAAAATGAAACTACCGGCATGATCCCTCAATCCAGTGACGAGGGTACAAATAGCTTGAGGCCAACCGAGACAGCCCATGGACCTCTTATTTTCGCCTCGGAGAGGAAAATGGTCCATCCAAGTTCAGAAGAGGAGAGAATATATCACGGACAGAATGTGATGAGGTAACTAGCCCCACCCGTGCAATTAAAAGTGCTGCTCGTGTCGTCGTAAGCGTAGCTGTAAGCTTGAGGGCACTGGTCCTTGAAAATCTTCGAGTATTTCGTCGGCGGGCATGTCTCCGACGTGTTGTACGCCCCAGTGCAGCAGTACTGCGGCTGGTTTAACGCCAGGCACGCGCTATTGCACGCCACGATGCTCCCGTCCGACCCCTTCACCGCCAGCTCTGACGGGCACACGGAGTTGACGTTGCCTGCGCAGCTGGTCGTGCTGCACCCACTGCCGCTACCCTGTGGGGTTGCAGAGAGGGGCAGGTTGAAGCCGTCCACGAGGCTGATGTCGTAGATGTCGTTCTCGCCAGAGCCCGGTGCCTTGAGAGTGAACTCTGCCAAGGAGGCCGGCGGGATCGCCCCTGCACCATTGCAGCTCACCTGGCCAGACCCACAGTCGGCGGTGGTGCATACGAATTTGCCGGAGGCATCAGTGGCGCAGCCCGTTCGGCCCCACACCCGGCCGGCTGTCCACGTGTCCGGGACATCATTGATTGAGAAGGTTGCACCCGTGGCGAGCTCAAACCCGGTTGAGGATAGCTGCCCGCCACCCCCGCCGGTGAGCGTCCCGGGCCAGACTGTGTAGGGGCACTTGCTGGTGAAGCTGAGTGTGGCTGCGCCAGCTCCTCCTGCAAGCATGCATGCAAGCCATAAAATTGATATACGCGGATTAATTATATTTCCTCCTGGTTATCAGCACGGGAATCTCCATAACAAAGATGGAAATTTGAACACACGGCTTTAACTTCCGAATCCCCAAAAACAAAAAATTAAACTTAGGATCTTATTTTCTAGTTTGGGAAGAAGGTAATATTAATGTAGAAATTTGTAATAGTTGAAAATAGATAGATTATGATGACAATGTGCTTACTTGCGAGGAGGACTAGGAAAGGCAGGAGGAGGAAAAAAGATGCTCTTGCGTCCATGATCGAGAGCTTCAGATTTTTTTTTCCGTTTATTGTTTCTCTAGTGTAGGAGGTATATATAGAATGCCGGGGAAGCTAACTTGAAATGACTTTGGAAAGTATTTTAGACTGGGGAAGCTAAGTTTGAAATGACTTTGGAGAAGTCTTTTAGACGGTGGAATAAATATATGGGAAATGAGAAGATAATTGATCATATTTTTTATATAAAATTTGAAAATATTTTTAATCGATGATTAAGATCTATTTTTTTGGTGATTCAAGGGTGAGGAATGGAGAATGACTCTTGCACGCCAACGTGAAAGTGCGACCGTTGGCTGGCCTCTCAAGTTTGGTCTTTACTTTGAAAAACATGAGAAGCTATTGAAGAGCATCGACTACGCAATTTTGGCAGAACATGAACGATCATTCACGACATGCATAAAAACGAGACCTCATTTGCCCCTAGTGGATGTGTGACCGTTTTTTTCTCTTTTGAAAAATTAATGCCTATTTGCTTATGACTTTTAACATTACTTTAGGAAAAAAAAGGGATACTTAGGAAATATATTGAAATTGCAAAATATCTATGGCAAGACAAACACAAATAGTATGATCGATCTTAATTATCACTTTGACAGTATGGTTTCTCAAATTGATTGTTGATTCATTTACAAGAAGTTATGGGAATATAGAGCCGTCACAGAGTCAAGCGGCTAGACCAATTGGAGGTGCCTTTATTTATGCCCAAATATCTGGATTTTTCAGTTGTTTCTGGATAGGAATTCTTGTGCTACTCCAAGAGAAAAGTAACAACATGGAAAAGATCAGGAAACCACCGATTGATCAAGAATTGTGCATGTAGTCATATATGTGACACTGATTAGTTATGTAATGCTGTATGTCTAATTTGAATTGAAAGTGGATACAAATGAATTAAGAATCTTATCTATGTTTGCTTCATGTCAACTCATGTTTCCATGGTCTATTGAGGAGACGCCATCTTCCTGTTCGATATTCTATCCTTCCAACTGCTTTTTCTCCCCTAGAAAATCATGTCATAGAGTCATATAAGGCA
The DNA here is from genome assembly GCA_017140615.1 of Eucalyptus cladocalyx. NCBI lineage: Eukaryota > Viridiplantae > Streptophyta > Magnoliopsida > Myrtales > Myrtaceae > Eucalyptus > Eucalyptus cladocalyx. Next base: position 15,884,588 of record CM029520.1, on the reverse strand, counting down.
ACGTATATACGGGCAAGATACACATACCAGTGCTTGTTGTGATTATGCACCGAGTAGTCTTGACTATCATAGAGAATCTAATTTAGGACATATGCTTATTCCAAAATCTAGTTTGGGGAAGCTAGTAAAGACCAAGAAGATAAATATGAAAGTCAATAAGGAATTTTAATGATCAAACAAAAGACAATATCAAGGGGATAGCTTGTTATCCAATTTTTCCGATTTGGCAGTTCGATCTATGATTTATGAAATGTTACGTTTGGTGGCACCCTAGCCACTGAAAATAAATATAAAGAAATACAAAAGAGCAAGGCAGAATTTGGATCGAAAATGTGTTAATTAACATGCTATCAAGAAGGTACATATGTTCGACATCTTCAAACCATAGAAGGGATGGAAAATTCACCTTTATATTTAACTAATGTTCTGAATGAGTCATTTGCACCCAAAAAAAAAAAAAAAAAAATTCTACTCATAGTCGTCAACATACTTCTAGAATCATAATTTCCAACAATCCACATCATAAGACTTTGGCTATGTATACACCAACCTATAGGTTTTTTTTCCATTTCTTAGATCGACTCTTTCTTCAATGGAACCCAAGTGTCATTTCAGATGTGTCTATTGCATCAATTGTGGCATCCTAGAATTTCATAAAAATCCCTGAATATGCCATGAACCATGGATAGGCAATGGAAATACCGACATTATACTTTGTAGCCTTCTAATCCATGATTTGCGATGAGATGTATGGCCAAGTCTTTAATGGATGAATTTTGGAAAGGAAGTTTTATCTTTGCCTATATGTATGATAAATGGGAACTTATAGATTTATAATTTCAAGTATATAGTTATCTTAATTTACAATTTAGTGCTTTAATTAAATAGGGATTTAATTAGTTTTTAAAAGGGTTAATCTTAGGTTAATTAAACTTGGGTCTTAGGCCCAAGAGGGATGGGCCTAAGATGGGCCAAGCTTGTTGCATGCCCTCCCCACTTGTCCTTTGAAGTGTGCCAAGTGTCCTTCATGCATGCCTAATCATAGCTAATGATTGAGGGGAAGAAATTAGGGGATGATGAGGCCAGCTTAAGCAAGAAAGAGAGGGAGAGAGAGGGCTTCGTTTGAAGGGAGAGAGAGAGAAAGAGAGTTACTGATAGAAAGAGAGAAAGAGATAAATTGAGAGAGAAAGGGAGAGTGAGAGTGCGAAGAAGAAGGAAGCCGCTCGTCTATCGCTCATCTTCGCCATGTCCAGTCGCCGTGTGCTCGTGTTTGCTCAGTTTGGAGGCAAGTTGGGATCCTTAAATCTTCTCTTGCATGTTGTGTCTAGTATGTGTGCTTGAATGGTGATAGAATTCGGATGTTTAGGGTGTTAAAAGTTGAAATTTTAAGAGAAATGTTTGAGACTAGTAAACTGTTCTTGAGAAAACAGTTCGATCTTGGATGCTCTATTGGCTTGCATGTGTTGATTGAGTTGAATTTTGGCCGTGACTTCTAAATGAAAGTTGTTAAGGACTTCTTGAAATATAACATACTCGAATTTTGGACAAAACGAACAAGTATAAGTGGGTGAAATTCTTATTTTTCGGAGAGACTGAATCTGGAGATTTCGGTAACTACCTTTGATGAATGCATGGTCTGTAAGCCTACTTTCTTGTCAAAATTTCCCTTTTATTTCTTAACAAAAAATGTAAAGGACATCCTGAGGTTTAACATATAAAAAATATAGAGAAAAATAACAAGAATAGATAGGTGAAATCGTAGTTTTTCGGAAGTAGTCAGATCTGGAAACTTCGGTATTGAAACAGAAGCTTTAACCCTCTATATTAAATCATCTAGAACGAATTCGACTATGATTTCTTCATGAAAAAACCTACCTTAGGATCTTTACTACAACATAGTCGAATTTCATGAATTTTGAAGGTCTTTAGGGTATTAAATCGGAAATATTTCAAAATCCGTGTAATCTGACGCGTTCGGGTTTAGCCAGTTTCAATGCATGGGTCATATCATTTTGTATGAAGCTCTTTCGGCAAAGTGTTCTTCACGAAGTATCTTTCTTTATGTCTTCTCTGCAACATCTTCAAATTTCATAACTTTTGAAGTTCATTTGCCTATTTAACCAAAAATGTTTCAAAAACTGTGCAAGATAGAATAGAAATGCTGTGATGCGTGATCTATATCAACTTTTATGAGGGTCTTCTGGTACAATGTCCTGTATGAAATATCTGTCATTATGTCTTGACTACCACATGTTTGAATTTCATAATTTTTAAAGGCCATTTAGGTATTTAATGGAAATATTTTCTAAAACTGTGCAAGCTAGATTGTGCGAATTTCAAATGCTAAAATTTATGATTATTCTGTTTTGGATGAGCCATATTAATTATATTGATTGAGGTGATTGAATCTTGCTGAGCATGTGATAATATTTGGCATTGCATATAGAATCAAATGCTGAATTTGACTTTGTTGCCATTACATCATGTGCCATGTTGATTGTGAGACATAAATTGGTGAATATGAATTATGATGAATGAGAAAACTGTTGGAGGAGGGCCGATAATGCCCTGGGGAGTGTCGGGATGCCCAGGATGGGGGCGCTGGAAGCCTCGAAGGTTTGTGCCCGGGGAATGCCCCGTGATGCTAGTTGGGATGCGAGATGCTCGGAATGTGGGGGTGTCGAATGCCTGGTGGTGTGTGCCGGAGGTTTCTCGTGATGCCAGGTTGGGGTGCAAGTGATAGAATGTGGGATGCATGGCATATGCATGGCTTCAAGGTAAGTTATGCTTGGATGCATGAATGGTATGTACTATGCTATGATTGTTATGATTATATTGTGAGATGCATTGAGTAGTTTATTGGATCCTTTACCTGCTGAGTGGCTGTACTCACCTCTTCGGTGACCAACATTTCAGATTAGGAAGATGCCGCTCCCTTCGGTCATGCGGGATACCTTCTATGGCCTCGCATCTGATGTGGAGGTAGAGTGTTCGGAGATTGACTGCGTTACCATCCCTGATCTAACGTTTGTGCGAGTCCGCGTGTTGGTCATGTACGATGTGGGCTTGGTTGGGGGCCTAGTCATTCAAGAGTTTTTGTCGGTCCACGTCCGTCGAGATGGAGTGTTTAGGGGGATGTAGCCGCCACCACCGCCTGACGTGCCAGGATGGGTGTGATGGCCGCGTGAGGAGTAGAGAGCTAACATTTCTTTTTTAGGGTAGCCGACGCTGGTAGATGGAGGATGACATGTGATCGAATATAGGGGTCGAGATATCTTTTGGGTTGTGGCCAAGTGTAGTTAAAAATCTTGGCTTTTCTTTTTGGTTGTACTAACCCGAAAATCCATCATGAAAATATGTAAATAAAAGTGGCTCGGCTTTATGTTTTCATATGGTGCGTAGTTGGTGTGCATTGCATTATTGTTATTGGAGGGAGAGATGGTGAGATTCAATTATGCTTCCACTAATAAGTTGCACTAAGACTATTTTCAAAAAAAAAAAAAAAAAAATACCTATGAACTACGATGCTTCTACTAAGAGATGTAACTAGTTTTCATTAGGTATATCGATAAGTACCTGTGGCGACCTTAGGTGTTTCGGGGTGCCACATCAATGGCCAAAGCAGCATGGAAAGTGCAATGATCGAATTGTTTATTACTGCCTGTGAAAGCTTTTCCACTAAAACAAACTCTATCAAAAAGGAGAAAAACAAAAGAGAAAATATGGCACCCTAGATATTATAAATGTTTTGTACATGGATTGTCCTTCTCGTGATGATTCATACTTTGCTTGCTGAGCCATTATGCTATCGGCATTAAAGCTCAACCTCAATGGAATTCAAGCAAAGTTTTAGAACCAATAGAGCAATTTATAATTGTGTTTATCTGAAGGTTGGATCATGGTCACTAGATGGACATAGAGATTATTGCTCATGGAATGGTGTGAAGTGTGATGAGGCCATTGGTCACATGATAGGCCTCAACCTTAGCCATAATTGTCTTGTTGGTACTTTATCTTTTAACACTAGCCTTTTTCGCCTACTCCACATTGAAATTGCTCAATCTCGCTTTCAATGACTTCGACTTTTCCTCAATCCTATACGGCTTTGGCAATCTTTTCAGGTTACACTACCTTAATCTCTCCGGCTCATTGTTTTCAAGGAAAGTCCCATCAGTTATCTCATGGCTCACGAGATTGATTTCTCTTGATTTGTCTAGTGGGTGGGATCTTGAGATGCCCAATGTGGACAACTTTGTTTAAAACTTAACTTTCCTTAAAGAACTTGATCTCTCTTCTATAAGCATGCCATGATCATTCTCTCATGTGCTTGCAAACTTCTCCTACTCTTTGAAGTCGCTTAAACTTGCATTTTCTCTTTCGTATGCTGAACTTCCGGTAAGAATTTTTCAATTACCAAACCTAGAAGTCCTCGATATCAATGGCAATGATAACCTTCCTAGTTTTATTCCATAACAACATTGGGGTAATTGCTTGAAATTATTGTTTCTTTAGGGCACGAATTTTTCAAGAGAAATACCTATTTGGATTAGCATTTTCTTGAATGAATTATCAATTTAGGATTGCTATTTTTTGGGTTCACTTCCCATTTCACTGAATAATCTTTCTTAGCTTGCTTATCTAGATATATCATTTAATAAAGTTCATGTTCAAATCCCCGCTTCCTTTGCTAATCTTACCCAATTGTCATATCTAGATCTCTCTTTTGATAATTTCACGAGAGATATTTGGCATAGGCTTGTCAACTTGTCAAAACTCACCAATCCGTACCCTTTTAGTAATAGTTCCATTATGCATAGTTCTTTAACAAAAAAAAAAAGGTTTAGATTAAATTAGTAGCCAAACTAACCATCCTTCTTTCTTTACATTTGGCAAATGTTTGGCTAAGTGGTCCAATTCCATCTTCAATTCAGAATACTTATGCAGTTGGTTGAGCTCAACCTTTATTTCACAATTTGCAAGGTGAAATCCCAAAGTCATTATGAGAACTCAAGAATCTCAAACATCTGGATCATAGTGGGAATAATTTGAGTAAAACCGTGGATTTACACAAACTCAAGAACTTGCGGACATTATTTTTTGATTAAAACAACATATTTTTTGTCAACAAAACCGAGATGAATGCCACTCTTCCAAAACTTTTCTAGTTAACTTTAGAATCATGCAATTTACAGGACTTCCCCAAGGCTTTAGGCTACCTATGTGGATTAAAGTGGGTAGATTTGTCCAACAATAAAATCAAAGGGAGCATTCCTAATTGGATGGGCAATGGTAGCAAAGAATCCTTGTGGCATGGGGATCTTTCTTACAATTTTCTAATTGGCTTAGGGAACAATCTAATCAATATGTCACTACCCAAGTTAACCTATCTTGACATTAGTTCTAGTTTGCTCAAAACATAACTCCTTACTCCACCTCCATCAACAACTTATTACAATATCTCCAACAACATTCTCTTCGGAGAAATTCATTCAATTTGTATACTAAGATCTCTCGTCATTCTTGATTTGGCCAACAATAGTCTAAATGGCACAATTCCTTCATGTCTTGGAAATATTGGTTCTTTGACAATTTTGGATCTTGGGAAAAATAACCTTGAGGGCATGAGTCCTCATACTTACCCAGAAAGTTGTGCATTGAAGATGATTGACCTCATAAAGAATCGATTGAAATGGCCTACCCAAGATCTTTGGTGAATTAGAGTATTTGAACCCTGGTTACAATCAAATTCTCGATGGGTTCCCTTTATAGTTATTCGAATTGACCAAGCTTAAAGCTATTATCTTGAAATCTAAAAAGTTCCATGGTCTAATTGCAACGTGTCGAAGCCAGTTTTACTTCAACAATTTGCATATTATGGACCTTTTCAATAATAGTTTCAATGGTAAACTTCCTTCTAAGTTGTTGCAAAGTTTCCATGTCATGGAACTAATTGTTCTGAAAATCAGTTGGAATATATATATACTAATGAACAAATCCCTACGTCTTCGTCTAGATTTGCTGAATATATCTATTATGGAATGAAATTGATGAACAAAGGCATGGATGTGGAATACTTGAAGGTTTCATATGTACTTGGTCGCCAAGGAAAGTTCTCTCGACAAAATCTTTCACCAAAGAGTCAGAGCTTTGGTTTTATTGTTTACAACGGGTCTTGTGTCCATCTGGAAAGGAAGCAACCAATCTAAACTAGCATTAAAAGTAAAGTGCTGGAAAATAGGAGAAAAGTAAAGATTCGATTGAATGAAAAAGTGCGATAAAGGAAAGTTAACAATTGAAAATTGAATGATCGATTGTCGATTTGGCCAAAGATCCCTACATTAATGCCTCTTTAGCTATTTATAGTGGTAACCCACAGGTAACTGCCTTTTAGTAGTTTACATTTCAATATCTACAATGTTTTGGAAGCTTTAGCTTCCTATCGATAACTGTCCTACCTTGCCGATATTTCCATTGATACTGACTCCCGTAACTGGTTTTATTCTTATCTCGCCAGTTTTGGCAAGGCCCTTGTCACATGGTTCGAGACCGCTATTTGTCAAACTATTGACATTTTGGCTCGCTCTCTATGAATTCCCATGTACTAGGCTTGTTTTACTCTCTCTGGCTTCTAAAACTCAGTAAGCTAATTTGAGCACCAACAAATTCAATTCTTTTAACCATGTTAACATTGACCAGTGTTATCACCTTGTGCCTCGTGCATTGTCACTTTAGCTTCCCTTCTTTTGTATGCAATCTTGTGCTTTTTAGGGTTTTCAAACCTGCATCCTTTCTGAATATTTCACCCCATTTTCAAGATCAAATTTTTCTAATCTTTTCTCTGTCATTTTCAGCCTTCCCTTCCCCTTCTAGTCCTACCATGTCTCGATCATATGATCCCGACACTTTGTTGCTCGTTTCGAAAAAATCTAGTCGTAGAAACATGCAAACAATGTTCTCTTGTCATCTTAAAGCTCTATAGAGGAAGCAGCCGATGAGATCATCCTTGGCCTCTATTTGCGAGCACCGATTCCTTCTCCCTCTATTGCTGAGTGTTTCCCTTGGAATGTGGAAGTAGGTAGCCTTGGAGTTCTGTACCTTTGATTGGAAAATCAATCACAAGCTTTTAGGTAGCCTTGCTTGCTTTTGGTCGCCATCTTTTAATCGTTTCTTCTTCAGGTCAAGCCCTATGTCAAAACTTTGCTCAACGTGTTCGCCATTATTGGATTGAGTCTAGATAGTGATGATACTAGATCTATTAATCCTTCAGCTTGTGACTTCTAGGATAAAGGTACGGACCTTTCCAATATCGGCTTCCAAAAAGCCTATGCTTGTTAGATAGGAGATGTTGAGGATGATGAGCACATTGCCTTTTTGCTATACTAGCTATCTAAGTTCATTTTTTGTCACCCCTCCATTCAAGTAGCTTAGGATCTCAAAGGTTAAGCTTTTTTCCTTTCCCGAGGTAAGCATATAGCCATGGACCGTCTTGCTATCGGTGCCCTTTATCATAGCCTTGGTTTCTCATCGATTGCTATATGTGTTCCTACCTCTGGGGTTTTTCATGATCCTTTATGGATCCTCCAAGCATGGGTCAAGTTGTATTTTCTATCCCTTTTTTCAAATGCTAAAGTCCCTCTTCCATAAGGGTCCAAATCCGAACCGTTCTATCATGAGAGTAAAGAAGTGCGGCTATTGAGCTTCCGTCTTCGTCCTTCTCTTGAAAGGTCTTCGTCTTTCTAGCATTTCCTCCATTGGTTCTACCATCACTCTCTGAACACTGATGATTTCTGCCCACTTTCAAGCCCATATTTTATCTCTATCTTTGATTTTGGCCGGGCCAAGGACAACCAAAAACTTTTGGCGTTATGATTTAGTTGCGTCCGACTTGACATTGAGGCTGCCACTAAAAGGAAAATTGAAGTTAGGTGTGGAAATTTACTCCCCTCAATATTGCGCTTGGCAACTCAGCCTAACCCAGGGCATTCCTCTTGCGGCTCCTTATTTTATGGATTTTCCTTTCGGTGAGAAGCACTTTTTTCTGTTTTTTAGGTGACCAAAACATTTGATCCCTTTGTTTGTAGCCGCACAATCACCAGCAAAATACTTCGCCACTTACAATCAAATCGTTTGTCCCAGCCCCTAGTGTTCTCAAAAGTTTCACTACTTGGTGGAGGATCTATTGAGATTCCCTTTTCATCGAAGATTTCGACACCATCTTTAGCAAGGTCGTCTCTAAAACTCACTCTACCAATATTGTCGAACCTTCATCTAGTCTTCCTGCCTCATCGACTCATTGGGTGCCAAAAAGATCACGAGATTTAAGTATCTTCTTCTCTTGACTTTGTGATATTTTTTAATCTGGCCTTAGTCCGATGTTCCGGTAATTCAAATATACTTGCTTCCACGCAAATATTTGCTCCTCCAACCAGGAGACTCTTCTCAAGGTCTGTCTTGAATGCATAATCTATTCCACCAACATGCCTAACCTCTAGCTCTTCCACTCGCAACATTGTCGATATGGAACTATTACAAGTTCAAGGCTACTCTTGCAGATAGTCCTGCATCTACGATTCCCTTTGTTGGCGAAACTTCGGCATCGGCCCTGGTTGATATCGACAACTTCCCAAATCCCACAAATCTTCCTATGTCGGAGCATGCTTCGCCATCTTCCCATAGAGCAAATGGATCTCCTTCAACACCTAGAGAAATTCCGCTAGAGCCGACCCGTCCTCGAGAGCTTATCTCATCTACTACTAGTGAGCATGATTTCGATGTACCTTAAGGAGAACCAGCCTCTTCATCAGTCCAGGAAAACTTGGAAGTAAATATCCCTCTTGCTCTAGATCCCTCCCTAGAAAGAGGAAGTAGTTTTAATGCTGCTCCTATCACATCTATTGATGCCTCGGGTTCTTTCCAAGAGCCGCCAATTGCTTTCACTTCCTATGCTGAAGAAGAAAGAGACTCTACTTTGTCTTCGGTTCAAGACTATTTTTTTTCATCATCAGCTCTAGTGACTTTGGAAGCTATTTCTTCCCTAGTCGTTACTTCGACTACAGTTTTGCCCTCATCGATTACCATGCTGCTATCAAATGAATTGGAGTATAGTGCCCCCATTGGTATAATTTTGGCTCTAATTTAGCCTTTATTATGTTTCACTATATCACTTCTGACTTCGGTTTTGTTAGATTATGTAATCGTGAACCTGTTCCTACGATCATCGAATCAACAACCCAACTTGACCCGAGGAAAGTATCTCTTCCTGCTTCTGACGCCATCAAGAATGCCAAGCAAACTCTTCGCAAAATTACACAAACACCTTCCATTACCCTTTTCAAATTCAGCCCAGAGGAAGTTGCCAAGCTTACCCCAGAAGAATGAATTCAATCCTTCCTAAAGATATCTGGAGAAGGCCTTACCGGGCTTTTTGGTGACCCTTAACTAATGGTACAAGCTAAAGCACTTCTTCAATCATTCTATTATGATCTCGCTTTTGCCAAGCGTCGTGCTTTCTGAATCAGTTGTGAAAAATACCTTCGTGTCTTTATTGAGAGCTGGGACACTATCAAGAAGAGTAGCGATTAGCTTTAATCCTTGGCTCTTTCAAAATGTCAAGTCCAGTCATTTACTGAGAAGGCTAAAAAATAGTGGGTCGAGGCAGATCGTCTCATGTAGTCATTTCTAGTTATGATGAAGACCGAGCTTCAACTTAAAAGAAGCATTCTGAATCTTGAAGCTTAGCTCACTGAGGAGTGTCACAAGCTTCTATCCCATCAACTAGATATGACTGACACTTGGCGCTTGTTAAGTAGTGGAATTGACAAAGCAGCAAAACAATTTGAGGAATTCGAGAAATCTGTTGCTACTTTGGACTGTCAAAAGATGGTCAAGCCGAAGCTTCTAGCTCAGAATTTGGCTTGTGACAAGGAGTTTCTATCTTTTTTTTCTTTAGTTGTGTGGGAATGCTCTCATCTCTGACTTTATTATGTTTGAATCAATGTAGCATCTCGTGGCTTCGCAGTTCTCTTTTGCTCTTGGACATGTATTTCCCCATGGTTTGACATGTTGATGGATGTTTTATTTTCCTACGCTTAGGCTTATAACGATGTTTATTCACGTGCTGCTTAGTTTCTTCACCTAGTTCCCCATGACCGATGTGGGACTGCTTCATTCCCTACATTCTTCATGGTTGTATTACTGAATATGTCTGCTACTTTTGATAGCTTTCCATTTGCTTTCTTTATTTAAAGGAGCACACGCGCGAAGGAAAACAATATATAATGGCCATTTTTCCTCTAGATTTTCTCTCTATCACCATTCATCGTCCACCACCCCCAGTCGCTGTCGTCCATCCCAGGTGCTCGAGCTCTTTCGCAGTAGAAATGGAGCACACACCAGGGAACAAAGATGGCCAAAAACCACCGAGGTTGAATGCATACGAACTCCTATCATCGATTTTCTCTCACTTATAGGTTCCCTTCATTAATTTCAGACCGCTGGTCGATGCTCTTTGCCATTTCCAAATCGTTCGGCTCTATTCAAGTCCGTTTTAAGGTCGAGAAATCCCAAGAGTTTAAGTCCTCCTACGAAGCTTCTTCGCTTGTGCCAACCACCCAAGTCGACGCCTCAAAGAGCTCCATTATCTGTTCGATCGCCATTCGTGGCCAGAGGCTGCATCTCCAAGGTATATACATCATTGCTCTATTTTAGTAAGCTGAATCCGAACGTTGTAATTTAAGCTTGAGTGAAAATTGAGTACAGATTAGGAATAAAATAGTAGTCTGAGCACACTTTAAAGTCACTGAAATAATTTGGATTGGAATTAGTACTTAGATTATGCTTCTATACTCTATGTTTGAAACGATCACCAAGTCTTCGCGAAAATGCTTGATCGAGATCACATATTTATTCGAAAGGCTTATTTTAGAAATTGAATGCATACACGTTTTTCTCATACTCAGATCGTGATACCTGCATATGTTTCGCCAGTCTTGTTGTTGTTGTTGTTCAACCTAAAAGCTCAACAGTCACCATTAACAGCACAGAAATGCATGTTCAGGAAACGAAGGATTGAGAAAGGAATAACAACAACAACAACAATAATATTTATAGTAAAAATAATAAAATGATAGAATCACAAAAGCCAAAAGGGCCAGGTGGTATCATTCAAGAAAAGAAAATTTCATAAGAAATTAACCAACTTTTTAGGCAGGTTAATATTGCTATAAAAAAAGTAAAACATGATAATTCAAAAAAGAAGGAAAGGAAATTTATATACGATAGACATAGTAACATATTTTTGGATTGGTAAATTTGATTAACAATCACTGAGTTTTAATTGATTTCATGTTCAAATTACTGAATCTTGACTTCTTTTTTTAATTACCAAGTGTAGTAATTAATTAGAAAAATTTTCAAGTTTAGAAATCCCAAATTGTCGGGTGCCAATATGCACTAGTTGAGTTTTGAGGCGTGTAGAACAATTGGCTGAACTATTGTTCTAGAGGAAGGCAATACTTACCCAATCAACTCTAAATCTACTATACAAATATTAATTCAGTCATAAACTTTTAAATTTTACCAATATAGTTTTAAACTTGTACATAAAATTTTAATATAGTCCTTATGGCCTATTGGTGCTGAAAATTGCTAACATGACATCTAGTTATTGCTAACTATTTAGCGTGCCACGCTGACATGGAACATTTAATTGCTCCACATCAGTAATTTTCGGCAACAATTGGTTGGAAGGATCACACTAGAATTTCACACAAAAGTTTAGGACTACAGTAGCAAAATTGAAAAATTTAGGATTAAAATGACATCCATACAATAGGTTTATAATAGAATTGGTAATTGTGACATCCCGATTTCCAATTCTATTTTCAATAAATTGAGATGGGCATTTCGTTGGCATGCATATATTTCTTTTCCTTGAGTCGGCCACTCATGTGAAAACTAGTCTATTAGGTAAAGCCGTTAAGAGATTCTAATGTATCAAACTCAAGAATTTGATCAAGAAGCAACCTCTCGACTAAGCTAATCTGGAACGGTCATTACGACACAATTAAAAATCGATTAGAGACCGGAGATAGGTCGACTCGATAGAGGCATGTGATCAGGTGTGGGTGATTCCGCCAAATCGCACAATTCTTGTCGATCGGCACTAGACCGACTTTTTTGTCAATTTGGATGCCCTGTGTCCATATTTGAAACCTTCAGATTACCTCGACAACCGAGAATCGTCAATGTATCAAAGATGTACATTGTGGCTTGAATTGATCAACCACAGGTCAAATGCATAAAAATTTCTAAAAGCTACTCGGTAGATCAGAATGCGTTAATATCGTGCCAGAGTGAAATTAACCATGAAATTGAAAGCGAATTCAGAAATTGGGAGCCCTGGTGTGTCACAAATCATTTTAGGATCATTAACTTATCTTCAGAAGATTTTTCATGCAACTAGAGTTTTTCAGCATATTAATTAAAGAATGGCTAATTTGACTCAAGAAATTAGTAGGCCCGCCTTTGGTCGTGCTTTTGGGACTTAAGTTGGTTCTATGGACAAGTGAAAATGTGAATTGAAGTGTGGTGACATTGGATTAATTTTATTGACTTCAATTTGGTTCAATTAGAAGAGAATTGAATGAAATTCATACAAGATTTCATGCCACGGCGGAAAATGAAATTTGCAACCATTGGAATAAGTTGTGGGAGATTGGAGATAGTGGAGTGTGACATCATTAAGTGATGTCATGGTTGGGCTAGAGTGCCTAAGATCTTGACAAGTGGAGGGTGGATGTTGGCTCTTAAAAAGGTGGGACTTCCCATCAACCAATCTCCATCATCTTCAAGTTTGGCCCTTGGAATTCGAAATTGGAGGAGGGAGAGAGAGAAACTGATCGGTTGCAGCTAGCTCGACATCGCCCTTTGTCTGCCTCCTTCGCTGCTCGCTGTTCGTCGCCGGTGTCATCGTCGTCGCCGCCTTTCGCGCACATCACCCGCGCGCCTGTTTGTCAACCAACTCGCCACTCCACTCCATCTTCGTCCGCGCACCAGCAGTGCTGTTTGTCGCTGCTCTAGGTCGGGAGAAGCAGCTCATCGTCGACCAAGGCTACCAGAGCCACCGTTGAAGCCAGCTCGACGCCGGTGCTGCTTCTTCTTCACCCGCGCGCCTGACAAGCTCACTACTCTGCCTCTGTTTGAACTCCTGGCCATTGTCCTCTGCAGCCGCTCATTCAGACCATCGATCATCATCCCGCAACTGCTCGCCGTTGCCAGAGGTCCTGCCTTGTCACCGGAGCCACCACCAGTCACTGCCTGAGCTACCACCGCCTCCTTCTGCCCGTTTCATGCGCCACTAGCCGCCATGCAGCCCCCTTCCAGCAGATGCGGGTTCAGTTGATTGTGGGTCCATGCTTCTTCAGGAATGTTGTCGATGTACTGACGAAGCTACGCTCAAAGGTAGGGAGGCGATGCCAAGGAAATAAGATGAGGTAAGTATTCTATGCTGTGTGGCAAGGCCGTTCTTGAGCGTATTTTCTTTCTAATAGGGATTTAGGAGGGGTGAACTTGCTAAGAGAATGTCTCACCCTGTAGGAAAAATATTACAAGTCCCTAGATGGCGAAGCGACAGACGGGGTATGGGGTCCCGCAGACGATAGATTTTGAGTTTACCTATATCCCTATTCCCGGGACTAACCTAACGCGGGAGTTGGTTGAGTCTGTGGTTTGGGTCGATGAGGGACTACCTGAGTTGGTTCCTCATTGATACAAGGCATGGTTCATCAGCTTCCATCAAGGGGGTCAGGAGGGTCCATTGTGAGGTTTCGACAGACCTCTTATTGGGACTGGAGAGTGGGAGGCTGCACATCCTATGGACCTGAACACCTCTAATGGTGTTGTGATAGATCCGGAGCCCTCGGTGGCCATGGAGGAGGACCCATCATCTCCGGAGATTGTGAAGTCAGATGTAGGATCGACGAGCAAGTCCGACTAGTAGTCTTAGGACCGTTCCTTCTTTTGGTAGACCGGTCTTAGTATCTTGTTTTTTTTTTTTTAAATTGATTTTTTTCCTGCTATCCTATCCGTGAATTTTTGTCAGGGGTTTTATAATACGTTCCGCTTGCGCAACAATAAAATAAAAGGGTAGGTGACACTACCTGGGAATGTTGCATTTGCATGACCATAGCGGGTTGTTTACGTGTCTCGAGGTTTAAGGTGTGATAGTAATTTTCCCAATGCATTGTTAATTTTCAATTTGCTTTAATTATATTCATAATAAATTCCAACTTTAGCGAGGTTTATTCTCAATCTTACACTTGCTTTTTTTTTTTTTCTAGTATTAGCTTTGAAAAGAATAGGATTTGGTGGCTAATATAAACAACTAAAATACTTAAGAACGTTTAACCTATGTTCTTGATAAAATAGTATATAAAATCGTGCTTATTGGAAGATCAAAGTTTTGTGTAATCTAGTGGGCAGTGGGAGTTTTGGGCGTGGCGAAGTACTTCCATTTCAAAGGATAGAGAAGTACTAAACAATATTTTGGTTGCTAATGATTTAATAATTAAGATTTAGCGCCCGTAATGTGTGACATCCTGAATTTCTCAACCTATTTTCTACTGAATTAATCGGGCTTTTCGTTGACGCATTTATAGAACTATTTTCAGAACCGATCACTCTTGAGATAACTTGATTGTCTGGGTAAGTAATTAAGAAATTTTAGGGCAATAAACTTGAGAATTCGATCAGGAATCGGCTTCTCAACCGTGCTCATCTTTAGAGACCATTGCGGCACAATTAAAAATCGATTTAAGACCAGAGATAGGTCTGGTCGACTGAGATGTGTGGCCGATCATGGGTGAATCCACTAAATTAGAAAATTATCGTCGACTGACACTAATATGATTTTACTATCATTTTGGTACCCTATGTCCGTATTTGAATCCTCAAGATTTTCACCACAATTGAGAGCCGCCATTAAGTCAAATGGGTTCATAATGGTTCGAAGAAAATCAACCATGGGTCATTTGCCTTAAAAAGTTCTGAAAACTACCCGATAGTCTAGGTCACGCTAAAAACACGCCGAATGAAAATTAACCGCCAATTCAAGTCCGATTTCAGAAATTGAAGTTTCGGCCATGTCACAATAAATTTTAGGAGTGTCGACTCAGTCTCAGTAGATTTTTCAGAGATTTCGAGATTTTTACGAAAAATCGGTTTGGACATGGTGGAAAATCAACGGAAATTCAGATCGGCCGAATTGAGGAGATTTTTCGACTTCCAAGCTGAGCCTTTGAGTGTTGGGGACTAGTAGAAAATGATACGGGATTTTGCTTCGACGAAATCGGGCCTCAATTTGGGGATTTGAGTGAGGAATTGAAGCTAAATTAATTGAAATTCGGAATTATGCTTGGACAGCAATTTTTGGCTTCATTTTGGATTAGTTGTGGGATTTAATTTGGTAGAAAGTAATGGAGACTAAAAGATAAGCTTGAAGGCAAAAAGTGGGGACAAGCAATTAAGGCAAAGGCTAAGATTTCAGAATTTTGGGCCCCTCCTTGGCTTCTCCCTCACGCGAAGCCTCCCCCATCCTCTTGTTATTTCTGCATTTGCTTTCAAATCTCTTTCGCACGAAGCAGTCGCACACCCTCCACCAAAATTCCTTCTGGGTTGAAGCTGCTGCCAAGCGTCCGAGTGTCCCCGCCCCCACCATCGAAGAACTCCCTCTGCCCATGACTCCTCTTCATTCACTTCTTGGTTGCCAATGCATCTTCACGGGACAACTCCAGCTCCATCTTGTTGATTGAAGCCAGGCGAAGCCGAAGCTGCAACGCCACATGTCCATGCCTTGGAGCCCACCAATCAAAGTTGCGATTTCCTTTGCCGGTTGTTGACGTGCAGCTCCATTCCATGCAACCGCTTCCACGTTGAGCCATCGAAGCAATAGCCGCGCCACACGTCAGCCTTCATCAATTCCTACAGTCAACAACAGCAAGCCACGAAGCCTTTGGTTGACTTGCAGCTCCTCCGTGCGTCTAGTGAAGCCGCATGCATCCAAGATCTTCGTCGTGTCTTTCGTGTTGCAGCCAACTGAAGCAAGCTATCCGCGTGATTCCTCTCCCCTCCGCTCGTGGATCAATCGGCCAAACCAAAAAGAAGCCCAGCGAGTTATTCTTGTTCGGCCCAGCAAGCGCTGGAATTCGAGCCAACATTTTTGCACGTTCAACCCACGCAAACCAGTAGCCAACTCAGCCCATCTTCAAGCAATTTCTGCCCAACAAAGAGGTCAAGCCCAATTCAGCTCTGTTTTAGTCACTTGAAGCCCAAATTAGGGAGGTCCAGCAGCCCACTTCGCAAGCCCAGTCCAAAGTAAGCCCAGTCTTGAAGCCCAGAATTTATGTGGGCTTGCAAGATTTCTTGGCCCAGTCCAAGTTCGTCGAAAGTCCGATTTCGACCACTGTCGCATCGCCATCGCGGTGATTCGTTCTCTGCTTTTACCAAGTGAGTTTTACTCACTAATGCTTTGTTAGTTTACTAATTATACTTAAAGTTGGTTAGATTTAATTAAATACAATTATGTGGTTAGATTAATTTAGATAAATTAAATTAGAGACTTAATGATACTTGTTAGGTGGTTAGAAATAGGCATTAGCAAGTAGGCATGCCATGTTAATTATTGAACGAGCTTCGGTAATTTTCTGGGCTCATCTTGACTTCCAATCAGGCATTATGGGCCTAAATTGGATTTTTATAATTATTTATTTAATTTTTCAATTTTTCAATTTAATTATTTATTTTTCTGGAAATTCATCCGAGATGGTCGGTGATCGGAATTTCGTGCTGATTGTCGTGGTGCAGTCCGTTTATTTATTTGAGCTTTATTTGGTGCTAAAGTAATTTAGGAGTGAATTTAAGATTTATTCCTAAATTGAATCTAGACAGGGTCGGGTGGGATCGTAAAGCCACTAAATCTAAGGAATTGCTTGGTGTGGGATGAATGACCTAGAAAGGGTACGACTATCATGTAATCGACTAGGTCGATTTGATCGATGCTTCAATCGGTGATGTGACTATGTGAGTACCTATTAAACTGTACTAATATGCAAATGGAATTCAAGGCTAAGGTAAGTCCTCTGACTCGTGCTATGCTTAGGCAACTGAGTAGTGTATTGGCTTACTAATCGAGTATTAGGGTGTAGAATTTGCTGAGACATGGTCTCATTGGTTATTGAATAACCATTTCAGGACCTTGAGGAGAAGCCAAGGAGGAAGAACTTAAGAAGGAGGGCACTAATGTAAAACCTGAGAAGGAGAAAGATTTTTGAAGTAGAAGAGGATCCAGAGAGGGATCTTGAGTACAACCCGGATGTGGATTGAGATCCCATCCCTTTTGTAAACCCTGTCTTAGTGTAGAAATGTGTGAGACAAGTATGTTGTGAATAGTATTGTAAATATACTAGGAGTTGTGTTGTTAATAAAGGTGTGGTTGTGAATTTCAATATGAAAAATATGGCATGCTTTTCTATTTCATTGTTTTATTGTCTGGGGATTTATAACTGCTTCCGCCTGCGTAATAAAAAGAAAGGGTCGGCTATACTTAGTCATAGGATATTGCACCTTAAAAATCAACTAGGTAGAAGGATGGGCACGTCCCTGAGGATCGGATCGTGGCATCCCCTTTTTGTTGTATCAAAGCAAAATTCAAGATTGGAGTGATAAGGAGCATTGACCATGGCATAGTTTGTAGGAAATGCATTTAAATTCACGTTGGTGCATGTTTGTGTTAGCTGAGTGCTAAAATTATTTGTTGTTTGAATCGCTCTGTTTCTAATTTGGTGTTGAATTAGAAGCAGGTGTCAGTTGTTTAAAGTGACATTATGAGTGATCAAGAGCCGATGACTCTTGCGAAGAGGGCCAGTAGGGCTGTAACTCGAGGAAGAGCACGAACTAGAGTCGGTACTCAAGGAGGCCGTGGTCGAGCGCCAGCATAGGCTAGCGCGAGTGGAATGGTTCCACCTGTTATAGATGCTAAAGTAGCACCAACTCCTGTTGTCTTTACTGCCGCTGTTGAAGCCGCCGCCACTGCCGCTGCCAACGCTGCCATTGCTGCCACTACTGCTCAAGCTGCCCCTATCACAGCACCTGCAATTGCACCTGCCGTCGCCCCTGCTGAAATACTACCAGGAGCTGTGGTCGTTGGGAGGCTGATTCACCAGTTAGTGGATCAATTCTTAAAAATGAATCTACCGAAATTCATTGGTACCAGAGACCTTGAGGCTGTGTCTCTGTGGGTACAAGATTTGGAAAAGGCATTTGCATTTCTGATGTGCAATGAGGAGGAAAATGTGTTACTAGCAGTGTACCAACTTCAAGGTAACGCCAATATATGGTGGAGAGCCGCCAAGGAATAGTGTTCCCATAAGGTGTGGTCCAAGTGTGGGACACCTTCCTCAGAGCCTTTAATGATCAGTACTTTTCGAGTACTGCTCGGGAACAAAAGATAGAGGAGTTCCACCGTCTCCACCAAGGGAGCATGACAGTTGACCAGTATGGGGTCAAGTTCGCAGAACTATCACAGTATGCTCCTAAACTGATTGAAGACCCTAAAGAGAAAGCTCGGAAGTTCAAAAGCGGTCTTCGTGCTGAATTGAAACAACCTCTACTATTATGGGACTTGAAAGATTATAGAGAGGTTTATAGTCGAGCCCAAATGATAGAGCAATGATTGAATGAGCAAGCTGCCTCGTCGGGGTCAAGATTTGGTGTTGACCAGGAAGCGATCAGGCAAGGAAAGAGGCCGATGTCAGGGAATAGATTCCAAGGTCCGCCTAGCAAGAATGGTGGATTTGGTAGGTCGATGGCCAATAGAATGGGACCGTGTCGCTCTTGTGGGAGACGACATGGGTCAGCACCGTGTCCAGCTAGGATGTGTGTGTGTTATGAATGTAGCCAACAAGGCCACATAGCTAGACATTGTCCCAGGAAGTCAAGGGGACAACCGTAGCTATCACCGCCACTGCCACGAGGACAGATCGGAGGGTATGCCCCTCAAAACAGGGAGGACAGTTGAGGCCTCTTGCTCAGAGTACCGTTTATGCAATTACCCAAGGTCGGGCAGAAGTTGCGCCTGATGTGATAACAGGTATGGTTTCGCTCAACGACCAACCTGCTTATGCTTCGGTTCATCTGGGAGCAACCCACTCCTTCATTGCCGATGTGACATCCTGAAATTCGACCCCGTTTCGATAAAGTGAAATGTGCATATCATTGGCGTGCCTATGGTCCTTTTTCTCTGAGCTGATCACTCACGAGTTAGCTAACCTATTGGGTGAAGCCCTTATGGGATATAACCGCGGTAAAAATCCCTAAAAGCTACCTAATTGGTTGGATTTGACTAAAATCGCGTCCGGTCGATTTTAATCATGAAATTTAATTCGGTTTTGGGAATCGAATATTCGGACATGTCACAATTCATTTTTAGGATCATGTCTCATCGTCCATCAAATTATTGACGAGTCCGAAATTTCAATAAAGAAATTATCGGAGGAAATATTGAAGACCAAAAGAAAATAGAAAGGGAAAGGGAAAGAGAAAAGAAAAATAAGAATAATATTAATTATTTAGTTTTTTTTCTCTCTCCCTTTTCTCTCTTTTTCTCTCTCTCTTCTCTCTCCTCTCCCCTCCACCTCGTGCGAATCCCCTCCCCACCGAACACCCCCCTTGCCAATTTGAAATTGCCTTCTCTTATCTCTCTCTCTATTTTGACTAGTCAAAAGAAAAACCCCTTCTTCTTATCTCTTCTTTCTCTCTCTTCTCTCTCCTCTCCCTTCTTCCCCACTCCTCGTGACCGAGCCCTCCTTCTGCTTCTTCTTTCTTCTTTGTGGGAAGCCAACGGACAGAAGCGGAGGAGCTTGTTGAAGTTGTCGCCGCCCGCACCGCCACGCGGACGTCCACCACTCGCCCCCGTTCCGCCGTCCGCGCGTCCCTGCGTCTGCAGCTTGCTACCGTCTCTCCCCCATGCGATTCCAGCTGCTGCCCAGCCTTGTTCGGCCAGCTCAGGCCATGGCCCGACCCCCTTCGGCCACCGTCCGGTCTCATCGGAGCTCCGCCCGCTCTCCCGACCTCTTGCCGCCCCCAACCCTCTCTCTCTCTCTCTGTTTTGCAGCCGAACCAGCAAACCCGCGAGTGGGTTTCCAACAGGTTCGTGGTTGGTTTTGGGCCGTTTCCGGGCCCTGAACCCGAGCCGTGCTTTGGGAAGAATCGTTCCTCGCGTCGCCCCCGTCGGATTGATCCGATTTGCGCGCGATTTGGTGAGTAATCTCACTAATCCAGGATTAGTGGCTAATTATGCTTATGGTTGGTTTAAATTTAATTAATTATGTTTATGTTGTTAGATTAGATTAAATTAGCAATTATTAGCCAATTGTGATGCGAATTAGATAAATTGAATGTGTAATTAGCAAGTAAACGTGGTCTACTATTTATTGGAAGTGCCTTGGAATTTTTCCCGACCCTTGGTGGGCTCCAATTAGGCTTTTCGGGCCTAAGTGGATTTTTTAGTATTTAAATATTAATTTTCGGAATTAAATTAAATAATTATTTATTTTTCGAAAATTCAACTGAGATGGCCTGAAACCGGAAAAATATGCTGATGACCGTGGCGAAGTCCGTTTATTTAATCGGGCTTTATTTTGAGCTAAATTGAATTTTTAGTAATTAATAATTAATTTTCGAAATTAATTAATTAATTAATTATTTTTTGGAAATTAAGATTTTGATGGCCGGCGACCGAAATCTTGTGGTGATCGTCGTGGCGCAGTCCGTTTATTTATTTGAGCTCCACGTTGTATGGAATTGAATAAATTGTGATATTTTAGGGATTTACCCTAAATTGATTGAATTGTTGATTGGTAAATGGCCAAGTATGTTATTCAGTATTTATAATGCTTTGTTGAGTTGATTTAATTATTTGATTGAGAAATCGTTGGCATTGGTTGTCGGTATTGAAAGTAATTGGTAACCACTTGAAAGAGGCACGTGGCTCGGTGAATTGGAATATCACCTGGAGAATGCACGTGAGTTCAGTGGTTGAATATGTCACCTTGGCGAAAAGGTCGCCTGAGAGAATGCACGTGGCTCGGAGACTCGGTATGTCGTCCTGGAGAATGCACGTGGCTCGGTGACAGAGTTTGGCATCTAAAAGGGCACGTGGCTCGGTGAATTGATGCATCACTTTGGTGAGAGAGCACCTAAGAGAATGCACGTGGGCCCAGGCATCTAAAAGGACACGTGGCTCGGTGATCTGATGCGTCACTTTGGTAAGCGAGTACCTTAGAGAATGCACGTGGGTCCAGTATTCGGAATGGCATCTAAAAAGGCACGTGGCTCGGTGATTTGATGCGTCACTTTGGTAAGCGAGTACCTTAGAGAATGCACGTGGGCCCGGGCATCGTAAAAAGGACACGTGGCTCGGTGGGTTGATGTACCACCTTGGCGAAGAGGTCGCCTTAGAGAATGCACGTGGGTCCGAGGTTTGAGGCACGTGGCTCGGAGACTTGGAAGGTCGTCCTGGAGAATGTACGTGGCCTAGCTTTTAAATATCCCACAATGGGGATTGAATTGTATGACATGTAATCGACTGGTTCGATTTGTTTGAAGTAAATGGGTGTTTATTGTGAATTGTACTGACTTGTAGGTGGGATCAGAGGCCAAGATAAGTCCTCTGTCCTGTGCGTGTTTAGGCAGCCTTTAGTATAATGGTTTACTAATCGGGCTTAGTGGGGTAGAACTCGCTGAGATGTAGTCTCATCCCAGTTTGGGGAAAACCATTTCAGGACCCCGCTGAAGAGCTGAGGAGGAGGAATCCGAGAAGGAGAACTCGGAGGTGAGATCTGAAGAGAAGGATTTTTGGAAGAAGAAGATAGTCCCGAGAGGGGCCTTGAGTATCATTTGGATGGATTGAGATCCTATCTCCTTTTGAGATCTCTTTTTGATGTGAATAGTTATGAAGTGATTTGTGGTTTGTATAAAAGTTTGGTTATAAATTTCAATATGAAAAATATGGCCCTGCTTTTCTATCCCATCGTTTTATTGTCTGGGGATTTTAACTGCTTCTGCATGTGCTTAAAAATGAAAGGGTCGGCGATACATTGTCCTGGGATATCGCATTATAAAATCGACCAAGTGAGAAGGATGTGTGCGTGCCTGAGGATCGGGGCGTGACAGCCGAGCAATTTGTTAAGTTGATAGGAGTCAGTCCTATATTATTGGAGTCAGCCATGTGCATATCTACTCCCTTGAAAGATAAAGTTATTGCTATTTTGGGTTGTTCGAGGTGTAAGTTAATGATTGGTGAGCGAGTGGGGAAGATATATCTTTTAGTCCAAGCCATGTATGACTTTGATTTAATAATTGGCATGGACTGGCTCATCAAGTAACGAGCTAAAATGGGCTGTTATCGTAAAGCGATTCAATTTGACCTGTTAGAGGGTAAGAGCTTCGAGTTTTTCGAGAATCGAGGAGGACCCTCGATTGTCCTGATCTCGTCACAAGAGACAACTCGTTTGTTAGACGAGGGTTGCCAAGGATACCTAGCAACTGTCGTGGACACAACAATTGAGGAACTGAAAATGGAGGACATTTCAATTGTGCAAGAATTCCAAGATGTCTTTCCAAAAGAATTGCCGGGATTACCGCTTTAAAGAGAGATTGAGTTTGTAATTGAATTAGCACCAGGGACAGAACCAATCTCAAAGGCGCTTTATAGAATTGCGTTATCAGAGTTGAAAGAACTAAAGGTGCAGATGCAAGAATTATTGGACAAGGGATTTATTCGTCCTAGTGTATCACCTTAGGGAGTATCAGTTCTATTTGTTAAGAAGAAAGATGGATCATTGTGCCTGTGCATCGACTACCGACAACACAACTAGGTAACCATTAAGAATGAGTATCCCCTCCCAAGGATCGATGATCTGTTCGATTAACTTCAAGGAGTGTCAATATTCTCAAAAATTGACTTAAGAACATGATACCATCAGCTAAGAATTAGGAAGGAGGACATTCCTAAGTCAACATTTCGTACTCGGTATGGTCACTATGAGTTTACAGTGATGCCATTCGGGTTGACAAATGCTCCAGCTGCCTTTATGGATTTGATGAACATAGTGTTCAAGGAATATCTGGATCAGTTTGTGATAGTGTTTATTAATGATATCTTGGTTTATTCAAGAAGTGATGAGGAGCATGAAAATCATCTGAGATTAGTGCTCCAGACTTTAAGGATGCATCAGTTGTATGCTAAGTTTAGCAAATGCGAGTTTTGGTTTACTCGTGTGGCGTTCTTAGGTCATGTGATTTGCGGAGAAGGAATCTTCATCGATCCGAGCAAGATAGAAGCCGTGATCAATTGGCGAAGACTGACATCAGTGATAGAAATCAAAAGTTTTCTGGAATTGGCAGGTTATTACAGACGGTTTGTAGAAGGTTTCTCAGCGTTAGCATCGCCTCTAACTAAGCTCACGAAGAAAGAAGAGAAATTTGTATGGTCAGACAAGTGCAAGCGTAATTTTCAAGAGCTGAAGGAAAAGCTGACTACCGCACCTGTGCTGACAATTCCATCTGGCCTCGGAGGATTCGAGATTTATAGTGATGCGTCATTCAAAGGACTGGGTTGTGTGATGATGTAACATGATGGGGTTGTTGCATACGTCTCCTGCCAGTTGAGACCTCATGAATTGAACTATCCGACGCATGACTTAGAACTTGCAGCCATCATATTTGCATTGATAGAGGCACTACTTGTGCGGGGAAAAGTTTCAAATCTTCACGGACCATCAGAGTCTCAAGTATTTGTTCTCTAAGAAGGAATTGAACATGAGACAGCGCAAATGAATGGAGTTGATGAAAGATTACAACTGTGATATTTTATATCACCCAGGAAAGGCGAACAAGGTCACCGATGCTTTAAGTCGAAAGTCTTTAGTGGCTCAATTACTGATTAAGGAGTGAAACTTAATCGAGAGAGCTCGAGATTCGGTATTCAAGTTTGAGGTAGGCCACCTTTCAAGTTTTATGGCCACCCTCAGAATTGAACCGGATGTCCAAGTTAGAATCAAACAACTCCAACCGACAAACCCAGATGTACAGAGAATTCTTTAGGAAGACATAGAGAAAAGAAAGGTTGATTTTCAAATCGCTGATGATGGGATACTAAGATTCCAAGGACGATTGGTTGTACCTGACGATGTAGAGTTTAGAGAAGAAATTTTATCTGAAGCACATCGTAGCAGTTACAGCATTCACCCTGGAAGCACTAAGATGTATCAGAATCTACGTTAACACTATTGGTGGTCAGGTATGAAGGCGGCTATCGCCAAACATGTGGCCAAGCGTTTGACATGTCAACAAATAAAAGCTCAGCATTGCAAGCCGAGAGGACTTCTGCAACCTCTCGCAATCCCAGAATGGAAATTGGAGCATATCATAATGGACTTCGTGACTGGACTACCAAGAAGTCAGAGAAGGAATGATTCGATCTGGGTGGTGGTCGACAGACTGACAAAGTCGGCTCACTTCATTGCAGTTCAAAAAGACCTCAGTCTAGATAGACACGCAGACCTGTACGTGCATCAGGTAGTTGGAATGCATGGAGTGCTAGTTATGATAACCTTAGACAGAGACCTGAGGTTTACTGTAGCCTTTTGGAAGAGCTTGCAAAATGCTCTTGGTACAACTCTTTAGTGCAATACGGCATTCATCCTCAAACGGATGGCCGGTCCGAGAGAACAATTCAGACTCTCGAGGACATGCTAAGAGCTTGTGTAATAGACTTCAAAGGAAGTTAAGAAGATCAGCTTCATCGGTAGAATTCGCCTACAATAATAGTTACCAATAGAGTATCCAGATGGCTCCATTCGAAGTGTTGTATGGCGAGCCCGAGAACTCTAGTGTGTTGGGATGAAGTTGGGGAAAGGAAGATAACAGCCCGAGTTGGTTGAGCGGTCGGTAGATGCCGTGGCGATGATGATCGAGACAGATTAAAGACAGCGCAAAGCAGACATAAAAGTTACGCAGATAAGCGCCGGAGGTCTTCGGAATTCCAAGTTGGTGATCACATTTTTCTGAAAGTGTCACCAATGAGAGGACTTCACACTTTGGTAAGAAAGACAAACCAAGTCCGAGGTACGTAGGTTCGTTTGAGATTCTTGAGAGAATCGAGGCCTTAGCGTATCGTCTTGCGTTGCTGCCAAGATTGGCGCAAGTGCATGACGTCTTTCACATGTCGATGTTAAGGAAGTACGAGCCTAACCTGACCCATGTGCTCAATTTCGAGGAATTGGACGTGGATAACCGTGTGTCATACGTCGAAAGACCAGTCTAGATTGTCGATCGCAAAGAGCAAGTTCTGCGTACAAAGACCATCCTATTGGCAACACCACGGTACAGAAGAAGCAAAATGGGAGACTGAGGAGTCAATGAGAGAATTGTACCCCCACATTTTTTATCAAGTCTTGTAAGGTTTAAATTTCGAGGATGGAATTTTCATAAGAAGGGAAGAGTTGTGGAATTTCTCAACCTGAGTTAATTAATCGAAGCATTTTGTTGACGTGTTTATAGGGCTATTTTCAGAGTTGATCACTCTTGAGATAACTAGATTGTGCGGGTAAGTAATTAAGAAATTTTAGGGCAATAAACTTGAGAATTCGATTAGGAATCGGCTTCTCAACCGTGCTCATCTTTAGAGGCCATTGTGGCACAGTTAAAAATCGATTTAAGACTAAAGATAGGTCTGGTCGACTGAGATGTGTGGCCGATCGTGGGTGACTCCACTAAATTGGAAAATTCTCGTCGACCGACACTAATATGATTTTACTGTCGTTTTGGTACCCTGTGTCCATATTTGAATCCTCGAGATTTTCACGACAATCGAGAGTCGCCATTGAGTCAAATGGGTTCATAGTGGTTCGAAGAAAATCAACCACGGGTCATTTGCCTTAAAAAGTTATGAAAACTACCCGATAGTCTAGGTTACGCTAAAAACACGCCAAATGAAAATTAACCGTCAATTCAAGTCCGATTTCAGAAATTGAAGTTTCGGCCATGTCACAATAAATTATAGGAGTGTTGACTCAGTCTTAGTAGATTTTTCAGAGATTCCAAAATTTTTACGGAAAATCGGTTCGGACGTTGCGGAAAATCAACGGAAATTCAGATCGGCCGAATTGAGGAGATTTTTCGACTTGCAAGCTAAGTCTTTGAGTGTTGGGGACTGGCAGAAAATGATCGGGCCTCAATTTGGGGAATTGAGTGAGGAATTGAAGCTAAATTAAATGAAATTCGGAATTATGCTTGGATAGCAATTTTTGGCTTCATTTTGGATTAGTTGTGGGATTTAATTTGGTAGAAAGTAATGGAGACTAAAAGATAAGTTTGAAGGCAAAAAGTGGGTACAAGCAATTAAGGCAAAGGCTAAGATTTCATAATTTTTGGCACCTCCTTGGCTTCTCCCTCACGCGAAGCCTCCCCCATCCACTCGTTATTTCTGCATTTTCTTTCAAATCTCTTTCGCACGAAGCAGTCGCACACCCTCCACCGAAATTCCTTCTGGGTTGAAGCTGCTGCCAGGCGTCTGAGCATCCCCGTCCCCACCATCGAAGAACTCCATCTGCTCGTGACTCCTCTTCATTCGCTTCTTGGTTGCCAATGCATCTTCACGGGTCAACTCCAACTCCATCTTGTTGATCGAAGCCAGGTGAAGCCGAAGCTGCAGCGCCACACGTCCGCGCCTTGGAGCCCACCAGTCAAAGTTGCGATTTCCTCTGCCGGTTGTTGACGTGCAGCTCCATTCCATGCAACCGCTTCCACATTGAGCAAGCGAAGCAGCAACCGCGCCACACGTAAGCCTTCATCAATTCCTACAGTCAACAACAACAAGCCACGAAGCCTTTGGTTGACCTGCAGCTCCTCCGTGCGTCCAGTGAAGCCGCACGCATCCAACGTCTTCGTCGTGTCTTCCGTGTTGCAGCCAATCGAAGCAAGCTGTCTGCATGATTCCTCTCCTCTCCGCTCGTGGATCAGTAGGCCGAACCAAAAAGAAGCCCAGCGAGTTATTCTTGTTCGGCCCAGCAGCCGCTGGAATTCGAGCCAACATTTTTGCACTTTCAACCCACGCAAACCAATAGCCAACTCAACCCATCTTCAGGCGATTTCGGCCCAGCAAAGAGGTCAAGTCCAATTCAGCTTTGTTTTAGTCACTTGAAGCCCAAATCAGTGAGGTCCAGAAACCCACTTCGCAAGCCCAGTCCAAAGTAAGCCCAGTCTTGAAGCCCAGAATTTCTGTGGGCTTGCAAGATTTCTTGGCCCGGTCCAAGTTCGTCGAAAGCCTGATTTCGGCCGCTATCGCGGTGATTCGTTCTCTGCTTTTACCAAGTGAGTTTTACTCACTAATGCTTTCTTAGTTTGCTAATTATACTTATGGTTGGTTAGATTTAATTAAATGCAATTAGGTGGTTAGATTAATTTCGATAAATTAAATTAGAGACTTAATGATAGATATTAGGTAGTTAGAAATTGACATTAGCAAGTAGGCATGCCATGTTAATTATTGAACGAGTCTCGGTAATTTATCGGGCTCATCTCGACTTCCAATCAGGCATTATGGGCCTAAATTGGATTTTTATAATTATTTATTTAATTTTCGAATTTAATTATTCAATTAATTATTTTTCCGGAAATTCATCCGGGATGGTCGGTGACCGGAATTTTGTGCTGATTGTCGTGGTGCAGTCCATTTATTTATTTGAGCTTTATTTGGTGTTAAAGTAATTTATGAGTAAATTTAAGATTTATTCCTAAATTGAATCGGAAAGGTCGGGTGGGGACCGTAAAGTCACTAGATCTTGAGAGAGTCGAGTGGGACCGTAAAGCCACTAAATCTAAGAAATTGCTTGGTGTGGGATGAATGACCTAGAAAGGGTACGACTATCATGTAACTAACTAGGTTGATTTGATCAATGCTTCGATCGGTGATGTGACTGTGTGAGTACCTATTAAATTGTACTAATATGCAGATGAAATCCGAGGCCAAGGTAAGTCCTCTGACTTGTGTTGTGCTTAAGCAACCGAGTAGTGTATTAGCTTACTAATCGAGTCTTAGGGGGTAGAACTCGCTGAGACGTGGTTTCATTGGTTATTGAATAACCATTT
The DNA here is from genome assembly GCA_017140615.1 of Eucalyptus cladocalyx. NCBI lineage: Eukaryota > Viridiplantae > Streptophyta > Magnoliopsida > Myrtales > Myrtaceae > Eucalyptus > Eucalyptus cladocalyx. Next base: position 15,856,382 of record CM029520.1, on the reverse strand, counting down.
CAAGACCCTAAGGGGGAGCCAAGGAGGAGGAACTTAAGAAGGAGAGCACTAATGTAAAACCTGAGAAGGAGAAAGATGTTTTAAGCAGAAGAGGATCCAAAGAGGGATCTTGAGTACAACCCGGATGTGGATTGAGATCCCATCCCTTTTGTAAACCCTATCTTAGTGTAGATAGGTGTGAGACAAGTATGCTATGAATAGTATTGTAAATATACTAGGAGTTGTGCTGTTAATAAAGGTGTGGTTGTGAATTTCAATATGAAAAATATGGTCTGCTTTTCTATCCCATTTTTTTATTGTCTGGGGATTTATAACGGCTTCCGCTTGCGTAATAATAATAATAAAAGGGTCGGCGATACTTAGTCCTAGGATATCGTACTTTAAAAATCGACGAAGTATAAGGATGGGCGCATCCCTGAGGATCGGGGCGTGACATAATAGGCCAATTCAAAGGACAGTGGTGAGTGGAATTTTTAATTCATTGGGAATGGACTAAGTCTCTCTAATAATGAGGTATATGGGTTGGTTATATACTTAATCACCAATGTTGATTAAAGTTAATTGAGTGAAGACCAGGTCTAAGAATCTAGAGTCACTCAATAAGAAAAGATCATAGTCCACTATAAATTTTTCTACCTCTATCAAATATTGACATTTCAATCATCTGTTTAAAAATGTTTATACATACATAGTATTGGATAAATGATATGCATGTTTGGAGTTATACCGATCTTGATTGAGAATGAGATAATTGCATATAACGTCTTTTTTCTTAAATCTTGAAAAGAGTTCCGAGTCTACCAAACTCTAATTGTACTAATCTAACGGGAAGAACCATCACATGAGGTAAACCACTAGACATGAAGACGCGAGTGAGGCCATGCAATCCTCATTCAAAGTAGAACTGGTCCTGACCTTCATGTTAAATTGATAAGTAGCGAACACCTCAAATCACATATTCATTCCCCATCGATATCACATGCTCAACGGACTCCTTAAAATTGACACAAATGTATGCAACCGGTATGAGCAAAGAGTGCATAACATGAATCGCTTTAGAGACCAAACTTAAAATTAGCAACGAAGTCAATAGTCGAAACGTGCACCACAAATAGAAAGGATACCAGACCTGTATTATCAAATGTAATCAGATTAACACTCTTGAAGGCTCTCGGTTCCAACATGGAGGGGAATACAATACTTCAAAATTCGAAAATACCATAACTAGAATAGTTGAGGAAAATAATCAGTCAGACACGTAGAAGGCATTCGATTGAGAGGCTAGATGGAAAAGAGAAATGGAAAGAGGAACTGCCAACTCAAAGTAGGCAACGCATCACCTTTGAGGTCATCGAGACGGAGGCAACTGGTTTTTCACTCCGGCAGAGGGAATCCTCTCGGTCTCCACCCCGTGAAAACAATGTACGAGAGTTTACCTTGAGTAAGAGTAGTGACTGGACGTGATTGACGAATGGATCGGAAGGAGGAGGCCTATGAAGTGGCAACGCCGAGAATTGGAATTGGTGAAGAGAGAGAGAGAGTGAGTGAGAATTGAAGGTGGTGACAGGAGCGACTGAGAAGAGAGACGAACGGAGTATGTTTGTTGAGGTGAGGCTTGATGTACCATGACCGGTTATATCAACAATCGGCAGACAGAATGGAGGAGAAAAAAATGGAGATGGAAACCAAAGGTGGTGGAGCTTACAGTAGCTGGCGAGGGGACGAGCCGGAGATGAATATGTCAGAGAGGAGAGAGAGGAGAGAGATTCTAAGGCGAGATGTCCAAGTGAGATGAGGAGGGTGTTGACTTCGTGGGCCAGGCCAAACCGGGCCTCCGGGCCCGAACTCGCCTGAATATTTCTGAGATTCTATACCAGGACCAGGTAGTTGGCATGTCATGAAATTATGCTTACCGGGCTCAGTTCGAGCCAAAAATTCAATTGGGCCTTACTGCAGACGTCAAACTAGACTACTAAAGTTGACGATTGCCCCTGAATCAATTCTGAATGTTGCTGGATGTTATTAATTAGGTGGGAATTGGAACGGTTGTGCCTCAGTTCGGTTGTTCTATAAATTGTCCATAACGTAGTGCCCATGTGAGATTGATTATCTCTATCAAGTTACCGCGCATTCACAGTTCATTGGCATGGATAATTTGTGAATTTTGAATGTTGGACATTGCTGGAAAATGCAATTTGACTATGACTTTGAGTGCGTTTGGCTTGGTTTGTTTATACTTTCATCTACCAGTGATCAGGGCTTAATGTATTATTCACCTCAAAAGCCTTGCGAGCGTGTTTAGAGGTCATTTGTCATGATAATCGCAGTCAATGCATGCTGGAATTTATTGAGGGTGTCCGTTTAGACAAGAAATTTAAGGGCATTGATGGAGATATTTCGAGGTTGAGTTTCATGATTTATGGAAATACATTGAAATGTGATTCATTCCTAAGGCTTTCAGTTGGATTGAATTTTAATTGAAAAGGTGAATTAGGGGTTACATGTTTTGACCGTTGCTGGTGGTTTCAGTTTAGGCTTTGATCTTGGAAGAGGTTGCGGTGATTTAGTGTATAAGTTGGTAGTTCATGTTGGTGCATAGGCAAAGGATCCATTTCATGTCATTTTAATATTGTTTAGTGTAATTTCCTTTGCATAAATACTTAGGTCTGCAAATGATAGTGGGCGTCTTTAGTTTACTGAGTTTTAGGATGGTAATAAAACAAGAATCCTTTCAGTAAATAGGTCTCTTTCAATCTCTTTACGATTGTGGCATCTTTAGCTTATGGTGGCTCATGTTCCGAGGATTAATAATAAGGTCATGTATATTCTTTACTTGACATCTTACAAGATTTATTTTCTCATACTTTACTTTAATTGTATTTACTTTAGTACTATTTTGCTTTGAAGTATTGATTTCATTATCTTGATTTGGTGAGTTAGAAATCATACAGTAATTTAGATTTGATCACCTACAATGTTCAATTTCATTATCTTCCTTCAATGTAAGCAATTAGTTTCATCCAACTAATTATGTCTACTCCAAAAAGAATCCCATGAATGGTGGCATTAAAGAAGAATTCCAAGTTGCAATTAGTACGGGCTTGGCAGAGCCTGCCCTAAGCAACGCACCATCTTTTTCAATAGTAACCGTTTGTGCTTACTAAATAATTTATCAGCTTTTCTCGAGGAAGGTCACGATAGATGGTATTCCAAGTAACCTGCAATTGCATGTGCTACAATGCTAGTGTCATTATACAATGTGACTGAAGAATGGGAATGGAATTTTCTCACATTGATAATAACTTTGATGTGATAATGGGCGACAAATGTTTAGAAAGGAATAAAAGAATGATGAATACCTATTTACTGAAGATAAAATAATTTTCCCCCCCTTTTTTGGTAAATAACATAACTACATAAATAAAACAAGTCAAGTCTTATCGTGCGAAGTTTATGGACTCCCAGCAGAGTCTAACATAAAAGTCTTAATAACATCTGGAACTGAGAAATAAATGACAAATGTAGATGTTGTTCCTTTGGAAGTAGGGCAAAAAAATGCGTGAAAATGGGTAACTTTATTGGCTAACTTTAATCTAAGGCAATTTCTTATTGCCATATATTTACCACAATGCATTCACCGTTTGTTGGAGCTTCTATAGTTCCTAAGAGATTTATATTCGCTCGTAATTTGTCATAAGCACAAATAATTTGTCGTTATAAACTTGGAGATGATATATAAAATCTAAACAAATACTTTAATTGATAAATACGACGTATACCGTTAGAAACTTCTTAGTCATCAATTTACAAGATGGGCAAAAGTCTTCTTGTGGGTCTCTCATGTTTGGTTCTTATGTGGAAAAAAATAAGAGATGCCAATTACGAGGACCAACTGTGAAATCATGATTGCATGTGAACGGTCAATCATGGCATGCATGAGAATGCGACCAAATGTATACCTTGTCGATATATGACTAGTTTTTCCCTTTTGAAAAAAAAAAAATGCCTATATCTTTGTTAACTCTTAACATTGCTTAAATAAATAAAAGCATGAAGCTTAAGCAATATGCTGAAATTGCGCAACATCTACGGTAAAACATACATAAATAATATGTTCCTCATATAGTCATAACTTTGTCAGCACCTCAATTTTCTTGTTCATTATATATTTAGTTATAAGAACCTATGGAAACAATCATCCATTAGGAAGTCAAGAGGCTAGACCGATAGAATATTCCTACTATTTACACCTAAAATATTTAACTTTGTTGCTTGTTTGTATTAGGCAATATCTCAAGTTAGATTTCACATCAAAATTGAATTTGCCTCTTTGACCTGATTGGATTTTTTTTCCTTTCGTGTGGGGGTCGGAATTGGAATTGAAGAGTTCATAAACGATTACTTTCTTCAACTAGGCCATAAATGACAATGAACCCAATTATGTGAAGATGATAAGTCATTTAAAGAAAAGTCTTGAGCTCAATACACAATCATCTTGCCTTTAGTCACCCCCAGCATGTCCTTTCACATAAAATTATGGAATAAATGTATCGAAAATACTAAAACTTGTCACAAAAATGTAAATAAGTCCTAAGACTTTGAAAAATTGTGATTAACTCTTAAAACTTCTCACCAAAAAGGAAATCAAGTTCTAAACCTTTCAAAAAGTGTAATCAAGTTCTAAAACTTGTTAAATTAATCAAATCAAGTTGTTCTATTGATTGCGCTTCTTGAAAGTTTTAGGATTCAAATGCATCTTTATTATAAATTTTAGGACTTCATCGCATTTTTTAAAAGTTTTAAGACCCGAATGTATCTTCTCGATAAATTTTAAGATTTGATTACATTTTTAAAAAGTTTCAAGACTCAATTGCACTTTTCATGACATGTTTTAGGATGTTTTAGGACTTTAGGGATAAATGCATTGGAAGTCCTAAAAGATGTCACGAAAAGTGCAATCAAGTGTTATCATTTTTTTTTTGTAATTAAAAAAATAAATTGTAAAAGCTATGGCATACGCGCTTTCCTGTCATGCCCCGAACCCCGAGCGCATACCCATCTCTAGCACGTGTCCATCTCTATCTTGTTGATAAAATTTTACGACTTCCCAGGATGAGTCACCGACTCTTTCTTTTTATTTCACATGCGGAAGCAAATATAAATCCCCTGACAGTAATCATCTTAGGATAGAAAAGTAGGACATCAATTCACAAAAGCATGCTTTTATAAACAACGATATGAGCAACAATTAAGCTCCAACAATAGGAACGCCACACTCAATCAATCATGCATTCCTAGTTTTACTCTCGGCATATGGTACAACCTACTTTCTATTCAACTGTCGTCTAGCATTGTCAGGAATCATCTCACACCATTGTGCACAGCATTGTCACTACGTCAACGGCATTCCATAAAGGAGCATTGGTCTAGAATCTATTGCGACCGACATCTATTGGTAGGGCATCCATTGGTAGGGCATCCTATATAGAGGTAACGTCCAGCTTAATAACTCAGGACGGGTTTTCTTAACCAACACGCAATCACTCAAACATGGCCTAGGGCACCGTGCATTACACTCAAATATCTCCATTAAAATAGTGAACCTAACATATTTTCTTCGTATTAGAAATACTCATGAAAATCGTCATGTGTGGGTACATGGTCAATTGACCCCAGAAGACTGATATCCTTTCTTTTCAAAATCCCATCGGTTTATATAGTATATAAAACCATTTTCGGTTTTAGAACTCGACACCTGGACTTTCTAGATAATATTGAAAATTCACAATTTTTGAAATTAAATGCCAAAAATCCAATCAGCACTCAATTTACAGAAATTAACACTCAATTGCAGAAATTAACCACACCATTGCAATCAGTGTGAAATTCCAATCACCAGCTATCCCGGCCTAATTTCTGGAAAAATAATTATTAATTAATTAATTTCAAAATTTAATTAAATAAATCACTTTAATTTCTAAAATACTAACCTAGGCCAAAATTATTAATTAAATACCAATAAGGACCCGGAAAATTCCCGAACCCTTCTAGACAAATAATACGATTTATTTAAGCCTTAATTAAACCATGCTAACCACCTAACATGCTCAATTAAATAATTAAATTTCTAATTTAATCTAACTAACCACCTAATTCCTAATTAAATTAAACTAAACACCCCTTAGACATCATTAGCCTACTAAGAAGAGTTTAGTGCATAAACTCACCGGTTAATTGTGGAAACCGGTTTACTGTGATGACGGCGCGACGGCGGCCGAAATCCGAATTTTCGGTGGCGTCGGCGGACTTGGACTGGGCCTAAAACAGGCCCAACAAATCTCAGTCCAATATGAGATTTGCTTTTGAATAGGGCTCGGCTTCGCTGGACTGAACAGGCCTTGAATGGGCTGTCTTTCCGGGCTTCTGAAGATGGGCTGGCTTGCAAAAAACAACTTGCTGGGCTGCTGCTTGGTGAAACCTCAACTGGACTGGGCTGCAGCTGGAATGGGCCGAAGATGCTGGAATGGGCCGGCGTTGTTGCTGCTGAAAGCTGGGCCAAGCTTCGCTGGAGGAGTCTCGCACGAAGGGAGACGCGGGCAAGAAGCAGCTTCGGCTGGGGAACTCACGCGGACGAGTGGCAGCAGGCGGCTGGGCTTCGGTCAACCAAGGGCTTCCGTGAGTGGCGTCGTTGACCATGCGTGGGACGTGGACGCGGAGAGAGAGATGAGGCGCGCGTTCGTGGCCGACCAAGGAAGAAATGGAGCAGAAGTCGAAGATGGCGGGATGCTGGGCTCAACCGCTGCTGGAGGTGGGTGAAAGATGGGGAGGAAACGTGGCAGGGCAAGGAAATTTCACGGTCAAAAACTCATCTGGAGTTGACCGAACAAGCAGCAATTGAAGACGTGTGGCGGCTTGGAGATGGGGGATGATGATGGGGATGAAGCGGCAGATGCGGTGGGGAACTGAGCGCGCGGTTCGTCCGGAAGAAAAGAAGAGGCAGCTGGTCCTTTGCTGAAGCCGAAATCGTTCGAAGCAAATGGTGGGCAGCTGGCGTTGGCGTGCTGAAGAAGCTGAAGATGAAGGCCCCAAAGTCAAGCAATCCTATCTATTTAATTAAATGCATGCCTCTAATCTCTAATACTTTCTTGAACCATAATAGCACAAAATTAAACCACCAATTATCCAATTTTTGAAGTCAAAGTTGCTGCCCCATGCCTTATTCCGACTTTCACCAAATTAACTTCAACTCCTCACTCAAATCTCCAAATCGAGGTCCAATTTTGCTGAAGAAAAATCCCGAACAATTTTCTATAAGTCCCTGACACTCAAAGGCTCGGTTTAGAAGTCCAAATTTCAATCAATTTAGCCCATATGAATTTCTGCTAATTTTCTGCAATGTCTGAAACGATTTTCTGTAAAAATCTCGGAATTTCTAAAAAATCTTCGGACGATGAGTCGACGTTTTTAAAATAGCTCGTGACACTACAGAACTTTCAATTTTTGAAATCGGGTTCAAATTCACGGTTAATTTCACTTCGGTGCGCTTTTAGCATGACCTAGTCTACTGGGTAACTTTTAGAAATTTTTGGTGCAATTGACCCGTGATTGATTTATCTCGAGTAACTATGTACATCTTTGACACATTGGCGACTCTCAGTTGTCGTGAAAATCTCAAGATTTCAATTACAGACACAGGACAGGGTACATTGGCGACTCTCAATTGTCATGAAAATCTCTGGGGCAAGGGTCGCGGCCCTCGCCCAAAAAGACACAGGGTATCCAAAAGGACAAAAAATCAATTTAGTGCCGATCGATGAGAATTTTGCAATTAGGTGGAATCACCCACATTTTGATCACACATCTCAGTCAAATCGACCTATCTCTGATCTACGATCGACTCTGACAATGTCGTAATGACCCTTGCAGACTAACACGATCGAACAGTTGATTCCTGATCGAATTCTTAAGTTTATTGTATTTAGATTCCTTAATTGCTTCCCCAAATAGTCTAGATATCCCGTGAGTGATCAGCTCAGAGAATTGCACTATTAGCGCATCGATGAAATGCCCATGGGATTTATACATATACATAATTTGTCGTGCTCACCTTCTGTCAAAACTTCTATAGTTCCCATGGGATTTATACATATACATAATTTATCATAATCACGTATATTGTATCATTATTTTTGTATAAAGCGAGGTAATGATATATAAAATGTGAAAATGTTTTCAGTGGACGATTACCATCTTTTGTTTTTGTGATTCAACAGGTAGGAATACTCCTAGTGAAAGACGGGCAAACGATTTATTGGTGGCCTCTCAAATTTGGACTTTTTATGGAAAAGATATGAGACGCCATTTAAGAAGGCCGTCTACGCAATTGTGACTGCACAACCATCAATCACGGCATGTATGGGGGACTACGACCTAATTTGTCCCTTGATGTGTGACCATTTTTTTCCTTTTGAAAACTAATGCCTATTTGCTTATAGCTTTTAACATTGCTTTAGGAAATAGAAAAAAGAAAAAGCAGGAAGACTTAAGCAATATGTTGAAATTGCAAAACATCTATGGCAAGACATACATAAATAGTATGATTGATCTTAATCATCACTTTATCAGTAAGGTTTCCCGTGTTGATTGTTGATTCATATATAAGAGTTACGGGAACGTTGATCTATTTAGGCGTCAAGGGGCTAGACCAATAGAAGGTGCCTGTTATTTTTATCAAAGATATTTAGATTTTTTGGTTGTTTGTATTGGGTGATATCTCAAGTCGTGCACGTTATACATTTGCCTCTTTGATTTGATTGGAGGTAGATCATTGACACTAAAACTCAAGATCTCATAAGTACTCCCTTAGGCAGTAGAAGTTGTGATTGGGAAAAAAAAAACAGTTAGACTTTGGGATTTTATCCTCACATTTTTCGTCTTCCTCACCTTAATTGATTTCTCTTCCTACGAGATTAGATTAAAAACCGGAAGAAGTTATGCTACTAAGGTCGAGGCCAACAATGTAGGTATGAAACACCGAGATCAAAATAACCCAAGTATAAAGCATATACGCTAATGACAATGACGTGATACTGTCCTTTATTTGTCTTATTATTTTTATTTTTGTGTTTGTTATTAGAGCACATAGATCATAGAAGAGTCAAAGGAGATAGCAATGCCATAGCGCCATGTGAAAATGATAGGTCATCCAATGAAAAATAGTGAGCTTAAAGGACTTTGACATTTTGCCTTTGGTCGACCATGGAGTGGCTAATAAGAAGCCCCAAATTTATATCCCCAGAAATTGCAATCCATAAAAACTATGGCATTACAATCTCCTCTGGCTCTTCTAGACATACGTGCTCTACTATAGAAAAAGAAAGGACAATATCATGTCACTTAGTGTACATGCTTCATACTAGGATAATCTTTTATCTCAGTGTTCTACACATGCTTTGCTAATTAGGAAATGAAAAGACTTCAAATTCTAAGTTGTAGTGAGTATTTGTCTTGTTACTAAAAAAACATATCAAAGTCAAAATAGAATTTTGCCTCTTGAAAACATAAGATTATCTTGCGTTCATGATCAAAAGCTTGAGATTTGTCTTGCTTGTCGTTGTCTCTTATATTCGAGGTGATGGAATATATATAGATTGCTTGAGTTGAATTATATATGGTATGCCTTTTTTTTTGGTTCCAGCTGAATCAATTATGGGCAACTAAATCTTTTGGCCGGGTTCTTCAAATTTATATGGTATTCTCGATAAACACAGAAAAAATTATAAGTTGACAGCTATCATGGTACTTAAGTAAATATTAGGTATGAGAACTAAAGTTGTCTCTTAGGGAAGAAGATTCTCTTAAGAGCAAAGGGAAAAGGGAAAAAGAAATCCCGAAATTTGATTAAATTTTAGTATGATTTTTCGAATCTCTTTCTCTATGGACCCACCCGAATCAATTCGAATTGACAAGGGCATGAAAGTGAAGTCAAAGAATGATGTTGATTCCAAAGACACAATTGGATTCACTTTCATTATATGCTTCGTCCTCGTATCAATCACTTACTAATCAATTCGAGTCAACGATTAACCATTAAAGTTAAGTCAAAGAATATGCTTCGTCCTCTTACAATAATTACTATAACATTATAGTGGTGAAATCACTGTCAAATGTTCTAAAACATTAAACTATTAAATAAATGCATTTTTTAATATTTAAATATTCTATCATCCTCCTCATGCTTAGTTTGGTATTTTTTTTTGCCATAGTATTAAGCAGATGACATTTTTAAATGGGAAGGCAAAGGAGACGTAAAAAAAAAAATTTGAATTTAAGAGTTCAAGCTCTAATTCAATGTGAGATTTAATGGAATCACTGCCAATTATTCTAAAAGTGTAAGCTCTTAAATGAAAATGTGATTTCATATTTAAATATTACATCAAATACATTGTTTATTTTGTATAATCCATTATTCTCTCGGCAGATTACATTTAATTTTCCTAGTGGAAAATGAAACTACTCACATGATCCCTCAATCCAGTGATGAGGGTACAAATAGCTTTAGGCCAACCGAGACAACCCATGGACCTCTTATTTTCGCCTCGGAGAGGAAAATGGTCCATCCAAGCTCAGAAGAAGAGAGAATATATCACGGACAGAATGTGATGAGGTAACTAGCCCCACCCGTGCAATTAAAAGTGCTGCTCGTGTCGTCGTAAGCGTAGCTGTAAGCTTGAGGGCACTGGTCCTTGAAAATCTGCGAGTAGTTCGTCGGCGGGCATGTCGCCGGCGTGTTGTACGCCCCCGTGCAGCAGTACTGCGGCTGGTTTAACGCCAGGCACGCGCTCTTGCACGCCACAATGCTCCCGTCCGACCCCTTCACCGCCAGCTCTGACGGGCACACGGAGTTGACGTTGGCTGCGCAGCTGGTCGTGGTGCACCCACTGCCGCTGCCCTGTGGGGTTATAGAGAGGGGCAGGTTGAAGCCGTCCACGAGGCTGACGTCGTAGATGCTGTTCTCGCCAGAGCCCGGTGCCTTGAGAGTGAACTCCGCCAAAGTGGCCGGCGGGATCGCCCCTGCACCATTGCAGCTCACCTGGCCAGACCCACAGTCGGCGGTGGCGCATACGAATTTGCCAGAGGCATCAGTGGCGCAGCCCGTTCGGCCCCACACCCGGCCGGCTGTCCACGTGTCCGGGACGTCATTGATTGAGAAGGTTGCACCTGTGGCGAGCTCGAACCCGGTTGAGGATAGCTGCCCGCCACCCCCGCCGGTGAGCGTCCCGGGCCAGACTGTGTAGGGGCACTTGCTGGTGAAGCTGAGTGTGGCTGCGCCGGCTCCTCCTGCAAGCATGCATGCAAGCCATAAAATTGATGTACGCGGATTAATTATTTTTCCTCCTGGGGTTTTTCAGCGCGGGAATCTCCATAACAAAGATGGAAATTTGAACACAGGACTTTAACTTCGGGATCCCAAAAAACAAAAAATTAAACTTAGGATCTTATTTTCTAGTTTGGGAAGAAGGTAATGTTAATGTAGAAATTTGTAATAGTTGAAAATAGATAGATTATGATGACAATGTGCTTACTTGCGAGGAGGACTAGGAAAGGCAGGAGGAGGTACAAAGATGCTCTTGCGTCCATGATCGAGAGATTCAGATTTTTTTTGTTTCGGTTTATCGTTTCTCTAGTATAGGAGGTATATATATAGAATGCCGGGGAAACCAATCTTGAAATGACCGTGGAAAAGTATTTTAGACCGGGGAAGCTAAGTTTGAAATGACTTTGAAAAAGTCTTTTAGACAGTGGAATAAATATATGGGAAATGAGAAGCTAATGTATTGTATTTTTATATAAAATTTGAAAATATTTTTAATCGATGATTACAATTTCTTTTTTCTCATGATTCAAGGGTTAGGAATGGAGAATCACAAAAGCCAAAAGGGCCATGCGGTATCATTCAAGAAAAGAAAATTTCATAAGAAATTGACCGACTTTTTTAGCAGGTTAATATTGCTATACTTAATAGATTCTTATTTAAGAAATAGATTTGACATAGAAATCAGAAACTAAAATTTTCTACTCCTCTATTTTTGGAATAGAAATTAAGAATAAAAATTATTCTCATCATTCGTCAATCAGTCATTGCCGCCGACCACCGTCCGTCGGTCACTCTTTCTTCTTTGCCGCCATCATCATGTCGCCTTGATCGCGATTGCCCGCCGCCACCATCGTCCGAAATGAAGAAATTTTGTATCGTTATCAAACAGTTATTTTTGCTTAGAAACTCTTATAGAAATAGAAATAGAAAAATCTATTTCTATTTCTGGAATAGAATGGTTGTCATGCGTGCCCTAAGTTATTAAAGAATAATATAAAATTACTTGAACTCATCACTAAATAGATGTTTAATATTGTTGACGACGTTTATTTTAAGATTTTCTCTATATAAAAGAATTATTTATATAGTTAGGGTTGATTCGAGTTGAACTGACCCGGAAGTCTCAGGTTTGAGGACCAACCCGCACAGTGCTGGTCAAGGAATTCTAAGACCAAGGACTAACGCAATCTCCCTAGGAACTGGACCAGGACCGGCAGGGTTGGACTGGTCCAGGGTTGGTCTAGGGTTGACCCTAGACCGATGCTCACCCTAAACGTGTCCAAGTGAGATGAGGAGGGTGTTGACTTCATGGGCCGGGCCGAACAGGGCCTTCGGGCTGGAACTCGCTTGAATATTTCTGAGATTCCATACCATGCCCAGGTAGCTGGCATGTCGTGAAATTATGCTCGCCGGGATCTGTTCGGGCCGAAAAATTCAATTGAGCCTTACTGCAAACGTCGAATTGGACTGCTAAAGTTGATCGGCTCTCGATGCTTCGTTTTTCAAAATTCTAATTGCTGGGCCCGAGATATCGACATTATAATGTCTCTAATATGTATGATGATCTTCTTTGAAAAAAATAATTTGAAATCATTGGCGAAATACGGGTGCCAGTCAATTTTTTGTTGATGCGATTATGTGAACTCATATACAATTGCAGGAAGATACGGCGTCAATTTTTTCTTTTTTTTTTAAAAGTCGAACATTCAATTCATTTAAGGGACACAAAAGACGACCACATCGACGGGATAATCCAAGAACAGACGACAAAATTGAACGTAAACGAGCATGTATGTGACACGAGTGTAGCATCAAGAAACGTTAATGAACAATGCATGCCCCAAAATGGGCAAGGCCGCCAAGACCAGCAAACATCCGCAGCCATACAATGCGAACGAGGCTTACAATTCAAAGCATGAGTTTCGGGCCGGTCAAAGTAAAAGTGCTGAATGGACGGCGCCAATCACGGTGGATGGGAGTGAACCAGAAGGAACGTCGGGGTGATCGCAAGGTTGAGGATCCACGGATAGCAGAAGACGATGACCAGTTTCAGCATCGAGATAGACTGGCTCTCTGCTCTCCGCGTCTCCTATACGGCGTCAATTTTTAATGTCAATTTATCACCGAATAATCACGAATTTCCGTCTTATTTCCCCTGAATCAATTCTGAATGTTGCTGGATGTTATTAATTGGGTGGGAATTGGACTGCTAAAGTTGACCGGCTCTCGATGCTTCGTTTTTCAAAATTTTAATTGCTGGGCCCGAGATATCGACATTATAATGTCTCTAATATGTATGATAATCTTCTTTGAAAAATATAATTTGTAATCATTAACGAAATCCGGGTGCCAGTCAATTTTTTGTTGATACGATTATGTGAACTCATATACACTTGCAGGAAGATACGGCATCAATTTTTAATGTCAATTTATCACCGAATAATCACGAATTTCAGTCCTGATTGCCCCTGAATCAATTTTAAATTTTGCTGGACGTTATTAATTAGGCGGGAATTGGAACGATTGTGCATCAGTTCGGTTGTTCTATAAATTGTCCATAACGCAATGCCAATGGGAGATTTGATTATCTCTATCAAGTTACCGCACGTTCATAATTTATCAGCGTGTGTAATTTGTTAATTTTGAATGTTGGACATTGCGGGAAAATGCAATTTGACTGTGACTTTGAGTGCGTTTGGCTTGGTTTGTTTATACTTTCAGCTGCAGGTTAAGGTACTATTCACCTCAGAGCCTTTGGAGCGTGTTTAAAGGTCATTTGTCATGATAATTGCTGGCAATACATGCTGGAATTTATTGAGGGTCTCAGTTTAGACAGGAAATTTAAGGGCATTGATGGAGATATTTCGAGGTTGAGTCTCATGATTTATGGAAATATATTGGCGTGTGATTCATTTCCTAAGGCTGTCAGTTGGATTGAATTTTAATTGAATGGGTGAATTGGGGTTTACATGTATTGATCATTGCTGGTGGTTTCGGAGTAGGCTTTTGACACCCTTCTCTCCAATCCAGTTGAATATCGAAGTTTAGTTGGTGGCTTGCAATATTTGACCATCACACGTCCTGACCTTGCTTTTGCCACAAATTTGTTATGCCAGAAAATGCAACAGCCTACTATAGGCGATCTTCATAAGTTGAAAAGGGTACTTCGATATGTCAAAGGCACAGTTCATCTTGGCTTCTTCATTCGTTCCCACAGCTCTATGCACTTATATGGTTTCTCTGATGCAGACTGGGCTAGCTGTGTTGAGACCAGACGTTCAACAACTGGTTTCTGTACTTATCTTGGCTCGAATCTCATTTCATGGGTAGCTAAGAAACAATCTATTGTCTCCCGCTCCTCCACTGAAGCCGAATACAGAGCACTTGCTTCTGCTACAGTTGATCTCACTTGGATTAGTTTTGTTCTCCGTGATATTGGACAACCTTTGCACTCTCCAACTCTCCTCTTTTGTGATAACCAGTCTACTATTTCACTTACAGCGAATCCTGTTCTCCATGCTCGCACAAAACATATTGAAGTCGACTTTCACTTTGTTCGTGAAAAAGTTTCTTCTGGTTCTCTTCGAGTTTAGTATGTTCCGAGCATATGTCAACTTGTTGACATTTTTACTAAAGCTTTATCACGGCTCACACATTTTACTCTCCGGATCAAATTGGGCATGGGCCTGTTACCCCTTCCCAATTTGAGGGGGGATGTTAAGAGTACTTTGTATAGTACTAGTGATGATAAGAACAAAGAAAAGAAAGCTGACGAAAACAGAGGAAAGAAGAAAGAAGACTTCGAGAACAGAGGAAAGAAAGAAGGCAAAAGTGATGTCAATAACAGAGAAAAGAAAGCTGGCAAAAACAGAGGAAAGAAAGAAAGCAACAACAGAGATTACAGCACGTGTAAAACTGATTTACCATTGAGAAATCAGTATTCAGTTTTAAGTTTGTAAAGTCAAACTTTCTGTTCTTTTGCTTCAGTTAGTTAGTTGTTCTGTTAGCTAGTTGTTTTCATTCGGTTGTAATTCTTCAGTTGATATAAAAATTGATGAGGAAAGAGCAATTAAGTAGAAAAGCTCTTTGATGTAAAGCAAGCATTCATTGAATAAGAATACATTTTCTCTTTGCATCGTTTTTCCTTCTCGTTTCCACTTTTTTGTTCTGTTCATCAAAACTCTTCACGAACCACAGGCTTTGCCGGTGAGGGGAATGTAACTCCGGCGGAAGGGGGGGATGCGCGGCCAGCTTGATGACGAGCGAATGTTTCCACGAAATCACATAACAAAACAAGAGGAACACAAATATCAGACACGATTCAACATATATGGAAGTCAATCTTAAGCTTCGACGATGAAAGTCATCCGACTCTCTCTCAGACATCTTGTCAAGCACATGATATGCAGACTTTACAATAGCATGTCAGAAAAGTAGAAAGCTTGGGATTTGGGAGAATTGTATATTGCTTTTCTATATTCCTTTCAATATGTAATTACAATCTATTTATAATACAGAGAGTCTAAAATAATAAAGGAATAAAAATATAGACAATATCCCAAAGATGTACATAAAATATTCCCTATAATCAAAGAGTCAATTAGAATCAATCGACATCGGCAACGGTATCTTCAACACTCCCCCTCAAGCTCGGCGGTCTATACACATCGAAGACGCCTAGCTTGTTTAATAGATACAAATGTTGCCTCGACATAAAGCCTTGGTAAAAATGTCCGCGGGTTGCTCTGCTGTTCTTATCCCTCTTGTTTTAATTACCCCACTCTGGATCTTGTCTCGAATGAAGTGACAATCAATCTCTATGTGCTTCGTCCTTTCATGGAATACTGGATTCATTGCAAGTTTTAGTGCAGCATCATTATCACAAAATAGAACAGTGGGCTCCTTTATCTGTACACCAAGGTCTTGGAGAAGACCTCTTACCCAGACTATCTCACAACTAGTCTTCGCCATTGCTCGGTATTCTGCCTCAGCAGATGATAAAGAAACGGTTGATTGTTTCTTTGTCTTCCACGAAATAAGAGAATCCCCAAATTTTATACAGAATCCCGTGACCGATCTCCTACTCATGGGACAAGTAGCATAATCTGTGTCACAATATGCTGTCATCTCCAAATTGTTGTCTCGAGAAAGCAATATTCCTAATCCAGGACACCCTTTTAAGTATTTTATGACTTTCAGTGCTGCATTCATGTGAGACTGTTTCGGAGCATGCATGAACTGGCTAAGAATCTGAACTGCATAAGAAATGTCTGGCCTGGTCATGGTCAAATAAATAAGCTTTCCAACAAGTCTTTGATAAGCTGAAGGATCTTTAAGCAAAGGATCATTGTTTACAGGTGACAACCCTTTGTCATATTCAGCTGTCGTTAATCTGATATTTTGATCGATTGGAATAACAGCCGGCCTAGATCCTGACAAACCTGCTTCTGACACAATTTCTAAGACAAATTTCCGTTGGCTAAGACAAATGCCTTTATTTGACCGGGCAATTTCTATCCCAAGAAAGTATTTGGGAGAACCCAAATCCTTAATATGAAATGTAGAATGTAAATACTCCTTGAATCTCTCAATGGCAGGTGCATCGTTTCCCATAATGAGTATATCGTCAACGTATATAAGTAAATAGATTGACGACATACCTTGTTTCCATGTGAATAAAGCATAGTCATGCTTAGATTGCTGGAATTTTGCAGTTGTAAGTGCATTGGTGAACTTGGCATACCATTGACGAGAAGCCTGTTTGAGTCCATATAGGGATTTCTGAAGACGGCACACACTTCCCCCCCCGTCGCGTGAAATCCCGGTGGAATATCCATATAAATCTCTTCTTCAAGATCTCCATGTAAAAAAGCATTGTGAACGTCCATTTGATGAAGGGGCCAGTCACGGATGGCAGCAATGGAAAGAAAAGACCGTACGGTGACTTCTTTGGCAACCGGAGAGAAAGTTTCCGTATAGTCAAAGCCTTCCTTTTGTGTGAATCCCTTCGCAACCAATCTGGCCTTGTAACGTTCAATGGATCCATCTGCTTTATATTTGATCTTGTATACCCATTTGCATCCTATGGGTCGACGATGGGGAGGTAGACGAACAATATCCCAAGTCTCATTTTCGATGAGAGCTTGTAACTCATCTTTCATAGCCTGTTGCCAACGAGGATCCTTGGCAGCCTCATCATAAGAGGAAGGTTCTGCTGTGCAGAAATTCTACTAACACAAAGCATCTATGTTCAAGAGAGAGATTAGCAAAACCGACATAAGAGGAGATGGGGTATTGTGTACCACGCCTTTTTGATGATGAACAAATGTAATCCGCTGTCCATGTTGGTGGTCGGACTGTGCGTCTTGATCGCCGAAGATTAGTTGGTTCAGATGAGACATCAATTTGTGAGGCTGCAGAGATATCATCCCCTGGAATATTGGCTTGCAAAAAATCAGGTCCTTCGGGTGTACTTGATGAAGGAAGACTAGAGATTGCATTGTCCCCATCCGAGCGATAGGTGCATCGATACTTGAGGATGCTATAGGAGATATCATTTGTGGAAGCATCATCATTGATTCTTGTGGAGGATCGTCTTCATGCGAAAGGGACGAGAAGATGTCATGGGATTTTCATGCTGATATGATGGTAGCCTATCTTTGAAAGGGAAGACATCTTCATGAAATGTGACATCTCCGTTGACAAAGAATCTGCCAGTAGATGGATCAAGAACCAAATATCCTTTTTGAAGGGTAGGATATCCCATAAATACGCAAGAAAGGGCACGAGGACCAAATTTGTCCCGAGGGCCCGTGGTAGAGACATAGCATAAGCATCCAAAAACACGAAGATGACGATTGTCCGGACGTTTTCCAAACAATGACTCGAATGGAGTCTTTCCACTCAGAATTCGAGATTGTATTCTATTGATCAGGTATGCTACTGTGACCACACAGTCTCCCCAAAAAATTTCAGGAATTGAAGCTTGATACTTAAGAGCTCGAGCGACTTCTAACAAATGACGGTGTTTCCTTTCTACAATCCCATTTTGTTGATGAGTATAAACACATGAGCTTTCATGAAGAATGCCATGGGAAATGAACAATGAAGAACATTCATGATTAAAGAATTCTCGTGCATTGTCGACGAACCCGTTGTACAGATTTGTTAAACTGATTTTTGATCGGGACAATGAAATTTTTGAGATGTGAAAGAACTTGGGCTTTGGATTGCATAAGAAAAACCCAAGTTGCTCGAGTATTATCATCTACAATAGTAAGAAAGAAGCGTGACCCATCACGATGAGGGGTGTGATATGGGCCCCAAATGTTCATGTGCAATAGAGAGAAGGCTCTAGTAGCACGCGATGTACTTTGTGGAAAAGACATTCTAGATTGTTTAGCTAATGGGCATATAGGACACTTAGGATGAGGAAAAATGGCGCTGTGGCCTAGACGCGATGAGATAAAAAAATATCTTTATTATGATTGGCATTACATAAGATGCTCTTATTGAATGAAAAATTCTTTGGGAATGCCGTCCAGAAATAAAGTCCCTCGAAATTCCTACCCGAGCCCATCGTGTCCCGGTCAAAGGGGCCTGGAAGAGACAAGTGTCGAATCGAAAATGACCCGACGTAAATTGTCTTGACAAATCTTGGATACAGAAATGAGATTGAACTGAAAATTTGGAACGAAGAGGACATTTTTTAGTGTGATGGAAGAGCTCAATTTAACATCCCCAATTTTATCTACTGAAATATCACTACCATTCGGGAGGCGAACGGAATTGTGATTTGAGGATTTTTCTAATTTAGAGAAGAACCGTTCATCACGAGACTATATGGTCACTAGCACCTGAATCAATAATCCATGCGTTGCTCGAAATATTGCAGTTCAAACAATGAGAAATACCTGCATAGCTAGGCATTTTTTCTTGAATGCCCATCGGCTTAAAGTCCTCATGATTTGTTGGAGTTGGTCATTCGATGGGCTGATTCACCTTAGCATTTGCTGCTATAGGATTTCCAATAGAAAATTCTCGTTCCTTCTTCTCCCCCGGTCTTCCATGCAATTTCCAACAATTTTCTTTGGTATGATAAGGTTTTTTGCAATAATCACAAAATTTACCTTTCCATTTGTTTGAACTATTTCTGGTCGAAGACATGGCCAAGTTTGGGCCGTTGGATCGCCTTAAAACGGATGCTGATGGTCCGTCCGATCGCGGTGCTGCAAGGGCGAAATTTGAGCCGTCCGATCGCGCAAAAGAACCTCCACCATCGGATCCGAAGATTGGATCTCGGCCATTCAATCCGCGCGAGCTACCTCCACCGTCGGATCCGAAGATTGAATCTCGGCCATTCAATCCGCGCGAGTTGCCTGAGCCGTCCGATCTCCTGAGATGATCCTGGCCGCCCATTTGAGATATATAAAAGGCTTCATCTTCTTCCTCCCGAAACCCTAGCGTCCCTGCCCTTTTTGAAAAACCTCCATGGCCGGACCTTGAAGACCCGAGCCGCTGCTCCGACGAAGCCTTGGCCGCGAGGACGATGCGCTCGCCACTCTTCACGTACTCGGACGACGCCAGCCTCTGGGACTCTTCTTGAACCGCAAGCTGGTATATGCGGCCAAGCGGCGGGACCGGATCCATGGCCAAGATCTGGCTCCGAAACGGTAAGTAGGTTTCATTTAACACGAGTAGGAACCGTGTAACCTTCTCCCGATCTCTCATGGCCCGGTATTGAGCCAAGGTTGCCTCGGGTCCCTCTAATTTCTCCTCCGTCATGTCGATTTCATTCCATAGGCGAGAGAGTTTGTTGTAAATTCTTTGAGATCGACAAATTTCCTTGCTTGAGGTCCGATAATGCCCGCATTAGGGTGAAGATTTTTGCTCTATCGAGCTTGCCATACATTTCCCTTAAATTTTCCCAAAATTTGTTTGCATCTTCGTCGGTGGTGCTCCGGCCGCAACCTCCGCCGTGAGACAATTTCCAACCCAGGTCCGGACAAGTTGGTTGCACTTGCGCCATTGTCGTGCAAGCCGCTCATCGGACGGTATCGGGACGGTGCCGTCCAAAAAACCGTCTTTATCTTTGGTCACAAGCGCTCGCCGGAGCTCGCGAGACCACAGAGAGTAGTTCTCCGGTCCTGAGAGTCGCTGGGAGATCAGGCGCAGCTCCGGTCCGTCGGCGGTCGCGGTGTACAGCGGGTCTCCAGGTTCCAGTCGACCGCCGAGACCTGCAAAAGGAAAAAAACCGGGTCCGTAGGTCGGGTAAGGATTGTTCGCCCCATACCCAGGACCCGAACCACTCTAACCTGGGAAGGACCAGTTCGCCCCGTATCCAGGACCCGCTCCAGGTATGTGCGATGAGCTTTCCTCTAGCCCACCGATCCTTCCGGGGTTGATTTGAGGTGAATTCTGTGTCGAACCTCCTTGATTTGGTTGAATTGATACGGTACCCACCGAACGTATGGTCTTGTGGGGGATTTCCAGGATTGAATCCCGTGTTGAGTGTGCGGCCGCACGAAGCTTGTTTGACTTTCGATGGATTTATCGTCGTTGCGGGGATGACTTGTGGATTTCCCTCAATCCCCACGAAACGCCGAAGTTGAATCCTCGTTTTTGACATGATTTCTCCCTAAGAAGGCGTTGCGGAAGCTAGGCCAAGGCGGGAGGCTCGATACCATGTCGAAAAGTAGAAAGCTTGGGATTTGGGAGAATTGTATATTGCTTTTCTATATTCCTTTCAATATGTAATTACAATCTATTTATAATACAGAGAGTCTAAAATAATAAAGGAATAAAAATATAGACAATATCCCAAAGATGTACATAAAATATTCCCTATAATCAAAGAGTCAATTAGAATCAATCGACATCGGCAACGGTATCTTCAACATAGCATTCCGATTCGGTTTCTAAACGAGTCCTAGCCAAGAAAACATTGCGCACGACTTAAAACGCCGTTACCAACAGAAAAATCACTTTGTTTCATCAAGATTTCGTCAAAAACAGCAGTCGATTAAGGCAGGCGTGAACATGGGAATTTTTCGGTTTTATTTTAGACATCTTAGCAAACACGTGATGTACGGATACGAAATTTGAGTTCTCAACTCAGAACCAGCGCCATTTCCAGCCAAAGCGTGACCAATTATGCTCTAAACGTCATCATCCATCACTAACCTATTTTAGTTTCACATGCTCAAACACTGAGTTCATTGACTGAGTTCAATATTCTTGAATCCTTAATAAAACGAAGAGAAGAAAGAAAAAAAGAGAAAAAAAAAAAGAAAAGAACACCTGAAGGAAGCGTGATCCCTACCTAGCCAGAAATGGTGTCGCTGTTGCCACTTGTACTTCGGGAAGGCTCAAGAAACGACTGACCCTCCTCCCTTCCTCTGGCAAACTGTCGCGCTTGATGGTGCTCGTCGCTTGACCACAGGCAGATGCGGTGACCGACGGTAACCAGGTGGGGCTCGAGATGAACTTCGGCGAACCCTTTCCTCAAAACTCCCAGAAAAACTCGCTTAAAACTCTCCCGAGCTCTCCGATCTCTCTCCCCCTCTCTCGGTCAAAACGGAACCCCCAAAACACTTTGCTCTCTTCCTTTTGAGCTCGGCCAACGATAGGCGCGCATGGCTTCTGCCACCGCCAGCCTGTCGCGGCCGGCTTGATCTCCGACCATGGGATCAAAAGCCAAACCAGTGGGAGGGTGTAAGGGAGGAAGAAGACCCACGCGCGGGCTGGACCGAAATGAAAGGAGCTGGGCTTGTTCGTGTGTGAAAAGAAGAATGGAAGGAAGAAGAGAGGTGGGCCGGCCCCATTCGATTTTTTTTTTCTTTCTTTTCTTTTATTATCATAATTTTCAATAATGATAATATTTTTTTCTCATACTCTTTTTTTTTTCTTTTCTTTTCTTTCTGATGACAAAACTTTTGGAATAATTTAAAAATTACCATTAGTGATGTAAATATTCTTGATGCTAATATGCAATGCAATTTAGTGAAGATTGTTTTTTTTGGCTAGGGTTTGAAAATTAATATATAATTTTCTACGTGATTAAATCCTAAATAAAATGATAAAATTTAGGTGTCAACAGGAAGAGGAAAAGAAAAGAGAAAAAGAAAAAATAGCTTAATTCTAGAATTGTTTCAAGGATCAAAGGAGTAGCTTTTTTCTACTTCTTGATTTTGTTCCAAATTATCTCAATAATAAATCTATTTTCGGTAGTAGAAAAGTTAACTAATGTTACTAAATGGATTATTATTTTTTTTTCAATAAGCAAAAGAATAGAAATAGTCTAGAATTGGTTAGTTACCAAAAAGATCCTACAAGAACAGAAAATGAAAAACAAAGATTCAATGCCTCGTCAGCTTGCGGAGAGTTGATAATGTTGAATGAAAGATTAATAGAGGATAGATTTGGAACTTGAGTAAAAGTTGGAAGTTTTTCTTGAGATCAAAAAAAAATTTAAGGTAGACTTGGGACTAAACTTAAAGTTTGATATTTTATAAATTTTTTAAATCTATTGCATTTCTGTTAATTTAATTATAAACTTTTCAATTTGATCAATTTACTTCGAAACATTTTACATTCGTGCCAATTGAATTCATTGACTAATTTTAGCTAAAAATCGCTAACGTGAACTTTAGCCTCTGATGAGACTTTTCCTTGCTTGAGGCTGGCGAGGTTGCCCCTTGTCAAATCTTGGCGGTGTTGACCTTGCCTGAGCCCGGTAAGGGCGACCCTCATCGTTGTCACCTTTGGCCGGCTGCTAGCCATCATCGAGGCTCAGCGACTAGTGAAAAAGGAAAGAAAAAAAATAGAAAGAAAAGAACAAAAGAACAATATATAAAAAAATTAGAAAAATAAAAATATTAAAAAAATTGTCCACAATAGAATCGGTCACACTAGGTTGGACAACCAACGCGTTCTAGCCAAAATTCACTAGATGGACTTAATTGATACAAATGCAAAATGTTTAGAACTAAATTGGTTCAATTAAATAATTTAGGATCAAATTCCCAATTATTTTTCGAAAGAAAACCTCCATGCGTTAAAAGGGGAAATTGAAAAGAAAAAAACAAAATTAAAATCAATTTCCTAGGCACATGTTAAATTACCTTTGTTTCCTCCCATATATACCATGAACGATTCTCAAGTTTTCTGAATTGTTCGATCTGTCATCACAATGGCTTCACTACCACCTTCTTCTCCGGCACAACTATCGGTGAACCGCCAGAAATCAGAGTTCTCCCCGTCGCAAGCGACGCCACACGAACTCAAGCTGCTCTCGGACCTGGACGACCAGGAGGGCCTTCGCGTTCAGATTCCCTTCCTTTTCTTCTACCCCAGCAGCCCCTCAATAAGAGGCCGAGAAGACCCGGCGAAAGTCATCAAGGAAGCGCTCGGGAAGGCGCTCGTGTACTACTACCCGTTGGCAGGGCATATCCGGGAAGGGCCGAACCGCAAGCTCATGGTGGACTGCACTGGCGAGGGGATCCTGTTCATCGAGGCCGACGCCGACGTCAGCCTTGAGGAGCTCGGCGACTCCGTGAGGCTGCCGTGTGGCTTCGTGGACGAGGTGCTGTGCGATGTGGCCGGGTCCGGTGGCATCATCGGGTGCCCTCTGTTGTTGGTTCAGGTTATCAACTGTAATGAAATAGAGATATGCCCTCCTGCTCTGAAAAATCAACTTGCTGTAACTTTTGTGGTTTCTTACTGAGTTCCTTCCGAATTGTGGGTGACCCGTTTAAAATGCGGGGGGCTTCATCCTCGGAATCCGGCTCAATCACGCCATCAGCGATTCCCTTGGCCTCTGACAATTCCTGAAGGCGGCCGCAGAACTCGCAAGAGGTTCACAAGCGCCGTCTTGGCCGCCTGTTTGGCGGAGAGAAATCCTCTGCGCCTGAGACCTGCCGCGAGCGACGTGCAGGCATCCTGAGTTCGAGGACGTGGTCGACAATGCCAGAGGCGCTGCCGTGACGTTGGACCCCAAGAACATGGTACACAGATCCTTCTTTTTCGGCCCGCGCGAAGTGGCGTCAATCAAGAAAGGCCTCCCTCACCACCTGGTCTCGAGATCCTCCACCTACGAGTTACTTACGGCATGCCTGTGGAAGTGCCGCACGATCGCCCTCGCCCTCGAGATCGAGCCGGACCATGCCGTCCGCCTATCGTGCATGATTAACGCGCAAGCCAAGCAAGGCCTCGGCGTGCCTCGTGGTTATTACGGGAACACGTCGGTGTATGCAACGGTGCTTTCGAAGGCGGGCCATCTGTGCAACAGTCCGCTGGGATACGCGGTTGAGTTAGTGAAGAAAGCGAAAGAAATGGCGAGCGAAGAATATGTGAGGTCCTCCATTGACGTCTTAGTCCTTAAGGGACGGCCGAAGTACACGACCATTTGGAACTATGTGGTGGCCGAGGCAACCAAGGTCGGGTTCGAAGAGGCCAACTTCGGGTGGGGGAAGCCAGCATATGGTGGGGTTGCACTTGCAGGCGCATTTCCTTTGAAAAGCTTTTACGTGAAGTACAGAACGAGGAAGGGGA
Source organism: Eucalyptus cladocalyx (assembly GCA_017140615.1). Classification (NCBI taxonomy): domain Eukaryota; kingdom Viridiplantae; phylum Streptophyta; class Magnoliopsida; order Myrtales; family Myrtaceae; genus Eucalyptus; species Eucalyptus cladocalyx. Next base: position 15,831,454 of record CM029520.1, on the reverse strand, counting down.
AGGAAGGGATTGTGGTGCCGATAACGTTGCCGGAGAGAGCAATCCGAAGGTTTCAAGAAGAGCTTGCAAAGATGACTAATAAAGGGAGGGAGGGTGATGATCGTTATGGCGTGGATTCAACTACAATTAGATCGAATCTCTAGAAGGAAAATTAACCATAGATTCTCTAAAGTTTCTCATTCACATAGGACAATGCTGTTGGAAGATATGCGGAATCTCCCGGATTATTCAACCGAAGATTTGATTTAATTATTGATTTGATTAGAAGATTAGTATTGTGTACATAATCAATTAATATTAGATCTAGACATAGATTGATACGTAGAATCATTTATTTCCATTATTTGTGTACTCTTTGTATTATATCTACAAGAGGAATTGTACATTTACATCATTGAAGTGAATAGAAAGAAAAACATCTTTCCTTCAATCTCCGTTCTATCCAGATCTCCTCCTTTATTTCAAATGCTTTAATTATTGAATGGAGCATCTTTCTTTGAATCTATCTTCTAATTATGGACTTCATAGTAAACCGATCATACGACGGGATGTGTTCTTTTTCATTTTAATGACTATTCAGATCTCGAGAGCTTTATAGCGACTCAAGAAATGTTGGGAATACTGTTTCTCTTGAAGGCAAAATAAAGAGATGGTAATGGATGGTAACGGATGACGTCTCCAATTTTTAAGTTTTTTTTTTTTTTTTTCAAGTTTAGCAGCTGCGGAATCTGTTGGAATTGCATGGGGGGTTAGGGATAATTTGATATGTAGAGATAGAGTAGAATCTCAGCTTCAACGAAGACGTGGAGTGAAAAGGTCATGGGAATCACATGCCAGCATGCGACCTGTTGGACACGTTTTTTTTTTTTTTTTATTCCTTACAACGGCGACTTAACCACGCAACGAGGAATGGTACGAGGATACTTTACGAGGGGACCAAACTGTTGTGGAGTGCGTTCCCCTTCAATTTTGGGGTGGCCTCCTTCTTCATAATGCAATGAATCATTTAACGTGTTTTTAGTTTATAAAAGACAATGCCTCAATTCTGACACAAGATACTTATTCGATCAAATATAATTATTTTGTACTTGATTTGCTACGATGTTTTCAAAAGACTTGTTGTTTTTGTAAGAATTACTCCAGGGGCCATGATCCTCTGCTTCGACGGCATTTAGGATTTCTTGAATAATGTGATATCTCATGCGGATAAATCTTTAATCACAATAAATCATTTGACATGTTTTTAGTTTATGCAAGGCGACGTTTAGTTTTGCCGGACAATAATATTTATTTATTGACACCTAAATTAAGAAAATTAAGGATTGACCACGGTCCCTAAATAAATATATTAGTTAAATTGCATATAAATATCAAAAGTATTATCATTTAGGATTAATAAGCCCACATAAATTGTATCATTTTTGCATGCGTTGCAAAATGTGTTTCACTAAACACGGATGAGAACATTATAATTCATTTGGCTTCAAATTAACTCATATCATGTGGCGTATCGAGTTTAAATTTGTCTTGACACATTCTAATTACATTCGAGTCATGTTCTCATACTGTGTAGTCATGTTCTCATACTGTGTTAGGAATTGTCGGGCTCTTGAAGCCTTGTTCAGAAGTACGAGACAGTGCCAATCAACACAAATTCATACATCATGCATGGCATTATCTATCTTCTTGACATACATATAGGCCTACACATACCTTCACTTGAGAATTACCAAAAGAAAATTTAAGCTTATCACAATTGTACTAATTCAGTTTTAAACATTTTGTAATTGTGCCAATGCAATCCACTTGACCAAATTTAGTTGGCTAGTGCTGATGTGGATGTCGATTATTCAGCCAACGCTCACATGGACATTTTTTAATAATATTTTTTCAATTTTTTTTTATTTTGCTTTTTATTTTCTTTCTCTTTTTTTTTTTCCCTTCTTCCTTTTGCCAATCGTTGGACTAAGGTGATTGTCCAAAGGTAAAGGCTGATCAACAAACAAAGGCAGCCGGCTAGTGGCGAGCTAGGCTAGGGTGAACTTGCCGAGCCATTGGCAAGGCGAGCCCCAACCGGATTGTGCAAGGCTGACCTTGCCCATCGATGGCGAGGTTGGGCTAGTCGAGCCATTGGCAAGGCTCGACCTTGCTAGATCTAGTAGGGACTTACCTTGTAAGTGGCTAGGCAAGCTCGCCCTTGCCTAGCTTGCCACTAGGTGGCCACCTTAGTTAGATGACCGGCCAAAAGAAGAAGGAGAAAGAAAAAAGAAAAATGAAGAAAAAAACGGAAAAAGGAAAGAAAAAAAAGAAGAAAAATTAATAAAAAATTTGAATAAAATAAAATATTATTAAAAAAATGCGGAGACGCGTTCAAATCTCTCTCTGTCATCTCTGTTACTCTCGCTCTTCCTGTTCGCACCATTGAACATCGTATTTGAATGATCTGCATACACGTCATTTCCAAACTATGCGCGCTTTTCTGGCGATCACGAGCTCGAGCAATCTTCTGATTTCGATTGGAGAAATGCCGACGACCTCTGTCTAAAGCTTCGGTCATTGATGAATCTAGTAAAATGTGGAGATGCGATTTAGTTTGTGATATTGTGGCGATTTGCGGTATTGAAATCTCGTGTTGCCAATGTGATTGATGCATTTGGACATGGGGAGTTCATCCATTCTTGTACTACCTACGTGAATCAACTCGGATTTAGTGCAGAGGGTTGAGACATCCATTTGAGGAATCCAATGAAGTATGGAGGCATCTATAACATACATTGCTGATTCGTTATTGCTTGTTCTGCAGTAGGCTCTGTATCTCTGTTCCTTAGTATGTCATGGTGCTGGCGAAGTGAAAAAGCTAAGCTTCTGTACTTCATCAGACAGGCACGCCTAAATATCATCTAGATTCACATTTAGAGAGGCCCCCATTCGTATCACCGACATGGATATTGTTGCGCTGCCAGAAGCTCAAGATCGAGAATCAAACCTTTATGTGAAAGACTCAAATGCCCTGTGTTCTCTCATGTGCCTTGATAATATTGCGAAATCTGCTTCCCGTTACCTTCAGAGATGATTTCTTCCGCTGACTCATGTTAGGATAGATTCTTGTTTGGATTTGCTCGAAAACATTGTTGAGCTACATTTAAACGTTAGCATGCTTTGAAAAGCTTAAAGGCTAAATCGTCTGAGATGCTGAACTTGGAAAGAAAAAAAAGAGCAAAGGGTGCTCAAATAGAATCTTCACTCTCAAATTCTGTTCCGGGTGTGTGGCTAGGCAAGTATTTTGGGTCCTAGACTTCTAATTTGTGGAATTTTGATAGCTGATACACGGGAGTTGCCAAGTAACGCGATCAGATTAGCCGACGATGGGCAGGATTTGTGTATGGTTCTATGAAGAAGGTTTCACAGTCATTGCCGGTTCCTTTAACATGAAAATTGAGCCCTGCCAATTGAGTGCTGCATTCTGGAGAGAGAAGGCCTTTGGCCTGTGCAGGTTTTCTCAGCAAAAAATGCTTCTTATTTCTTTCTTCTTTTGTCTAAGCAGCATATGCGAAACATCACATTTGTGCAGGGATGTCCTTTAACTACAATGCTTAATTATGTTCATAACCTTCCTGTCTCTTCTATTTCTTCTTCCGTGCAGAAGATGAAGTAGATCGGCAAGAACAGGTATGCTTGATAAAATCCGAACACAGTGGAAACTTTGCATAAGTATGAGTTTTATTTGAACTTTGGTCGCTAGTGACAGGCGATTTATTTTCCTGCCGAGAAATCCTTTCCTCTGAGTACACGTACAAACTATGTCCGATCTCAATGATGGATCTATTCTTGAATGCTAGCGGCAGAGTCTGCTTTCTATTTGAAGCTGTGAATGCTGTCCGTCTCTCCTCACATGACTACTTTTCTTTTCTCTTCTCTGTCTCTGTCTATTGCAAATGATGCTCGGAGCATCTGGTCTGGCAAAGTAGGTACCCACCATAGCTTCTCTGCTTAGATGCTCAAATGGGTTCGCTGTGATATAGCTATACTTGTGTGGTCATCTTCATAGTTGTCCTGTGTATGAAGAATTCCAGATCCATTGTTTGACGAGTCCTGCTGAATAATTGAAGCTGTAGCTGAGGTCACCAGTCCCCTGTCCTCTGTTTTGGTTCTACTCGATCTGAAATGCTTGGATGTAGTTAAATTTTTGTTGGTGCTCTGTGTATGGCTCACTCGTTGAGTTACTCAGAACATATTTATTATTTAGGACTTTAGAGATCATCCAATCTGTAAATCAATTTTGTTAATGAGTTATTATACAATGACAAACTGAAAATGCTCTTGGGATTTATCGTCGGTGGTTTTAGCTCTTACAGCTTTTGCGGCGTTTGTTAAACATTATTATCAAATGATTTTATAGGTTTTATCAACGACTGTTTGGACGCAACGTCTTCTTAAGAAAGAAACACATAAGATATTTTTGACTTGTAAAGGTTGCCATTGGAAAACATTTTTATGATTAAATATGACAATTAATGTTTTGCATACGCTGACAAATGAGTTATGTTTTTATTTTTGGGTCGAAACATGAGACATATTATAAGGCATTGATTTTTGAAGTTCTCTTTCACAACCATAAAGAGGGCAATGTCACCTTCGTCACCAAGTCGTCGATTGAGGGTCGCCGATAGTGGCTTTTGGTCCGAGGAGAGAGAGAGAGAGGATGGGTGTTTAGTACTTTTGGCGAGTATTGATTTGGCGTGGTGAGGTCCACATAAAGAGGACACGCATCGAAACCTAATGAATGAGTGAGGAGGCGTGCACGCTGAATAAAGTCGGGTCCCGTCTACAATCGGTCTATAACCAAAATGGCTACATCAGTTTCGATTCAGCCCTTGTTCAATCTTGGCCACAAATCCCCAGTTCGTAAGGTCTTGTCAACCGGGGAACACGATAAGTTTAGTTATCAATGAACAAAATTTTCCCTTAGGCATCGCCTATGATAGTTACAGTTGATGTAGAGACAGTACCTTAAAATCGATGAAATAGCATTCAAATCCTATGAATTGATTGAGTCTTAGACTTTTTGGCTTGTGGGGGTGGCCATTGTCAAACTCAAGTGGGTGACCTCTGGGTTTTAAGTTAGAATTTTTTCAATGCTCCAAGCAACTACGATCTTGATATTAACATATGCATACGAGGAGAGAGAATGTGATCATATGCGTCCAAGAGATAACGTATGAAGCCAACTGCATTCTTTTACGTATGAGAACGAGAGAAAGCAAAATTACACAAAGTAATTAGTTGTAAATAATTAGCTAATTATACATAATTTTATGTATCCAAGACAAGTTTTCGTATGATCCAAACAAAAACGGCCACGTGCTCATACTTCAAATTCCACGCAAGGTACATTAAACTTTTCAATAAATAAATGGCCTAATTCCATAAAAAAATCCAAAACTTTAGTTTTAATACCAATTCTATCTTGAATTTTTTTTTCTCAAAAAGAACCTTCAAATTTTTCCTTAACTCCCATATCTATCCCCATGTTAAACATATTGGCCACGAAGCGGTCTCCACTAATGATGGAGCAGTGATGGAGGTCAAATCGGTGGCAAGAGACTCTGGGTGGTCGCGGATGAGATGTGGCATGATGATGAAGATTATGAACAGTATGTGACAAGCAAAGAGGAAAGGAAAGAATGCCATTAAGGGAATGTTTGGTAATTATTCTGTTTTTAGGAATAATTTTAACTTAGAAATAGTTTTTGCTCTTTATTTCTTTGAACGAGTTTATGAGTATTCAAACACGTTTGATAACTGTACATAATTTATATTCCCGAAAATAAAAAGAACAAAAACACGTTTGACACGACTTTCAAATTGTTTTTTGACTATGAATTTCTTTTTTTATTTTATTAATTTTATAAGATTTTTCTCTATTTTTTTTTTCCATCTCTTCTTTTTCTTCCTCCTCTAGCCGGTCACTGACAACCTCTCCCTACCATCGTGAGGTCAAGCCTCGCCTACCCATGGCGAGATCGACGTCATGGTGGTCGAGTAAGGTCAAGCCTTGTAGAGGGTCAGCGAGGTCTCAAGACCTCATCTTTGGCTAATCACAACATCGACACAGATATGAGTATATTTAGAAAAGCCTCATGTTGGTAAGTAGTGTGTTCGACTAAATATATTGATGGGTTTAGACTTGAGCACCCTCTTGACAATCTCCATGAATGAAGGTATCAGTCTATTGCGCACTCTCAACGGATAGTATTAAAGCCAATGGTAGATTGGTGGGCTCCTAATCTTATTATGGTATGTGATAAATTTCTCAAGGAAGGAATCTAATGGCCAATGTGGTTTCTAAGTTGGTGGGCTTGTGGTGAAGTAATGCGGGCTCAATGGAATCTAGTGACTAGTGCGGTTTCCGGGCAAAGTGGGTTTGTGGTGTAATAACACGACCTTGATGGTAGATTTTATAGTTTAGTTGGAAGAAAGAGACTAGAGATGAAATTGTGCGTCGATGGAAATTCAAACTGAAATATCTTGATGCAAGAGGATACTTGGTTAAGGGGATGTAACAACACCGACTTGATGACAAACTTCATGGTTCGGTTGGGAGAAAGAGACTAGGGATGAAGTTGGGTGTTGATGCAAATTGGAGCTGAGATATCTTGATGTAGAAGGATACTTGGTGGTGTTAGGGAAATCCCTTATGATGTTTTGAATATGACAAAATAAATCAAAGGCTACTAACATGTTTAATGGTTAAGTAATAGACCATGCAGATAATAGAACATGTAAAGGATATTGTCAAAAGTCGAAGACGGCCGTAAGACTGAACGTAACATATATCCAAAGTATATTATGAAGATTTCAGACTTCGTGTCAAAGTCGAAGACGCGCGACTTTAGTATCAAAGTTTGTTCTACATCAGAAGTCTGTCAACCCTGACTAATTTCAGACTGAATGTGAATGCTGAACCAGAAGATAGACTCTATGCTGAAACTGAACCAGAAGATAGACTCTATTCTGAAGTTGAACTGGGTACAGACCTTAAAGCTAAATCTGTTCAGAAGCAGATATGTTCAGACTCAGATTGTAAAGTCTATTGCTTTCAGACTTTATATCAAGACTCGACAGAACATAACTCAAGACCAATCATATAATGGCTAGTGATCTGGTTTGGATTCCACATCAAGATTGATTTGATTGACTAAATCTATTTGATTGACGATTGGATCTTGAAGACAAGAACTTTCTATACGAAGAAGCTTTACTTATGGAAACCAAGATTTCGTTTGTATGGGCGATCGGAATCAATTTGGGATTCTACCTTTGTCACTCAACGGCTACCAAATCTTCTAGATACAGAGCTGTCCAATGGGTATATTGGAAGACGATTCTTCGGGATATTGTCCAACGGGTAGTTTGGAAGTGGAGGAGTATTTAAGGAGATCATGGACCGATGAGCAAGTAAGAGACGGAGCGTAAAATTTATAATTCCAAAGTCTGAGCGACTTTCGATCATATACTTGTCTCTTGAGAGTTTAAACGTTTGTGATCGTGAGAGAAATACCAAAAGAGTGACTTAGTGAGATAGTGTGATCTACTACTAAGTGTTTGCACTCGAAGTTGTAATCTCTTGTTGATTGCATAGTGGAATCCAGCCAAGAAGGCTGTTAGCGTGGGAGAGTGGACGTAGGCTTGGATTAAGCCGAACCACTATAAATCTTGTGTTCTTATTCTCTTCCCTAACTCCTTTATTTTACTCGAAGTTTATTTTATTCCGCATATATTTGCCAAGATTTATTTTATATACCTATTCACCCCCTCTAGGTGTTCATACTAGCTACATCAATTGGTATCAGAGCCAAGTGCTCGGTTTATAAAAGTATTTTTACTTTTGAGCTAAAGATTCTTTATGGCTAGTATATTGGCACCAGGACTTATGGAAGGGCAAAGCAACACAAGGCCACCATATTTCGATGGAAGAAAATACAAGCAGAATGGCCAGAAAAGAACAATAAAAGAAGATGATGAGCAAGGAAATCTATGCTTGATAGCACATTCAGAATCTGAGTCTGACTCAAACACAGACTCAGAATCAGAGTCTGACTTAGACACAGACTCAGAATCCGATGAGGAAATCGAGGAAATAAAGGAAATGAAGAAGTTGGTAAGGAATGTTTTTGGGCACATAATTCTCATTATGCTTGAAATTCGATATATCATTGATTGATTGAGATTTTATAATGATCATATTTTGCTTTATGGAAGAAAGAATTGTATGATTTGTTTTTGTGATTTGTGAGTTGAGATTTGATTTAACACGTGTGATTATTTGAGATAATTCAGATTATTTTGTCTAATTTTATACTCTCAGATATAATCATATTTTGCAAAGTGAAAATATGTTTTACGTGATGATGCAAGATATTCTTAGATATTCAAAGATTTCATTCTCCCTGATTTTATTGTGCTTTGACTAAGTGAGAATTTATTTTTCTAAATATCATTATGCATAATATTCTTTCTTTGAATACTCTGTTATGATGAATTAAGAAAGAATATTTGATTATGGAGATTTTCTATTTTGCTCTAACGTCAAGGAAGGATCCAAATTAATGGATACCAAAAAGGAAAATGAGTTGATTGCAGGAAATTCTTTAAGGGAAGGATGATTGCGAATCTACGCAAATTTTGGTGCAATCAGAAAATATCTCCTGCGACAATTGCAACAATTGTTTCTATTCGCAAATATTGTCATGACCACATGTAGGACGCAAATTGCGTTCCATTCTGGAACATTTGAAAAGAGGTTTGTCTGTGGACTGCACTACTATAAGATGATGGAAGCTTTAGTTGCTTGAAATTATGTCTTGTTTGATATTGAAATTAGGACACATATGCAAAGATTGTGTTTAAGTCCTAATGACATATACATCTCGTATATGGTTAAGGTTATTTCCGAAAATTTTCTATTTAAGGAAAATGACTGAGATAAATGTCTTAAAAGGTTGTCAGGTTTAACAGTGGCTATGAGTATTTTGGCAAGTATGACAATGCGAAATAGCTTAAAAGGTCATTTGTCAAATACTTGGTAGATTCTGGGGTGGTAATTTAATTACTATACTTGAAAATTCTGAAAAAAAGATTTGGTCGAAAGGCATAAATGCATCATATTGAACATAGTGATGAGTATGATTAGTAAGATTAATTTATCTGGTCTTTTGTGGGCTGATATTATGAAAGCAATTTTTTCATATACAAAAGGGGTATTGATTTTATGACCCTAAAGAATGTACAAGAATTACGGAATGACATACTGTAAAGTTTCTACAGTTTGACGAGGATAGCTGCTCTCAGACTATTAAAGATAATAGTATGATGGAGGTTACTATGGTTTTGTCTTTACCTATACAGATAATTATGGAATCTCCTGTACCATAGACTAAACTTGTTGAGGTTCAAGGTACTATTCTTGATATAGTTTATAATGAAATTTCTTAAACCTCTCAAGTGCAGAATGAAGTGGTTGCAGCTTTATTAAGGAGATTTGTTAAGGAAAGACAATCAGTTATACCATCAGACTATATAGTCTATTTGTGAGAGCATGATTACAATATCCACTATATGGTTGATGTAATGACATATTTATAAATGTCGTTTCTTATTCTCAATTAAGTATGTGATTATATGCCATAAAATGCGGTATACAATCTATGAAATATGTTTGGAAACTTACTGACTTGTCTAAAGATCACAAGTTTATTAGTTGCAAATTGGCGTACAAATCTAAAAGAATTTCAAAGAAAGATTGTGGAATTTAAAGTCAAATTGGTAACTAAAGTTTTAACTCTGAAAGAGGGGTGGATTGTTTATAATGAAGAAATAATTATTTCTTTAAATATTCTTTCAGAGTGAATGTGGCATTGATAATTTATTTTGATATAAAGTTACGCCAAATAGATACAAAATATATATTGTGCAATTTGGATGATTTTGCAGCAGATTCAAGTAAACTTGTGTGTAGACTGAAAAGTTCTAATTCATGGTCTTAAGCAAGTTTCCAGACAATATTATTAAAGTTTCATAGTGTTGTTATTTTGTTCAATTGGGAACAAAGTAATTCAATATACTGCAAGGTTAGTGGGAGGAAATTTATTTTTTCTCATACTTTATGTACATGATGTTTTGCTTACAAGTTGTGACCTTGAGACATCTTATATCATTTGTACTAAAATTTGTAAGAATTGTTTTTGCCATATTATATTAGATTTTCTCGGATGACATTTGCTGATTGTATATTGGAAATATTCAATATACATCATTGCAAGCCAGGAATTGCTCCTGTTGTTAAGGGTGATGGACTAAATCTATTAGATTGTCCTTATTTAGATATTGAGAAAATCTAATTAAATGGTGTACCTTTGTGTGCACTTAAAAGTATAATGTATGCTCGAATTTGCACTAGACTAAATGTTGTCTTTGTGACGAGACTTCTAGGCAGCTATCGGTCAAATCCAGGACATGGTCACTGGGTTGCTGTCAAGAAGGTTTTAAGGTAAACTTTGCTGGCTGTTCTAATGACATGCAATCAATAACGGAATACATATTTATGTTAGTAGTAAGTGCAGTAAATAAAGTTTTATGTCATCTTTTACTATATATGCAGTGTTAGTAACATTCTTTTAGGTTGTTACTTGGTCTATTAGGCTCCAGAACCTCATGACGGAGTTGATCGTTTTAACTTGATGGATAGACTCATAAGGTTGTATTGAGATAACAAATTCGTAGTATTATTTATTTACTACAGAGGTCTCAAGGGGTCTAAATATATGGTGGTCAAATATTTTGGACCATAAAGAAACGGTACAGAAATGTGACTTATAATATAACATATTTTCACAGATGATATGGTTGCCGATCTACTAACTAAAGGCCTACGCCCATGTGTATTTGAGTGACATGTCATTAGCATGGGCCTAGGAGTATCTTCGGATACTGTTGTTTAGTGGGAGCTATTTTGCTAATAAAGTTCACATATGTGGTTCGTTACACTTAGTAACGGTTTGATATGTATCAACTTTTGCATTCAATAAAATATTTTGAATGTGTTGTTATTATGTTGAATACATATTGATAAAGTCTCAAGGGATTGTATAGACCTTGAGTGAAGGCTAAGGGCATCCGGGCATTCGGTTATTAGCCTTGTGCATATGTCTTGTGATACATAAAGAAAGGTTAACCATAAGGACAAGACATATGTGGGTTCATTGGAACCATAAAGCATTCTCTTGTGGCACAAGTTTTTGTGTCGCCTAAGGTAAGAGAATGGTGGTGACAAATGGGATCTCTCTATGAGAGATGTTATTCATTGCCACACTACCATATTGAATCCATATCAATAAAGTTGAGAGCACTCGTGACCATGGAAGGCTCTGTGTGTATACATGCGTTACCGCCATGATTCGTGTTTGAGACTTTATGGGATATGATTGACTATTAAGAATTATCTCGGACCAATGTGCGCACATAAGGTACGATTTCAATTAATATAGTCCAAGTGGGAGAATGTAAGAGTTTTTCTAATTATGGACTACATTAATTGATATTATAATTTACCGTTTAACGTTTACCCTTTTACGGGGTTTGGTCTAAGGTGAGATAGAAGGTTTCTTAATTAGTCTAATATGGGAAATTTGCTAGTGTGGGCGAGTTGAGCTGGCCGTAATGAGAGGGACTGGTTGGAAACTCTATAAATAGTGCTCAAGTCTCTCCTCTAACCCTGATTCTCACATGTATCCTCACCTAAGGGACGTTTACCTAACGCTAAATGTGAGGGGGCCGCCTCATTGAGCCAGTGATACGGAGGGCAATAGAGGAGAATGACTTGATGCGTGGATCCCCTTGATAACATGTGGGTAATCCTTTTCTGCTTCCGCTTTATGTTCGATGGATCCCAAAACAGGTGCGTTAATCTTTCTACTCAATTATGCATGTTCTTGTTATGGTTATGGAGATCTTGGGGTTGCGCAATTTGCGTCCTACACCTCCACCGCAGTAACCTGCGACCTGTAGGACCCGCGAGGCCCCTCTCTGCTCGACTCGAACACCCGCCGTCGCTTCTGCTAGTCACCGCCGCTCGGTGCCCCTCGCCTGAGCGACCACCAGCAGCTCGCTCGAGCACCGCCACTGCTGTCGCGCTTCCCTCCGCCAGCAGCCCTAGCTGATCGCCGCGCCTCCGCGCCCTTGCAGCAGCCTGCGACGCCACTGTTCGCTACCATTGCTGCTCCCGCCGCCTCACCCGCGCTTGCACCAGCGACGTCCGCAGCACCACCGCCTACGACCTGCTCGCCTATCGCCTCTGCTGGTCCGCCCGCGCCTACTCCCATCGCGCTGCCATCCTCCTGAGTCCCCCTTAGGTGGTTTAGTTTTATATTTATTTTTCATTTATTTTATTTTAGTCTATTTATTTTTTAGTTTAGTTATTTAAATTGTAACATTGGATATCAATACTCATTTTATGAATATTTTAGGCATTATCCGTAGGGTTTTGCCCAAAATTATTGTAATTATAATTTGATCCGTAAAACGTCGAATCATTTTTTAATTATATTAATTTTTTGGGCATTTTGATAGTATTTTGATTGTTAAATCATTATAATTATTAATTTGATCCGTAAGACTTCAGATTAGATTTTTAATTATTTTGAATTTTTTACGTGATATTTAGGGTTAAAGTAATCGTTAATTTGGCTTGTGAGATAACATGTTATTTTTTTCAATTATTCTAATTATTTATTTGGTGGATATCTTTATTAGTTTAGATGTAATTTCATAATTGCTTGTCTAGGAAAAACACTAAAAAACATAAAAATCAAAAATCAACTAAAAAATCAAAAATCAAAAAATCAAATCTTGCATTGGAGTGTGTTGGTTTAGTAAATTAGGATTGCATTTTTTGATAATTTTTGGAATAGATTAGGATTGATTTTAGACAATGTTTGCACATTTAGATAATCTCATTTTTCTTTTAAAAAAATAGCTTTCTAAGATAGGATAGGGTTTAAGTTAAATTAATCCCTAAAACATATTAGAAAATTATTCATTTTAGATAGTTTAATTAAGGTTCTTATTAATTCCGAATTTTAATAAGAAAAATAAAAATAAAAAAAATATTAGTTGCATGTCAATTAGTTTGCATTTAGGTTCATTTAATTAGAAATAGCTTGTTAGTAAAATTAGGTCATATAGTTTAGATGCATGATTTATGATAAAGTTCTAGTTAAAAGAAAAATAAATAAAAAAATACTTGCTTTAGTGTATGGAATTCACTTGGTGCAATTTATTGAATGTTTAATAATGATTGAGCATCTGTGTGATCACCCCATTGCATGATAGTAATTTAACTTAAAATAAATCTGAGCTACCTGCATAAACATTTTTTAAAATTAAAAAAGAAAATGGTAGCAAAATGGCATTAAAGAAATCTAATGTAATCAAGTCCCTGTATCCTTAGTCTCCGGTTCGTCTGAGTAAAATAATTCTTCAATTATTTTACTTAGGTGTCTAATCGACCTACCGTAAACCGATTAGTGACGACTCCTAGATACTAATTATTTGCATGATAAATATTTGAATCTTAAGTTGCTAATTGGTATGGGTTTGGGAGAACTCGAGCTAAGTTTAAAGACTTAATAGTCCATTAGCCTAAACTTAGGTGGTGCACCCGAAATTTAGGTCATGACAAATGTCTTGGAAATGAGTTCCTCTCCGATGCCGTTTCTCTATGTTGATAAATTAAGTGCATTCCTTTACTAATTTTTAGGTTTGTATTAATAGTGTGCTACGCCTTTGTTCACCGCATCCCTGCTAATTCTTTGCCTTTTGCTCTACTTTTAATTAATGCTCAAGTAAAGCTTCCGGGTCGATCGGAAAAGTATGTGTAGAGTGGGCAGCCCCGGTTAGAGGGAAGGAGTAGGGCAAAGAGACTTACACGTATAGGATATCGAACGGTAACAAAATAGATTACAGTGGAAATATGGTTGACCTTAGAACCGGATCGGAAAAACAAGGTGGTCCGAGTACAAGGTCTAATGCAAACAGAGTCGAGTACAAGGTCCAAAAAAGGGGAACCGGTTATAATAGGATCAAGTACGGGGTCTAGGTCCGAACCCAACCCACCCTGGACCCGATCACCCGATCACCTCATGCATTCTTCACTTACCATCTCTTTGGCCTTCTTCACTAGCTTGACCGCATACCCCAGCGGACTAGTACAACAAATGGCCCGCCTTCGAAAGTATGGTTGCCTTCACTGACGTGCTCTCATAACCACAAGGCACATTGAGGCCTCGTGCATTAATCACTCACGAGAGGTGGACCACATCGTCTAGCTCAACCTCGAGCACGATCGTGCGGCACTTCCATAGGCACGCCGTGAGTAGCTCGAACGTGGAGCATTTCAAGACTAGGTGGTGAGGGAGGTGTTGCTTGATCGACACTTCCCGTAGGCCGAAAAAGAACGACCTGTGCGCCATGTTGGTGGGGTCCGACATTGCGACCACACTTCCGGCGTCAACGGTGTCCTTGAACTCAAAGTGCATGCACGTCACTCGCGGCGGTTCTCGTGCCTTAAGGATCTCTCTCTGCCAAATTGGCGGCCGAGACGGGGCACGTGCGCCACGTGCGAGTTCCACAGCTGCCTCTAAGAACTGTTTCAGGCCGAGGGAGTTGCTAATTGCGTGATTGAGTTGGATTCCGAGTATGAAGCCCCATATTTCAAACGGGTCACCTACCATAAAACGAGAAACTCGGGAGAAACCCAAAAAGGTACAAGTTGAATTAATTGGATCAAGAGGGCATCTCTCTCTCTCTATCTATATATCTATATCTATCTATATCTCTCTGTAGCTATATCTACACACACACACACACACACACACATATATATATTTGAAATTCTATCAATTTACGATGTCTACACACGATATGTTGTTAAATAGTGCAATGCTTTAAACAAATTACATATCGCAACATGACTAAGTTATGATGGGAAAAGTACCAAAAAAATTTTAAAATTTATTCAGTCCTAAACTTTTAATGGTATCAATTTAGTTTTAAATATTTTTACAATTTGTCAATTGAGTCAATGCTTTAAACAAATTACATATCGCAACATGACTAAGTTATGATGGGAAAAATACCAAAATTTTTTTAAAATTTATTCAGTCCTAAACTTTTAATGGTATCAATTTAGTTTTAAATATTAATGTGGACGTCGACTATCCTACGTGATACGGCTAACGTTGGTGTGGATATTTTTTTTAATGATATTAAATTTTTTATAGTTTTTTCCTTTTAATTTGATCAAAAATAAAAAGTTTTGGCCAGTGAAGACTTGACGAGAGTTGCAACCCTCGCTAGATTAGGGCGATGGCCGTCTCACCCAAAGCCGGTGGGACCATGGGCAAGGGCACAAAGGCCTCGCTAGATCTAAGCAAGCGCCACCTTGCTTAGGGCCTTCATGGCCCTACTAGCTCTAGGCGAGGTGACCTCACTAGCAGCTGGCAAGGATTTGTGGGTACTCGCCCAAGCCAAAATGAAAGGAAAAAATAACGAAAGTAAGAAAATAAAAATTAAAATTAAAAGTTATTAAAACATTTTTAAAAAATGTTCACGTCAACACATGTTATACCACACATCCACTTTAGTGATTTTCAGCTAGAATTGGCCAAATGTATTCAATTGGCAAAATGTGAAAAAGCTTATGATTAAGGCTTCGATCGTTTTGCTGAAAATAACTTCTAAGAAAACATTTTCAAGATTTTCCATACAAAAAATAAACTGGTTGAGGAAAATATTTTCCGTCTACAAAACAAGTCTTCTAAAATAGGGAAATTTTTATTTTACTTTTCAAGATAAGAAAAACATTTCCTCATTCACTTTCTCTTATCTCACATGTTAACCTTTCCATCTTTTTTTTTTCCTTTTTTTTAAAACAAAAAATTAGATTTTGTAATTATGTTTCTTTTTCTTTTTATTTTAAACTTCTGTCTTGGCGAGTCATTGGCCACAACGACAACCGGCGATTGACTTCGGGTGAGCTCAAGGCTCGCCTACATTTAACAATCTTGCCGCTCACCAAATCAGTGAGCCAAGTGAGCGCGAGCCTTTGGCGAGCGGCGAGCTCAATTGGTCACTAGTTGCCACCGTGGCTAGCGATCGGCTGAAGAAGAAGAAGAAGATAAAAATAAATTAAAATTAATTTAAAAATCGGTTTCTAAAAAATTAAAATAAAATAAAAATAAAAAATAAAAAAATTATTGAAAAAGAGTAAATGGAGGAAAAGATTTTCTTTATCCAAAAGCAAAAAATGCAAACACTTCATTTTTAGGATTCAACCGAACATTAAAAAACAATTACATTTTTCAAGAAAACATTTTTCAAAAATACCATATTTTCTGTGAAACAAATGAAATTTAAATTAGTAGAATTGAAAGATTTATTTTACTTTATCATAATTTGGGAAAAATACAAAAAAGTTATAACCATACTCTTTGAATTTCCAAACTCTTCTTTTTTTTCATCTGTTAGTCGCATCACATATTATCGTCGATTTTACACGACACTTGCCTGGACCGACAATAAAGGGCACCCAATGATGTCACTTGATCCAGCCACATCACACAACACCTCATTTTCAAAGCCGCATGGCGGCTTCATGAAGTCGCCGAGTTCCTGGAGGCTAACGTCGGCATCAGCCTCCACGAACAGAATCCCCTCGCCAATACAGTCCACCCCGAGCTTACAGTCCGGCCCTTCCCGGATCCGCCCAGTCAATGGGTAATAGTACACGAGCGCCTTCGCAAGCGCTTCTATTGGAAGATATGATTCTGTAATGTTGTATGATAAGGAAGCAACTTTATTTTAGGATTAGAAAGATAGGAAAAGATAAGATAATATTTATTTTCCTTTATTGATTCTCTCTTTGTAATTAAATACATGATACTATACAGAAATTACATCATTGAATGAAGAAACAATTTCTTCCTCTACGTCTTTGGTTCCTCACGAATCCAGAAGACACATTACTTTTCTTCATCTCCTTTTGTGACATGGTATTAGAGTCATCTGTGGTTCTAAACTGACTTTTGCTTCCACTCCGATTACCTTGCAAAGAAACTCCAAATTCCAGAGAAGTGTTGCCGTAGGAATCAGTCTTTTTGATTGCCTAAGTGAGGAACCACATCTACAGAAGGAGTTACTGGAGGAATCAATTTTTTATTCAACATGACAAAGCCGCAAGACCCTACCTCAACTCCAGTTGACCAATCTGCAATAGGAGCATCACTGCAAGTTGAGGGAGACCAAGACTCATCCACTGTAATTCCTGCATCAAAACAACAGGAAAAACAAATCCAAACCCAAGCACAACACGCGCAATGGCAACAACAGGCTCAGGCTAATCCGGGGCAACCTTTCACGGTCTACCATTACCAATGGATGCCGTATCCATGGTTCCATGGGCCGATCCCCAATGCATCATCGCCTGGCTACCGAAGCAGCACGCGAGCCGATGGAGGTCTACCAACCGGTGAAGGGGCAAATCCAACCACCGACCCGAAGCAGACGGGCGAAGCGACTGGACTAGGTATGGGAACGAATCCCTACTCGGGTTTTCACAATGCGGGTCACAGATTTGGGTTGAGCGGTCCAGGTCAGGGAACAAATCCCTACCCGAACCCTATGCCCAATCTTTTTTCTTATTAGATCCTTGCTGCCAGTGGCCGGCCGGAATCCGGCAACCCTCTTTACACAACAAATGGTGACGGACCAGAGTTAAAGATCATCAATCAACAGCTAACGGGTGCTGACAACTATTCGAGTTGGTCGTGCGAATTCCGGCGGGCACTAGTAACAAAGGATAAAGAGGTTTTCATCAATTGAACATTCCCGACTCCATCCAACGAGCGAATGGCACGGCTTTGGAGGCGATGCAACTAGTTGGTTAGAACCTGGATTGGCAACTGCATCACACCCGAAGTCGCGGCCGCGCTTCCCCTGACGGAGGATTCAAAGAAAATGTGGGAAAATATACAAGAGATGTTTGGAAAACTCGATCAGGTTAAAAATTTCTTGCTTACCCAACAGATTTTAGATCTGAAATAGGGAAATATGACCGTCGCGACAGTATTCAACAAGCTTTCGACTCTGTAGAACGAATTGGAAGCAGCCGAAGAAAAGTTTGACTGGCCCGATTACGTCCAGCAACAGTATAAGAAAATGCGAGAAAGAGAAAAGACAACGAGATTTCTCCTCATCCTCAACGAAACGTACCTAGCGTTCCGATCTCAAATACTCACCATGGAGCCCATGCCAAGTCTCGGTTGAATCTATCAACTCGCCATACAAGAGGAGAGCCAACAAAGATCAGCAGACCATGGTAAGGGAGGAGATAGAATCGCTCTAGTAGCAAGGAGCCAGATCCACCACTTGAAGAACATGGGGAGAAGAAGAGAGACAGATCTAGGGTTCAGCGAAAACCCTAGATTGTTTATAAGGAAGACGACAGACGATGGAGATTGTTTCCAACAATCGAACGGCCATCATCTCTTCCTGGGAGCGACAGGATCCGATAGTTCGCATGGCTTCAACTTTGCTGGATCGGACAGCTCACGATCAGTGCACTTCCATGGGCCAGATGGGCCTATTTCGTGCGGAAATTCCTTCGCCGGATCAGATGGTCCGTATGGGCCTATTTCGGCCCAAGCTCTTCAGCCCACAACCAGGCCTTCATTCGGTGCAAAAATTAATGGGCCAAAAGGGAAAGGTAAAATGTATTGTGATTATTGTAAACACCCGCATCATACAATTGAAAACTGCTAGAAATTGCATGGAAAACCATAAGAAAAAAAAAAAAAAGGGAAATTTTCCTCAGTCTTTCAAATGTCGGGCCAACCCATGGGAAAATCAATTACCCATGAGCAACATCACGAGCTGTTGGAAGCATTGAAGAAATGGATGCTACAGATAAGGGTGGAAGTTTCACAGGTGCGTCATATTGTTTAATGAATTCAATATTGAAGAATGCATGGATTATTGATTCGAGTGCTAGTGACCACATAGTCTGTGATAAAGCTTTCATTTCCGATATTACTAAGTTATCTTTCCCCACATCAATACAACTTCCGAATGGACACACCACTAGGGTCACCATAACTGGCACTGTGAACCTTAGTTCCCTTATCACCCTTCGAAATGTGCTTTATGTTCCTGATTTCCAATTCAATCTAATCTCAGTTGCCCGAGCTTATGAAGAAAATTCATGTCAAATCCTTTTCCATTCTGATAAATGTTTCTTTCAGGCCCCTTCGACTGGCAAACTGATGGGCTTGGGTAGAGTCAATCAAGGGTTATATTTTTGGATGGAATTTCCATATTCTTTTAAATTATCTCCTATGGAATCATTGTGTAATGCTACTACCAATGATATGAATTTTCTTAATCATAAAAGATTGGGTCACAATGCATCCTTTCATTGTCCTGAATGTCCCATTTGTCCCTTGGCAAAACAAAGACGTACTCCTTTCCAAAATAGCACTTCATGAGCAGATGACATTTTTTCTTTAATTCATGCTGATGTCTGGGGGCCTTATCACACCTTGAATCATGATGGGTCTCGATTCTTTCTTACAATCGTAGATGATTACTCTCGTGCAACTTGGATATTTCTCATGCAATCCAAAAATCCGGTCCTTTCCCACTTAAAAACTTTCCTTTCCTTATACAAGACTCAATTTCGAAAAACAATCCGTCGAATACGCACTGATAATGGGAGAGAATTTTTCAATGCTAAGTGTGCATCCTTATTTTCTTTGCATGGAATCTTGCATGAAAGTTCCTGCACATATACACCATAACAAAATGGAGTTGTTGAAAGAAAGCATCGTCATCTCTTAGAAGTAGCACGAGCACTTAAATTCCAAGCTTCCATTGCTGAAAGTTTTTGGGGAGATTGTGTGGTCACAACAACATATCTAATCAATCGCATGCCATCACGCATTCTAAAAGCGAAGGCACCTTTCGAGTTATTATATGGGAAGAAACCGGTTTTGAGTCATCTTCAAGTTTTGGGTATCTATGTTATGTGACTACAATGGGACATAGAGATAAGATGGCACCTCGTGCTAGACAATGCATATTCATGGGTTATCCAACCTTGCAAAAGGGATATCGGCTTTATGCACCATCTACAGGAGATTTCTTTGTAAACAGGGATGTTGTCTTTCATGAAGATGTTTTTTCTTTTTTGAAATTCACTTCCTTATCTGAAGATGAGAAGACAACGAATAGACAAATCTTATTGGAAGAGGATTTATCTTCCAGAGGAACGTTGGTTATTACTTCTCCTCCAATACCAGCTAACATCTTGTCTCCAATGCCTCCTGAGAATGCTGTTGAGGATTCCATTGAGCAGCCTCCTGTAGAAGAGCCAGCACTAGAAGAACCAGCACAATTGGGGGATATTTCAGAAGTAAGAATCATTGATGAATCATCCTTGACACAACATGAGACACAGCGACGCTCTAGTCGAGCTACTCGTCCACCTACTTGGATGAAAGATTATGTATGTGGCTCTTCACGATCATCAGGTACCCGTTACCCTATCTCGTCTTATATTTCCTTTGATCGGTTATCGCCAGAACATCTATGTTGCATAAGCCGCATTTCTGAAGATCAAGAACCTTCTAGTTATAATGAGGCCAAAAGTGATCCTCGTCGGCAAAAGGCCATGGAATCTGAACTACATGCTTTGATGGAGAATCGTACTTGGGATGTTGTGTCATTACCTGCTACTCACAAACCAATTGGCTGCAAGTGGATATATAAGATTAAATACAGAGCAGATGGCTCTGTAGAAAGATACAAAGCCCGATTGGTAGCCAAAGGCTTCACACATCGAGAAGGTTTCGACTACCATGAAACCTTCTCGCCTGTAGCAAAGGATGTCACGGTTCGTGCTTTTCTATCTGTTGCTGCTTTTCGTGACTGGCCACTACATCAAATGGACATCCATAATGCCTTCTTGCATGGTGACCTCGACGAAGAAATATATATGGAGCTTCCACCAGGATTACGGAGACAGGGGGAGTCGAAGGTATGTCGTCTCCACAAATCTCTTTATGGATTAAAGCAAGCTTCTCGACAATGGTACGCCAAGTTCACTAATGCACTCATGGCTGCTGGGTTCAAGCAGTCCAAGTACGACTATGCCTTATTCACCTGGACAAAAGGTATGTCATCCATTTATTTGATGATCTATGTTGATGACATACTTATCATGGAAAATGATGATTCTGCTATAAAGAAACTCAAAAAGTATCTGCATTCCACTTTTCATATCAAAGACTTAGGGTCACCTAAGTATTTTCTTGGAATTGAGATAGCTCGTTCAAATCAGGGGATCTCATTAAGCCAACGGAAATTTGTAATGGAGATCATATCAGAGGCAGGATTGTCAAGCTGTAGACCATCAGTTATTCTTATCGAGCAAAATGCCAAACTGACATCTATCGACTATGATAATGGCATATCTTCTCCTTATGATGATCCATTATTAAAAGATCCCTTAGGATATCAGAGGCTCGTAGGGAAACTGATATACCTCACCATGACTAGGCTAGGCATCTGTTATACAGTGCAGACTCTTAGTCAATTTATGCACAGTCCGAAGCAATCTCACATGAATGCAACCTTGAAGATTGTGAGATACTTGAAGACATGTCCAGGCTTAGGAATACTTCTTTCTTGAAAGTGCAACATGGAAATGACGGCTTATTGCGATGCAGATTATGCCACATGTTCTATGAGCAGGAGGTCTATCATTGGTTTCTACATCAAATTTGGGGAATCATTACTTTCCTGGAAGACAAAGAAGCAATCTATTGTGTCCTTATCTTCAGCTGAAGTCGAATACCGATCTATGGCCAAGACTGTTTGTGAAGTAGTATGGTTAAGGGGTCTCCTACTAGATCGCGGAGCACGGGTTAAAGGACCAACTTTACTCTTCTGTGACAACGATTTAGCACTCAAACTTGTAGCAAATCCTATACTGCATGAGAGGACAAAGCATATAGAAGTCGATTGCATTTTACTTGAGAAAAGATTCAGGAAGGAGTTATCGAGACAAGGGGGATCAGAACCTCAGAGTAGCCTGCGGATATATTTACTAAGCCTCTTTGTCAAAGACAACATACATATCTTATAAACAAGCTAGGCGTCTTGGACATATACAAGCCACCAGCTTGAGGGGGAGTGTTGGAAGATATGATTATGTAATTTTGTATGATAAGGAATCAAGTTTATTTTAGGATTAGAAAGATAGGAAAAGATAAGAGAATATTTATTTTACTTTATTGATTTTTTCTTTGTAATTAAATACATGATATTGTACAGAAATTACATCATTGAATGAAGAAACAATTTCTTCCTCTACGTCTTTGGTTCCTCACGAATCCAGAAGACACATTACTTTTCTTCATCTCCTTTTGTGACAGCTTCCTTGACAACTCTCGCCGGGTCTTCTCGGCCTACCACTGAGGGGCTTTGTGGGTAGAAGAGAAGGAAGGGGAGTAGAAAACGAAGCCAATCCTAGCCATCCAGGTCCGACAGGGGTTTGAGCTCGCGCGGGGTGTCTCCCGCAAGGGAGATCAACTCTGGCTCTGGCGGTTCACGGTCAGTAGTCCCGGAGGAGAAGAAGAAGAAGGTGATGGTGGTGAAACCATTTTCGTGATGGTAGGTTGGAGACGAGAGAGAGCAAGGAATTGTTTTGGGGTTTATAAGCTGGGAAACAAGGGAAAATGTCGGGACTTAGAATGTCCACGTGGTGCATAAAATGAAGTATAGTCAATAAAGCAATGCCAATTTGCCCAAAAAAAATAAAAATAAAGCAATGCCAAAAAATTACTTGGTGAATCGTCCTTTTGGCTTTCGGAAATAAGACTATGCTTCCTCTCGCCCTCCCGCGATTCACGAGTAATGCAATGCGTCGGCCGCTGAATTCTCAGACCTAATTAAGATCTTTAGGATACAAGATATAGAGATTGATAGACAATATCGATATCATCCATAGGAGTAATGCAATGGCGACAGCTCCGTCATTCTTTCGAGAGTAACAGAGACTTTTAGTTTACACAATATTTTACGAAAATTGAACTACTTGCTTAACTGACTTCCCCAACGGAGAAATAAATTTTCCAAAATTTTGTATTTATCACTCATAAGTTCATAGGGAGGTGGAAACCCGATTATCTAGTAGTCCATAAAACACTCTGCAATTCTTATAAACCAGTTAAGTTGATACCTCTTTGGCTTGTGCAGACATGATTTAGTGCAGTTTGCACTTGACTAAGAGTGCTTCCTTACTTTTTAATGGCGAATGTCCTAATCTTATCGTACTTTTGTCAATTCAATTATAAGTCTTTTAATTTTGCCAATTGATTTTTAAACCTTTTCACTTATTATTAATTGAGTCCATCCAAGCATATTTTAGCTAGAAACTGCTCGCGTTGACAATGACCTCATAGGCCATTGCCTTTGGCCGATTGTTGAGGCTCAGCAATTGGCTAGAGAAGGAAGAAGGGAAGGAAGAAAAAAGGAAAATAAAACAAAAAAAGAATAAAAAATTCAAATTTTGAATTTTTTTAAGAGTATTATTAAAAATTATTCACATTAATGTTGGTCATGTCATGTAAGATAGCTAGCATGTACTTTGGCGATTTTCAGCTAAAATTAACCTAATAAACTCAATTGGCAAACCATGAAAATAGTTAAGATTTAAGTGACAAAATTAAAAGGTGTAAGACTTTTTAGACAATTTTCCCATAGTTAGTGCATTCGAGGAGGCATCCATATCCAAGTGGATGAAGAGAGAGAGAGAGAGAGAGATTATTGTCAAAAATTGCTGATATGGCATATACGTATACACTACTTCAACTACTGCCTCATTTTACTCCAAAATTACTAACATAGCGTATACATATCCACAGCCGCCCCCCCCCCCCCCCCCTTTCTCTCTCTCTCTATTATCAACAACACCAACAGTGAGAATTTGACTAAAGGGAAACAATATCCTGGTTGTCATTGAGACATACAGAAATAAAGTGGCTCATAGCAAATGACATTTTGTGAAGATTAGTGAGAGTAGAGGCGTTGTCGGCAATGCCGGTGATGCAAGAGAGTAAATGACGATAGCGATATGCGGTTGACTAGTAGGTCTGTGTTGCGGTAGAGAGAAAAGAAAAGAAATCGAGACGTTCTAACAACGAGTCACATTCCATGATTATGCTTCTATTGTAATTACCAATGACCAATGGAGTCGAAGGGAGGAGAAGGACATTCCCCGGTAGTTTGTAAGCATATCACAACATTCTTTTTTTTTGGCAACACGTGAAATATAATGCAATTCATGTGGGCTTATTACTATTAAATGGGGAAAAGTGCCAAAAGAGTCTTAAACCTTTTGTTTTTGTGCCGATTTAATCCTGAGAGAGGGGGGCAGAATGCTTAGGGTTTATTTTTTTTTAGTAATTTCTGAAAACTGAGTCCAAAATTAGTTCGATTCCCGGGTGGGTCTTCACTTGGAACCAGGAACCAAACCGGTTCTAACATGTTCCCAAAAATTGGAACCGGTTCTCGGACTAGTTCTACCAAGAACCGGTTCCCGGACTGGTTTTCCGAGTGGTCCGGTCCAGGTTCCGGGTAAACCCAGTCTGGTTGCTCACCCCTAGCATTGGTAATCAAGGGAGGACCAAAGCACATGACCATTTGGGACTACGTGGTAGCCAACACGACCAAGGTCGGGTTAGAAGAGGTTGATTTCGGGTGGGGGAAGTCGGTGTACGGCAACGTTGCCGGTGTAGTTCCTTTGATAAGCATCTATGTGAAGTACAAAATGAGAGAGGTAGAGGAGGGGATTGTGGCGGCGATAATGTTGCTGGGAGAGAGCAATGTGAAGGTTTCAGGAAGAGTTGGAGAAAATGACTGATAAAGGGACAATTAGTGAAGATAAATATGGTGTCAATTCAAGTCCGATTAGATCCAAACTCTAGAAGGATCGTTCAACGAATCGTCACGTTGGCACGGTGATGTCGGTTGGGTTTCCATGTGAAGATTAACCATAGATTCAATCTCAACGAAAAATTACTGAAAAGAGTCATAATCTATTGTACGAATGAATTCAGTCTTCAAGCTTTCGATCTAATCAATTTAGTTATAAATCTTCCGACGATTTGCCAATATAGTTCTTCTAGCTAATATTTATTGGAAATCATGAATGTAAATGATAGTCATTCATCCATCTGTGGGTAGCGCAGTTGGTTGAGAGTCCCCCTCTCATCGCTGAGGTCGAGAGTTTGAAATCCTGCGTTGCTAGCGATTTAAGTGAGGGGCTATGACGGTGGGTTGCTATACTAGTCTTCCCCGAGGTATAGGAGCTCAGTCCTTAGGAGCCGTTCGGGCACGGGGTTGCATGTGGCGGAGTAATCCTTGGTTACCAAAAAAAAAAATGATAATCATCCTATATGGCAACGCTAATACTGATGTGGACAATAATTACAACTTCTAAATATTTTTTATCTTTAATTTTTTTTTTCATTATGGCCGGTGAGGCAACCCTCCCCAACCACTAGACAAGGGCCTAAAACCCCTCACTGGCCATTGGACCCTCGATGGGGAGATCTAGCGAAGGCCAGGGCAAGGTGACTGCGACCTTGTCAATTGCGGGAAGGTGGCCCTTACTGACCATAAAAAAAAAAAAAAAAAAGACATAAACTGAAAAAAGAAAAGAATAAAGAATAAAAAAATATATTTAAAAATCCATATCTTAAAAGAAAATGAAAAAAATATCTATATTAGGGTCAGCCATACCATGTAACATGGTTAGCATCCACGTGATTAATTTCCTATTGAAATTTGGTAGAATGATTATATTTACAAATTATCAAAATGTTTAGAACTGAATAGACCAAATTAAAAGGTTTAGAGTTAAAGTGATATCTATACAACAAATTGAAGATATTTATTATTTTTTTTTGGCAACCTGTCACGACCTAATTTTCGGTGCACCACCTAAAACTAGGTTAATGGACTACTAAGTCTTTAACTTAGCTCGGGCTCTCCCAAACCCATATCAATTTGCGACTTAAGGTTCAAGTTTTTTAACATGCAAAAGATTATTATCTAGGAGTCGCCACTAATCGGTTTAGGGTAGGTCGATTAGATACCTAAGTAAAATAATGGGAGAATTATTTTACTCCTACGAACCAGAGACTATGGGTATGGGGACTTGATTACACTAGATTTCTTTAATGCCATTTTGGTACCATTCTTTTTATTTAAAAAAAATATTTTTGCAGGCAGCTTGGATTTATTTTAACCTAAATTACTATCATGCAATGGGGTGATCACACAAATGCTCAATCATTACTAAACATTCAATAAATAAATTGCATCACACAAAGCAAACAATTTTTTTGGGTTTTCTTGAAAATTAGAATTCTTTTATAAAAATGCATTTTTGGACGAAATGACTTAATCTTATTAATATGCAAATTCTAATTAAATGGGCCCATTATGCAAACTAGTTATTATGCACCCAATGTCCTAACTTCACTAATGAACAAATTATGATTAAATGATCATGTTATGCAAGCTAGTTAACATGCACCTAGTATTTTTGTATTTTTGTATTTTTTTTTATTGAAATTCAGAATTAATAAAAACCCTAATTAAACTATCTAAAAAGGGATAATTTTCTAATTTATTCTAGGGATTAATTTGACTTAAACCCTATTATATCTTAGAAAACTATTCTTTGGAAAAATGAGATAATTAAAATGTGCGAACATTATCTAAAACGCTATTTAAAAAAAATTATTTAGGTCAAACCCTAACGTATTTCTAAAAATGCAATCCTAAAATGTAATCCTAAAAAATTTCTAATTTACTAAACCTACATGTTGATTTACTAAACCTATATGCTCATGTAGAATTTTGATTTTTTTTTTTTTTTGATTTTTTTGTTTTATTTAAGATAAGTAATTATTAAATAAATATTAAATCTAAACTATCAACAAAATAAAGGATTAAAATAATCGAAAAAATAACATGTTGTCTCACAGGTCAAATTAACGATTATCCTAACTCTAATTATCACGATAAATAGATCAAAATAATTAAAAATCTAATTCGAAGTCTTATGGATCAAATTAATAATTATAATGATTAACAATTAAAATTATACTAAAAAGCCCAAAAATTAATATAATTAAAAAAATAATCCGATGTCTCTCGAATTAAATTAATAATTACAATAATTGCGGACAAAATGCTAGCGGATAATGCCTACAAAATGCACAGATATTAACGTTGACAAACCATATTATAACTTAAACAATAATAACAAAATTTAAAATGAATAAATAAATGACAATAAAATAAAAAATGAAAAATAAACTATCTGAGGGGACTCAACACAACAGGAGAAGGCGCCGCGCGTTGATGAGTGGGCGGATCAGCAGCGTCAATGGGCGAACAGGTCGCGGGCAGAGGTGCGGGACGGCGGATCTGCAGACGTTGGTTGGGCAGCGCTCGGGCGGAGGGCAGCGCAACCGGGGGCTGTTGGGCGTCGGAGGGCAGCACGGCGACCTGCAAAGGGAACACAGAACAGAAGCAGCGGCGGAGGAGTCGGGCGCGGGCTGCTGGGAGGCGCTCGCGCTGCGACCAGCGGCAACGAACGGCAAAGGAGGCTTCGATGGCTGACGACCAGAGAAGAGCGGCACTCGGGCAGCAGGCGGAGAGGGCGTCGGGTGCTGGTGCAGTGGCGGGTGGCGCTCGGCAAGGTCAGGAGCGGCGGGCTTCGTCGGAGCTCCGGCGTCGGGCTGGGCAGCAGCAGGTCGCGGGTGCAGAGACGCGGCGGTGGGCGTCGGAGGCGTGCGGCGGCAGCGTCGAGGGGTTGCTGCGTCCGCGGCAAGGCGCGGCGACGGTGCTCGCGGTGGCGCAGCGGCGAGCGGGCTTCGCGGGGGGGGGCGTCAACCGGCAGAGGGAGGCTCAAACCACCGGCGCCGGCAGCGTCGGCAGCGGGTGGTGCTGGTCGTGCTCGAAGGGCAGGGGCGGCGGTCGACCAGCAGTGGCGAGGAGAAGCACGAAGAAGACAAGCTTTGCTTTCTTTTCTTTTTTTTTTTCTTCACACGTCTCTTCTCACGTCCCTTCTCTGCACTTCTTGCTGACTTTTTTTCCTCTGGAGCTTGTCAGGACAAGAAAAGGGGAAGTGGCTTTCCTTGTTGACCAAAGATGGACGAAGATTTCTTCTTTTCTTCCAATTTTTTTGTCTCTCACGCCTACCTTTTTTCGCCTTTCGCGCGAATTTTCTCTCGGTTCGAATTCGCTCTGAATTTTTTCCGAAAAAGCCCCCTCACTTCCAAAAAAATGAAGCCCTCTTTTATAGTGATTCCAAATGACCGCTTTGTATGGCATTTTCTGAGTTTCCATCTCTAATCACATTAAATCAGAGTTGTAAATCAGAGTGTGATTTCGTAATTAACTTAATTTTACTCAGATTTCTTCCATTTTATAAAATTCTTGCCATTTTTTCATTTGATTTTTGAATTACTTATGCATTTAACAAAATCCAAATATTCATCGGAATTCTAAATTTCCATGCATATTCAATTAAATCAATTTCCTCCAATTTTATTTTTTATTTTTTTCCTTATTTATTCAAATGCAATTTTTATTTTCCTTATTTTCCTAGATTTGCTAAAATTAGGTGTCAACACAACTCATTTCTTAGTTACATGTAACATGCTTGAATCATTGAATGAAAGTATTTCTCTTTGGAATTTTGTCTTCATAGTAAAGCGACTAGACAAGGATACATGCATTCTCTTTAGTTTGAGTGTGGGAGAAGGTTTGTTCTCCCATCACGCGACTCGTTTTCCTTGTGATGGGGACTCGACCAACCGATAAGCCACTCGCGAACTTGAGGAGTGCAACACAACAACGTTGGAAAATACATTATTATTGTCTGCACTCGGTGCGGTAGGTCCAGTGCATGTGATCCGTTGATCGTGCATGCTGTCAATATCATAAAGAGAGAGATTCTGAGAATTACTGGAGAATGGATCTTAACCTATGATAAATAGAAAGAAAAGTAAAATCTTGTCCATTGATAGTAAATCTTGAAGTTCTTACTTGCCACGGCATTCTACATGAGCGTTACAAAAATTGCAAGGAGTTACAATTCGTTAAGACTTGAGGATCGTTTCTTGGATGAAAAAGGATCCCAGTAACATTTTGATAAAGAAAGGAGTAAATCTCGCCTTTAGATAAGAAACTTTAAACCTCTTGGGTGTTGCGAAATTTCATATAAGAGTGATGGAGTTATAAAGTCTGATAGAGAAAAATAACATTCAAGCGGAGAAACAGCTTGTTGTGAGTAGGCACTTCCCAGTAGATGACCTCATCCATCTTGTTAGATTAAAGCAAATAATAGAATTTTATTACTGCTAATGGGATACATGTATATTTCATCATAATTATGTATGCTCTAACCTCCTATTATATATAGGGGTAATATCTTTTACAATTGCAACATTGAAACTTATAACGTTGATACTGATAGTGGAGAGATTACCTAATGCGGCATTATGATTTTTCTTTTCCTGATTTTGGGAAGGGTTTTTCACATAAAAATTCTTGCTTGTTTTTTTGTTTTTTTTTTTTCTCTTCATACATTCGTGTACCTAACAAAAGAGTTGTAAAAATTTGCAATGACAAACAATCATTATGAACTCGAGGATTTCATCTCGGAGGGATCATGAAACCGTTAGAGAGAGAGAGAGAGAGAGAGAGAGAGAGAGAGAGAGAGAGAGTCGGCAAATGATTAATGTTGGGAATTTTTACCTATTTGCAGAGTTCTTTTTTTTTTCAATTTTATGAAAAGTATTAGCATTGTCCCGGTCTAAGTCTAGAGGCATTTTTGTGTGTGCCAATTGCACGTGATCTCAATGTATCCCGGCCTTTGGATCATATGAAATGAAACTCACCGACATTAAAGACTCGGATGCATTGAGCTTATGTGCATCCCAATCACCTAAGAATTTTTCTCACGTGTGACTACCTTATCTGGGTTACATCAAAAAAAAAAAAAAAATGGAGATATTTTCTCAAGAGTTATCTAGGTTAGATCCAAATAAAATCGGAGATATTTTGTCGAGAGTTATAATCAATCATAAATTGAAATAAGTTTTATGTTAATTCACTTTCCAATCTTCCAAATACAATTTAAAAGGATTACTTATATTGCCTTACATGTCATTTCAATTCGAAAATTTATCACCATTCATCGTAACTCTCATTTTTTTAAAGAAAAAATGGGTGGAGAATTTTGGTGGTCCCATTCTATTAAAATAGCATTAATAAATTAATATTGTTAGTAATCTGCATACTTGCTTATGAATTTGAAACCGAATGTGGAAATGATAATTTAACAGTTGTTTGTGTTGTTGGTTTGGGTACCCTTTTTTTGTTTCCATTTATTAAAAAGAATATAATCATTTAACTTGTTTTTGGTTTATTGAAAGCAACGTTTGATTACGGTGTGCAATAAATGTTTATTCTCGTATTTTTTAGTAGACACAGATGAAAATGTGGAAATTGGTATCGGCTTTGAGGTAACTCATACCACATCGTTTGTTGAGTTCAGATGTAGAAGAGAAAACCAATCAAGACAAAAGGTCAAACGGTTTATGGATGCTTATATGTATATTATGTCTTGTTGTGCACATATGGGCCTGCAACTTGTGATTTTTAGGTTTGACATTCTCAATTGGACCTTTGAATGAGCTTTCGAATGATGGCAGCACCATGCCAGGATCATGGCAATTTACCCGGGCTCAATAGACCTCAAATGATTAAAACAAAATCATGATAATGGGAATAAGTGACACTTGTGTAGAACATCTTAATCTGTTCGCTTTTCTCTCTATCTGGCCTCCCACAAGCCTAGTGTAGCCGTGTCGTTGCCGTCGTTCACCCCTTCTTGCACCACCACCACTATTGATGGTGCCTCTACTCTCCCCAATCTCTCACAAGACGCGATTTGCTATGAGCCACTTTATCTTTAGTTGTTTTAATGACGATCGGGGACATCATTTCCATTACTCATTTAGCTCACTGATAAGAGAGAGAGAGAGACGAGGATGTGTTAGATGACCACAATGAAGAATACCTCCTCAACTGCAGCAATCATTAAAAAGTAAGGTATTTCCTGTCCAGAGCTCTAACAGAAACTTCCCGACGCTACATCTCCTTCATTTTGATTCTTTATAGCCCAAAATTATTTTGGCCAACAAAAGGTGCCACTTCAAACTTTTTTTTTTTTTTTTTTTTTTTTTGGGTCGGAAAAGCAACTAATATTAATTAGAAAGAGTGAATATTACACTTAGCCACCAGAGCATCGGCATACAAGATATCTAACAAAGCAGAAGGAGGCGAGGAGGCCCAGTTAGAGGGAAGAGAAGCGGACTTATGAGCCTTTGTAGCCCAATCCGCCCAAAAATTTGCCCCTCTTTTACAAAACCTAATTCCCAAATTGGAGAACTCACGAAGAAGAGCCGCAGCTTCAGCAAATAGAGAGCGAACCTCCCATGGCGGATCCAGTAGGCTCATCACCGAATCAACGAGGATTTTGGAGTCTGATTCAATCACGAGTCGATCAGAGGCTCGGTTCTTCTCCATCAGGTAGCGAAGAGTTATCGTCAGCGCCTGGAATTCGGCTTGCAAAGCCGACGAAGCTGGAAAACTTCGGGTAAGTCCATCGATGAAACTGCCATGATGATCCCACAAGATGCAGGCCATAGACCCTTCAGAACCTCCCAGTTGAAATGCCCCATCTATGTTAACTTTCAGGGCTCCAGGTTCTAGGGGTCGCCAGAGTTCTGCTGGACTGATATGAGATTGATTCGTGTTGCCAGTTGCGATAGAGGACGACTGTGCTGCCCGAGCAGTTGCAAGAGACTGATCTACCACCCTACAAGGATCGGGAAGGTGGCGCCGGAAGATGAAATTGTTTCTGGCTTTCCATATGTTCCACAAGAGTGCAGCGATCACTTCGAAATCAGGTAAGTTCTGATTATTTGACAGCAAATTGCCAAGCCAATCTAGAAGATGAGTTATGTGTATTGTAGGGATAGATGCCATCTTGAGCAAAAAACCAAAATTCCTTCGCTTTGATACTGGTTTATTGCATAATAACACTAATTTGATGCACTTGAAGCACAAATAACAAAGGATGAAAGCAAAATCGAAATCATATAAGACACAAAAAAAAAAAAAAAAAAAGTAAAAATCCAAAACGGACAAAACCACAGGAAATAAAAGGATTTCATTATTTTCAACAACCAGTACAAGAGTTCAATCCAAAAGGTCAAAAAAACAACTTTAGATCTTACAAGAAGATAGGAAGAACAAAAAAGAGGGAAAATGCACAGCCTAGTCTTCAATATGAGTTGTGCAACACATCCCTTTTATAGTCCATCTTCAAAAAAACTCTAATATAAATGTATATGGGTTACCAATCATGTGCATACTATAAACAATTCCTTGTTGACTATGTTTTTATATTCCCCGCGGACGTTCTTGAAAGCCAAGTCCCAACGTCTACCCTTGTTTCCCCCCATATAAACCCTAAGCAATTCCTTGTTCTCTCCCGTCTCCAACCTGCCATCACAAATATGGCTTCGCCACCACCTTCTCCCTCTTCTCTGGGACTACTGGCCGTGAAACGCCATGAGCCAGAGCTGATCTCCCGATCTCCCCAGCAGAAGCGACGCCACGCGAGCTCAAACCCCTCTCCGACCAGGATGGCCAGGAGTGGCTTCGTTTTCTGCTTCCCTTACTTCTCTTCTACCCAAACAGCCCCTCAATGGAAGGCCAAGAAGACCCGGCGAGAGTCGTCAAGGGAGCGCTCGCGAAGGCGTTCGTGTACTATTATCCGTTGGCCGGGCGGATCCGGGAAGGGCCAGACCATAAGCTCGTGGTGGACTGTACGGGCGAAGGGATTCTGTTCGTGGAGGCTGATGCCGACGTCAGCCTTGAGGAGCTCGGCGACTCCATGCGGCCGCCATGTGGCTTCTTAGACGAGGTGTTGTGCGATGTGGCCGGGTCGGGCGACATCATTGGGTGCCCTCTGTTGTCGGTCCAAGTAAGTATTGTGTGACAAGTCCAACATTCAGTCGTGTTGCAACATGCAACTTGGATAAGGCGTAACGCTATTGATAAGCGTATCGCGTCCAGATTTTGTAAATTGGTAGTATTTCAAGAGAAGCGTATCGGGTCCAGATTTTGTAAGTTCGTAGAATTTCAAGAGATCAAGTATAAAATTCTTCTGTAGAGACGTGCCCTCTTTACTCCGATTATTCGACCTTTACCTTCTAGGTTTTCTTACGAGTTCCTTCTTTCTGGTAGGTGACTCGATTGAGATGTGGGGGCTTCATCCTCGGAGTCCGACTCAATCACACAGTCTGCGATCTCTTTGGACTTAAACAGTTCCTAGAAGCAGCTGCGGAGCTCGCCCGAGGAGCCCATGTGCCGTCGCGGCTACCCGTTTGGCAGAGAGAGATCCTCAACGCGCGAGACCCGCCGCAAGTGACGTGCACACACCCTGAATTCGAGGACATTGTCATCGACACCGGAAGTGCGGCCACAATGTCGGACCCCAAGAACATGGCCCACAGATCGTTCTTTTTCGGCCCGCGGGAAGTGGCATCGATCAGGAAACGCCTCCCTCACCATTTAGTCTCGAGATCCTCCACCTACGAGTTACTCACGGCATGCCTTTGGAAGTGCCGCACGATTGCACTTGAGATCAAGCCGGACGAAGTAGTCCGCCTCTCATGCGTGATCAATGCGCGAGGCCTCGGCGTGCCTCGTGGTTATTATGGGAGCACTTCAGTGATCGCAATGGTACTCTCAAAGGCGGGCCATCTGTGTACTAGTCCACTAGGGTATGCCGTCGAGCTAGTGAAGAAAGCGAAGGAGATGGTGAGCGAAGAATACGTAAGGTCCTCTATCGATGCGTCAGTAATCAAGGGAAGGCTGAAGCACATGACTGTTCGGAACTACGCGGTTAGCAACACGACCAAGGTCGGGTTCGAAGAGGCTGATTTCGGGTGGGGGACGCCGGTGCACGGCAGTGTCGCCAGCGCTTTTCCTTGGATAAGCATTTACGTGAAGTACAAAACAAGAAAGGGAGAGGAGGGGATTGTGGTGCCGATGACGTTGCCGGAGAGAGCTATGCAAAGGTTTCAAGAAGCGTTGGCGAAAATGATTGACGAAGGGACGGCGGCTGACGATCATTGTGGTGGGGATTCGACTACAGTTAGATCAAAACTCTAGGAGGATTATTAAACCATACATTCTCTGCGGTCTCCCAATCACATGTAACGATACTCGAATGTTTTAATGAAATATATCCCTACGGAATCTACCTTCTAGTTATGGAATTTGAAGTAACTATCGTTGACTTTAGGAGTGTGACTTAACGATGTTGAAAGAAACTATTGCCACCCTAGAGCGCCGGTTGCAACTAATAATTATTGGGGGTGTGGTTTATACTCCTCATGACCAGAAGTACAGAGGTTCTGCTCCTAGCGAATGGGCGGAGACTCGGGGGCTGCCTCGGTAGGGATTGTGAAGGGCAACGCCCTCAATCTGCCAAAGGGTTTTTATAGTTTGGGCCCACGTGGCTTAGGGCTTGTTTTGGTACCTAGGGTTTTCTTGTCGCTTTTATATAATCTATTTCTTTTAAAATTAATAGTTGCAACAGAATTGTGGAATGTGCTAATTATGAGAAATGTACTAAAAAGTCATAAATCTATTATATTTGTACCGATTCAATATCAAAATTTTCAATTGAACAAATTTATTCTTAAACTTTCAATTAAACAAATTCAGTCTTGAATGTTTTTCACATTGATATCAATTAAGTTCATCCGATTAATTTTAGTTGACCGGTGTTGACGTGGATGCTAGCTAGTGGCCAGAAACTGACATGTTAGCTCGCCATGCGTTGCTCTGTTCGCTGGTCCCCCATGCCCTCTTATCCGGTAGCAGGAGGTGAGATGATGCGGGGTGTGTGTGTTTCTTCGAATAAGCAGATCCCCTACAGGGAGATTTCCCTGAAGTGATCGAGGAGTACTTGAAGCATGGCATCATGAAGTGCATCGCCGTCAACCGCCGCGGTACACTTCTCGCCGGTACTCTCTCTCTCTCTCTATGGAATTGTTTTGGAGTTGCGTTTTACCGCTAAAACTTTGATTTTTAAGCTACTTTGATCTCTGATGAAGAAAAGATGAGTTCTTTTTAGCTGCTGTTCAAACCGAGCGCTTTGAATTTGGAAAAGATGTGGCTCTACCTCCGTACTTCTGTCGTTGGCGGAGCTCGTGAGAGTCCTGTCCCCATCCCAACCTCGTTCGTCTTAACTTACTCGTGGGACTGTCCGGTCTGTTTTGGGTGGAGTCGTATTTTGTCGCCATTTACTCACTTTATAATGCCTTTGGATATCCTTATAATCTGGACATGCTGGAGCTTTAAATTTACGGGAAAGTTAAAAAATAGTTTTGAGTAAATACCCAAATGGAGTGGAAGGTTTAAAGCACATATCTCACACTCTTGGAATGCACATGATTGATGACAAGAGAATCCTCTTGGTCTTCCGACCGTTTGGTGATTTTTTAAGTTTAGCGCTACTGTTTAGAATCCCGGTGCAGACATTCTTTTTCCTGCAAGTTGTGGCACGTGGTGAGTCGTCTGTTGGTGCACCCATCAGTTAAATGTTACTTTGGAGAAGTAATTCTAGTTCATCACTATGGCCCCCACAAAGGCCACCATGGTCTTGCCAGCTGTGGGTGACGCCACCTTCCCTCGTAGTAAGGCTAGGGTGAGGATAGCCTCACCCAGATCTAGGTGATGTCGCCTCACCCGTGATCCTCGCCCAGTTGTCCACTACGAGGAAAGTCCAAGGAGGAAGAAGAGAGAAAAGAAAAAAGAAAAAAGAGAAAGATAAGATAAATTTTTTTAAAAATTAAAAAAAAATGACCACATCAATGTCCAATCATCGGCCGACGTCTATGTCGACGCCGACCAACCAAAATTGACCGGATGAACTAGATTGATACCAATAAAAGAAAGGTTAGGAATAAATTGGTCAAATTGAAAGGTTTAGGATTGATTTAGTACAAATACAATAGGTTTAGAACTTTTTTGGTATTTTTTCCACTAGTATAGAGGAATCTTTAGGTAGATATAGCCCTAGTTTAAGGGCGAATGATGATAAATCTTGTGTATCCCTTAGCTCTCTATTTTGTTGCGTCATTGTGCCTAAATTTTAACAATAATTTTCCCAGTGGTAAGCCGGCAAAGCAAAGACGGCATCAACCTAACCACGCTTCGTGCCTAAACTAGTCGTATGCAGATATTTGCGCTCCCAGTCAATGACAGCGCCTAATAATTTCTAATCGAGATTCCTATGGTTTGAAAATAGCTTGTTTGTGGATACACGCCGTCTGTTAATAATAAACCTACAGGTTCTTATGCATAACGGCTTGGTGCGGGAGCCTCGTGCAGACAGAGGCGAGAATACCGATCAATATAAAAGTTTCAAACATTTTACGTATGCATATGCGTATCTTCTCGCACGCGCGGGGGCCTGCATGGACCTTCACAGACGAACTTGCTGGGGCACGGATGCATAAAGCCACGAGAAGATAATGTTGCGCGACATTGCCAAAGCAATTTTTTTCTCCGGCTATGCTCGGAGGAAGCGCCCCCCAGCTCCGTCAATCATCGGTGATTACAACAATATCATAATCATGGGAGTAAGTGCGAGTCGTGTGATTAGAACATCTTAAATTGTCTCTTTTCTCTCTCTCTTTAGCCTTCCACAATCTCAGTTTAGCCATGGCGTTGCCGTCATTCACCCCTTCCCGCAACACTGCCATTATCAACGACGCCAAGATGGGATTTGCTAGGAGCCACTTTATCTTTGGTTGTCTTAACGTCAATCGGGGAGGTCACTTCCCTCTAATCAAATTCACATTACTAACTTAGAGAGAGAGAGAGTGCACGTGCAAAATGCTCTAAATTTGAACTTGTAAAGGCTAAAGAAATTCAGACTTAACTGGTTCATAGGGCTTGCAAGGTGTTTCATGAGTCTCTAGATAGTTGAATCTCCACATTTCTATTATTAAATTATCTCCTAAAATAATGAATGGTATAATAGGCTATGAACTTATAAATTGTATATACATGTTTTGAAAAATAAGTGCTCATTTGGTATACAAAATGGCTACACGGCTTGATCGGTTGAGTGCAAGCCATAGCAAAGCTCGAGGTTCAAAGACATGGTGGTGGTCAGCTTCCTATTTTTCTTATACTAGTTTGTCAATGCGGGGGAGGTTAAAGGGAAAAATGAAAAAGAAAATGAAAGAAAGTTATACAAAAGTAGTGAACTTTGGAGCAATGCATATTAGAACAATGACGAATTCATATACTTTGATGATATTATAAAAGGAAAAGACCACACAAAATCTCAAACTTTGCCAAAAGTGACAAATTTACCCCAAACTTTTTTTTTGTGATATGAAAAATCCCAAACTTTGCCAAAATATCGAACTTGTATCTATGTGACACATTTACCATAAACTATAAGGCATTTTCATCTTTTACTTTTTTAAATTTTTTTTTCTTCTTCTTCTCTCTTCCCTTTGTCGGCCATGGTGGAGGGAATCCACACTTAGACGAGGGCTGCCCTTGCTTGGGCTAGCTAGAGCTGTCCTCGCCAGCGTCGGGTGAGGGTTGCCCTCTGCTTGATCAAACAAGGGGTGCCCTCACCAGATCGGCTCTAGCCAGCCTAGGCAAGGGTGACCCTCCCCCGATGTCGGCGAGGGAAACCCTTGCCTAAGTATGGCGGAGGTGAAGGGAAGAGAGAAGAAAAAAAAAAAAAAAAAAAAAAAAAAGGAAAAAAAAAAAACAGGAAAAAAAGACGAAAATGCCTTTGGTGGGGTAAATGTGTCATGGTTAGCAAAGTTTAGGGTTTTTCATGTCGCAAAAAAAAAAAATTGAGGTAAATTTGTCATTTTAGACAAAGTTTGGGATTTTTGATGATATTTTCCTTATTATAAACTCATTACTTACAAGATCAAACCTAAAATTAGAAAAAAGGAACATCAAGACAACTTTATCTCCTGAGTGATACTGAAGACAGCTTTATGGAATTTGGATCAATATCATCCGGCAACGAAGAATTAAAACGTACATACTTAAATCGAAAATATTGCAGTGTTTTGGTGTGAAAATTTCCTTCCATCAATATAAAATTACAGATAAACATAATTACTTTTCTAATTCTTAAAAGCAAAAGTTTCTACTTTCAGGATAATAGATTAAATATTGACTTTTGTTTTTTAAAACAACTTATTCTAGCCCTAACCATTTAACTGGTGTCTTCACGTGAAAAAGAAAAGTTCTTTATTCCAAAATTAGTTTTCACCATTTAAATGGTGATTTTTTAGAATAGCTTATTCTAGCCAAATGGGCTCAAGGTTGCATTAAAATTTAATTTTCATCAATTCAAAGCTTGAAGAAGATTTAAGAAAATTAAAATGGTCTATCGGCACCAGATGACTTGATAGATCCAAACACTTGACTCGAATGGGCCGGCAATTCGTGCTTCCATACCATATTCATGTTGATTGCTCATGTTATTAAAAAAAAAAAAAGTGACGATATGATTATTGTCACGACCTAAATTTTGGGTGCACTAATGGATTACTAAGTCTAGACTTAGTTTGGGCTCCCAAGCTCATATCAATTCGCGACTTAGGTTTGAGTATTTATCATGCAAAAAATTATTATCTAGGAGTTGCCACTAATCAGTTTTTGGTAGGTCGATTAGACACCTAAGTAAAATAACGAAAGAATTATTTTACTTCTATGAACTAAAGACTTTGGGTACAAAGACTTGATTATACTAGACTTCTCTAATACCCTTTCGATACCATTCTTTTTATTTTCGAAAATATCTTTGTAGGCAGTTTGGTTCAATTTTAACCTAAATTACTATCATGCAATAGAGTGATCACACGGATGCTCATCCATTATTAAAAACGAATAAAATAAATTGCATCAAAAGAATTAAATACACAAAGCAAGCAATTTTTTTTGTTTTCTTTTATTTTGAAATTAGAACTTTACTATATAACATGAACTTTAATTACATGACCTAATTTTACTAACAAGCAAATTCTAATTAAATGAACCTAATGTGCAAACTATTTGACATACACCTAATATTTTTGTATTTTTTTAAAATTCGTAATAAAAAACTAATTAAATTGTCTAGAAAGAATAATTTTCTAATATGTTTTAGGGGTTAATTTGACTTATACACTATCCTATCTTAGAAAACCATTTTTTTATAAAAAAATTATTAAAATGTGCAAAGATTATCTAACACCTTATCTATAAAAAAATTATTTAAATCAAATCCTAATCTATTCCAAAAACTATCTAAACATGCAATCTAAAAAATGCAATCCTAACTTATGAAACCATCATATTCCGATGCGGATTTGAATTTTTTTGGTGTTTTCTAAAATGAGCACTTATCAGATAGGCATTATAAACAAGACACTTAGGATATTCATAAAATGAATGATTAAAATAATCGAAAAAATAATCCGTTGTATCACAGATTAAATTAACGATTATTTTAACCTTAAACATCACAACATATAAGAAAGTTCAAAATAATTAAAAATTTGATACGGAGTCTTACAAATCAAATTAATAATTATAATGATTTGAGAGTTAAAATATTATCAAAATGCCCTGAAGAATCATTATAACTAAAAAAATGATCCGACATCTTATTGATCAAATTAATAATTATAGTAATTTTCGGCAAAACCCTATGCATAATGCCTAAAATATTCATAAAATGAACGTCGACATCCAATGCTCCAATTTGAGCAATAATAACAAAACTTGATTAAAAAAAAAATACCTTGATTTTTTTAAAAAATGGACTGGCGCGCGGGATTTGTGATTTGCGCCAGGGTTGGGGACGGTGGCGCGGGCGTCGGGCGTTGGGCAACGGGAGGCATGGGGACTGGTGGGCAAACCAGCGGCGACAACGGGCACAGGTTGCGGGCACAGGTGCTGCTGGTGTTCGCGGTTGCGGAGGTGCTGTTGGTGGTGGGACAGCAGGTCGCGGGTGAGGCGCGGGCGTCGGGCGCCGAGCGAAGCTGCTGGCTGCTGGCGTGGTGGCGGGTTGCTGCAGTTGTCGGCGACGGGTTGCGGGCGGAGGTGCAGCTGTGGAGTGGCAGACGAGTGGGCTGAGGTGCGGTGTTGGGTCCTTGCGGCGTCAAGCGTCGGCTCAGCGGAATGCAGTGGTGTTGGCTCGGAGGTGCTGCTAGCATGGTGGGCAGCAGTGGCGACGCGCTCGGGCGGACTTCGGCGCGGTGACTGTTAAAGGATCAAGATCAAGATCCTTATCTTACTCTGCTACATCGAAAGTCAGCTGCTGATCAACACTAGAAGACGTGGATCACCAGAAGACTGTCGTGAGTTGATGTAGAAAGACACGGATAGCCAGACTTATCAACGGTGAAGATTATACAATACAGAAGACGTGGATTGCCAAGCTTGATTTGTCAAAGTTGCTGTTCAGTTGTAAATAGCTGTAAAAGTCTGTTAGTTTGTTTCTTTTCTGTTATTAGTTTTCCAGCTTCTCTTCGTATGATATATAGAAAGAGTTAAAGCTCGTCTAGGGATTAATGAGAGAGAGAAGGAGAACAGAGGAGAGTAAAGAACAGGGGATTCGAATTGCTCTGTTGCATTTGATTTCTCAATGTATAAGACTCTGATACAAAGATATAAAATGAAGAACATTTCTTGTACAGATCCTTCGCCTGCTGAGTTCATTCTCTATCATCATCATCATCCGAATTCATTCCTCATCGTCTACATCCTCGATTTCTCAGTGACAGGCAGCGGCGCGGCGGTGGACAAGCGTCGACGGGCTATGAAGTTGTAGACGGGCGGAGTTGCTGCGAGCGTCGGGCGCCGGGCGCCGGGCGCGACAGCAATGGTGGCGTGGACGTCAGGCGCCGGGCGGAGGGCAGCTTGCGGGCTGTTGGCTTGGTGGCGAGCGGCAACGGACGGAGGGGCCGGCGGCGAGCAGCCGCAGGTAGCAGGTGCTGGGGCGCCGGGTGAAGACCTGCTGAAGAAGAAGGCCTTCCCCTTTTCGTTCTTCTTTTCTTTCTCTCACGTTCCCCCCCCTCTCTCTATGTACCTTTGCTGACTTGCTTCTTTCTTTTCTTTCTTTTCTTTGTACTTTGGTCAGAGAAGAAAAAGGAGCTGCCCCCTTTTTGTTGACTAATGAATGGATGAGGAAAATGTTCCTCTTTTCTTTTCCCTCTTTTTTCTTCCCCTCTCTCACGCTTTCTTTCTTCTCATGAATTTTCCTTCAACGCTCCTTTTTGAATTCTCCACGCACTTATATTTTTTTTTTAATTTTTTTTCACGCTTTCTAGAGAATTCCTCCACCCTTTTCATCCGGGTCAACCCCTTTAGTAGTGGTTCAAAATGGCTACTTTCCATGGCAATTTTCGATCTTCCATTCTCTGTTGCCTTAATTCGTGGATTGCATATTGAAGTGTAATTTTGCAATCATTTCGATTTTTCCTTAAATGCTTTGATTCCTTTCCTTTTATCAAAATTCTTACTTTTTATTCATCTGATTTCCTAGCTCTTGATCCTTGACCGGGAATTGCTTCTGCATTTGAATAATTTTCAAAGCAATGGTGGCTAATCAAGATTTCCACATTCTATTTATAATCAATCAGATTGATTTTCCTTTTTTTTTTCTTTTTTTTTGCTTTGATGCAATTTTTATTTTATTTCTTTAGGGTCATCAAAATTTAGATGTCAACAATTACAAATTGTTTTTCATTAGACATTGATGAAAATGTGGCAATTCATATCAGTTTCAAGGTAAATCATATCACTTCTCATTTGAATTCTGATTTATGTCAGTGAATTCGGGTCATATTCAAGTCCTATTTTCATATGGTGTCAAAGAACTGCTGGGCTTTCGAATGAACTTCCAAATGACACATTGTCTGTATTGCATGGTACATGGTGCAGGAGCCTCATTCAGATGTAGAACAGAATACCAATCGAGACAAAAGTTCAAATGTCTTATGTGTGCGTACGTTCACAGACAACTTTGTTGGGACATGGATGCAAAAAGCTGCGAGAAGATAATGTCGCATGACATTGCCAAGGCAACGTTATACCTTCACTCTCTTGCAGACAAGCCAGTGATTTTTAGGTTTGACATTCTCAAATAGACCTTTGGATGGGCTTTGGAATGATGGCTGCCCACGCCAGGACAATGGGGAAGTTTCCCATGCTCAATAGACCTCAAAACAGCTCATTACAGCTGCAGGACCACCATGTCTTTCTCCGGCTATGGTCGGAGGAAGCTCCCTCCAGGTCCCTCAATCATTGGTGATTACAAAAAAATCATAATCATGGAGTTAAGTGTGTGTGACTCTTGATTAGAACATCATAATTTGTTCTCGTCTCGTCTCGTCTCTCTCTCTCTCTAGCCTAGAACAAGCTTAGTCTAGCCATGTTGTTGCCGCCATGTAAGCCGCTCTATCTTTGGTTGTCTTATCGATAATCGGGACAACATTAGCATTACTCATTTAGCTCATTGATAATTGAGATTTTGAGAGAGAGAGAGAGAGAGAGAGAGAGAGAGAGAGAGAGAGAGAGAGAGAGAGAGAGAGAGATTGGTTGTCTTAACGACAATGAGGACATCATTTTCCCACTAGTCACATTAGCAGTACTCATTTAGCTCATTGATAATTTTATGAGAGAGAGAGAGAGAGAGAGAGAGAGAGAGAGAGAGAGAGAGAGAGAGAGAGAGAGAGAGAGAGAGAGAGAGAGAGAGAGGAGAGTTGAATAACCACCTTAACATCTACGTTGGATGAAGAATACCTTCTTGATTACACTCACCATTAATAAGTCAAGTGTTGAATGAAGAATACCTTCTTGACTACACTCACCATTAATAAGTCAAGAAGCACTCTTACTTTTGAAGAATGTGGTATAGCATGTTCAAGTTGCATTGGATCAGGACCGTGCATAGGTCAAAAGGATCCAAACTTAGCCTATTAATAGAGTTTGCAGAGCATTTCATGAATTTCTAAATAGTCGAATTTCCTTATTTTTATATATTAAAAAAAAGTGATATAGTAGGCTCTAAATTTTTGAGTTGTAACTATACATTAAAATACGGTGACAATGATTGATCAG
The DNA here is from genome assembly GCA_017140615.1 of Eucalyptus cladocalyx. Classification (NCBI taxonomy): domain Eukaryota; kingdom Viridiplantae; phylum Streptophyta; class Magnoliopsida; order Myrtales; family Myrtaceae; genus Eucalyptus; species Eucalyptus cladocalyx. The sequence goes on along the minus strand of CM029520.1, from coordinate 15,788,017 downwards.
TTGAGTGAGAGCCCTCACAAAGCTATCTGGGAAAAGGGTAACGAGGAGGAGCCACATACAATAGTGGCTTTCCAAATTTCCATTCCTCGAAACTCCGTACATGGAGACCAAGAATAGCACACATGGAGAAGGGAATGGCCATTGTATTATCATATTCCGATGCCCACCACCACCACAAACATCGGTAGTCGCTAATGGGAACAGGACAAGGTGGTGAGCTTCCTCTTTTCTTATGCTAGTTTGTTAATGCGGAGAAGTCTTGGGACGGCAACATGTAGCACTCGAAGGAAGGTGACCTTCTTCCTTTTTTTTCTTTTTTTTTTTAGCTATGAAGTTGCTAGCGCAGCGACCTTTTGTAAAAAGGGTTTGACTGCCGTGTCGAGAAAGTCAAGTCAACCCGTCCTCGCATTGGAAGGTCTCCTGCGACGCATACCTGAAAGGGTTAAAGTTCATCCTATGTTAGAGATCCGAAATTAATTTTCTTGATATGATTTGATTAAGACGTTAAGGGGTCTATAGATTTTATTCGTAGCATCTTAACATATTAAAGGATCAATCCTCTAAAAAATGCTTGACATTTTTTTTCTTTGTATAGGATTACGAAGACCCATTTTGAAATGCAAAGAACATCAGTGACTAAAAGCACATAAAATGTTGGTCCCTTGTCTCTTAACTCTTCCATTTTGTACGACTTGGTCCTCAAAATTTTGTTCGTGAAATTGAAATTTCTAATATATTTGACATGTGCAATCGAGAGGAAAATTGTCCAAAAAATCCTAAATCTATTGTACGACGGCCAATTTAGTTATAATCCTTTCAATTATATCAATTTAATTCTAAATCTTTTAAAGGCTTACCAATTTAGTTATAATCTTTCAACTGTGCCAATTTAATCATAATGATTTGCCAATTTAGTCTTAAATCTATCAAAGATTCACAAATTTAGTTATTCTTGCCAATTTCGGCCAGATAGCTAATGTGATTGTCTAGTCGGTACTAGCCATCTTCGGTGGAATGGCTTGCCGATATTGACATGGACAATTTTACAAATTTTTTTTCTCTCTTTTTTTCCCTTCGCCGGCCTCAAGTGGGGGACACCCACGCTTAGGTTGGTGAATGCTACACTCATTAGATCTCCCTCACCCGGGTAAGGGTGGGCTGCCCCCACCAAATCCGATGAAAGGGGCACTCACTTGAGGTTAGTGAAGGTCATCAGCCATTGTCGAGGCTCAACAATGGCCAACGGAGGAAAAAGAAAATAAAAAGGAAAAGAAAAGGAAGGAAAAAAAAATTATTTGCGTTAACATTGGTCGTATCACGTATAATAGTCAATACTGTCTAAACCACTATGTCAATAACTTTCAATCAAAATTGACTGGAATAACTAAACTGGCAAATCATTAAAAGATTTATGACTGAATTGGCCACCATACAATAGATTAGATTTAAGACTTTTTGGATAATTTTCTCTACAATCTAGACATCTCACCTAGTCATTCGGGTTTGTGCAACTGAATCATGGGAATAAGTGTGACTCATGTGATTAGAACATCTTAATTTGTTCTCTTTTTCTCTTTCTCTAGCCTACCACGAGCTTAGTCTAGCCATGTCGTTGCCATCATATGAGCCAATGACTCCTTGACTACATTCACATTCACCATTAAAAAGTCAGAAATACTCCTACTTTTTAGGAATATGGTATTGCACATGCAAATTGCTTTGGATCAGGATGTGCATCGGTGGAAGGGATCTGGAGGGGTATGTAGAATTTTTCGTGGGCTTTCAAATAGTTGAATCTCTTCATCTCTATAAAAAAAATGGTATAGGAAATTACATGATTCAGAAAATAATAATTGATTTGGCACAAAATATGGTGACAGCACTTGATCGGTTGAGTGAAAGCCCTCACAAAGCTCAAGATTCAAGGGACACAAAATGAGCTCTCTCGAAAAAGGGTAACAACGAGGAGGCTCGCACGTTATTGGCTTTCCAACTTTCCATTCCTCAGGCTCCATGCACGGAGACCAAGAAAAGCACACATGGGAAAGGGAATGGCCATTGTACTGGCAAGCGTCGATGCATAGTATTATCATCCGCCGATGCCCGCCATCACCACAGCATCGGTAGTCGCTAATGGGGACAAGACATGGTGGTCAGCTTCGTCTTTTTCTTATACTTTGTCTACTAATGCGGGGGAGCCTTGGGATGGCAATGAAGCACACGAAGGAAGACAAGCTTCTTTTTCTTTTTGTGCTCTCAAGTTTCTCCCGGAGTGTCCTTTCGCTCATAAACTATATATCAAAATAAAAGTCAACTGATTAAAATAAAAAATAATTTTTTTTTTACTTTAATACTTCACTAGAAGAAGATGCAATAAATAGACAAAACATTATTAATCATGCAAATTTTTTTTTTTTTTATGACCGATGACTCTATCATGGGCCTTCCGTGCCCGTACAACTCCTGAGGGCCAGACTCCTATACCTCAGGAAAGACTAGTACATGACCTCAACACCAATCAAGCATATATTTGTAAAGCGCAAGATAAAGAAAAATGAAAGAAAGTTCTACAATAGTAGTGAACTTTAGCATAATGCATATCATTATAAGATTGATGAATTCACATACTTTGATAATTTTATAAACTCATCACTTACAAGATCAGACTTAAAATTAAAAAATGGAACATCGAGACAACTTTATCTTTTAAGTGATATTGAAGATAGTTTTATGGAATCGGGATAGATTTCATTTGGCAACGAAGAATTAAAATGTACATTCTTAAATAGAAAATATTGTAGTGTTTTGGTGTGAAAATTTCCCTCCATCAATATAAAATTACAGACAAACAGAATTACTTTTCTAATTATTAAAAGCAAAAGTTTCTACTTTCAGGATAATATATTATATTGATTTTTATTTTTGAAAACAACCGATTCTATCCATGACCATTTAAATGGTGTTTTCATGTGAAAGATTTTTTTTTTAATTGAAAATACATACATATATTAAATATATACATAAATTAAGTAGTGTGATTTCAATATTATAAATATATATAATATATATATATATATATATATATATATATATATATATAGAAAATTGTTAAGTTATTTTGATATGTAAATTAATCTAAATGTCTACGTTTCTTTGGATTAGTTATTATGTGGAAAAATTCTATAGGTTCTATATCTCTAATGTAGTCCTAAAATTCTGTTAATTCTATGAAATTATTTAATATGGAATATAATAATCCAAGAGTGATAATGATAATAAATAAGAAATGAACCAAGTGAATGAATGAAATATAGATGATGATTAGGCTAATTATGATTTCAATCATAAAATGATATGGAAAGTAATTAAAATTATAATCTGACCTCACGTAGGGGCGGTAGTCTGCACTCTAGCAGAGATCCCACTGATATATATATAAACAGTAATTAAAATCACACGTGTTTCGATTATTACGGCCCCTCCAGCCACGGCCAACACACGAGTTGGTGGTCTTTGGGTATGACTGGGGCACCGCATCGTCTAGAATCCCCATGTAGACGGCATTCTATAAGGAGCATCGGTTTGGCCTCAACCGCGACTTGACGTTTGGAACCCCTCCGGGCATTCGATAAACATCAGGCATCATCCCCAAACTTCTATTGGGTGACGGGTTCAATTAAGTGACCACATAAGCACGCCAACACTAAAGACATTTTTTTTATCTATCGTCAATTAGCTCAGTGTAAAAAAGTTCGTGCTTAAATATCAAATCTCGAAAAATCTTTACATTTAAAAATTCTAGTAAAATAATCACACGTGATCACGTACTTAAAATCACCCCTCCAAAATTTGCATGCTATCATTTTAAAACCCCATTACCCCCATTTAGCACATTAAACATGGCATCCAAACACGACCCCTCAAAGTTTGTCATTTTCTTTTCAAGTAAACATTATTTGAAAATAGCATTTAAATTCATGATTTGGGCAATCAACAACATAGCATTATAAACTCAAACGGTCATAGTTATGCATAAGTTCACCCAATAAATCAAGCATAAAATTCTACTTAACGGCTAAACCGTCATTAATTTCCACTAATTGCAATAATTAGCACTAAATGTGATTAATTATGACTAACTGCGGTTAATTAAAATAATTAAGATTAATTAAGCTAATTACAGTTAATTAAACTAACCACGCTTCATTAACCTAAACACGATTAATTAAACTAACCATCCTTAATTAAGACTAATCTCTATTAGCCTTAATCTAATCCATCCTTAACCTTAGTTAGGGATAAACCATCATTAAAGGCCACTAACTAATGTTAGCCCTAAACTAAATTACCCCTAAATGCAATTAACTTCCTAATCAAGGATTAAGGGTTAACTCACCATTTTTCCGATGACGATGAGCTTGCGACAATGGTGGCATAATGACGACGAGAACTCAGGTCTCACGGCCTAAGTAGAGATGTGAATGGTGGCGGCTTGAGACTTGAGACCCACGGCTTCGCTAAGGAGGGAGGGGTGTTCGATGGTGGCTTGTGGCAATGGTGAGGTTGGTGAGTGGTAGCGCGAGGAATGATGATGGCGTGGACAAGCAACGGTGAAGACGGCACGGCGGTGGCAACTCATGGCCAAGCTTGGCTTGGCTTGGGCGGTGGTGCACTGGTAGTGGAGATGGAGATAGTGGTGGACGGAGGAGGAAGGTTCGGCATCCATGGGGGGGGGGCATGGGGGGAAGAAGAGAGAGATTTCCCAAGATTCTTCCAAAATCTTCATCATTGCAAATCCAATAAAATTCCCTAAAATCCTCTCATCATTTCCTTTATTTCTTGTGTCTTGTAGTGCATAAATGCAAGGGCATGTTGGACATTTCACATACTTTTTGTCCAAACTTTTCAATTTTGCCATTGGGTCAATTTGCTTGAATTTGGTTTGGTGGGCTTGGCTTGGCCCACTTGGGCCTCCTTGGCCGATCTACATCGGCCGAGGCCCAACGACCCTTGCTTGGCTTAGCTTCTCTTCTCGACATTCAATTCTCGATCGGTTAACCATTTTCCGAAAATTTTACGCTTGTCGATAAATTAACAGGTGAATGAAGCAACGTCCAATATGTGGGTCTGGAAATCCTCGAAAGTTCGGATCCCAAAATCGAATTAAATTTCATCGTTAAAATTGATCAAATGTGACTTCGGTACGACCTAAACTATCGAGTGGCTTTTAGGGGTTTTCACGCCATTGATCCGTGATCGATAATTTTCGATTCATGTTTATGCCTCTTTGAATTGTGAACAACCCTCGGTTGTCATGTAATTATGAGGGTTCAATTACATACCCTGAGTAAAAGATCAATAGAAAATATGTTTATCATTGTTTGACACGAGTATCGTAATCGTGCGGAATCACTCGCGAATTGACTATATACTTCCATCAAATCGATTCATATACATTTGCTAATTGACTTATAACAGTGTAGTATTGACCCTTGTCTATTCTCATGGTCAAGCGGTTGATCTCTAATCGAATTCTCTAGTTTTTTGCGTTTTAACCCTTTACGAACTCATCCAATAAATCCATTAACTCATGGTCAATTCAGAGTAAATTAAGTATCAATGCATTAATGATATAACTAGTTCATATATTTCGAAATGAGTCAAATTTCGAGATATCATAGTGGGTCTCCTTGGATCAGTGTCAACAGTAGGGACACCGCGGGTCAGAAACTGTAGCAGCTCATCATCGTTGGAGCAAGAAGAAGCCATGGATCTGCTAACCATCGATGCGGGCAGGTAGCATCAGGACAAGTGTCGGGGTGGTTGTGCAGATGCTCAATCGAGACCCAGCAACAAGTTTCGTTGCTATAAGCAAATTCCAGTCGAAGCTCCAAGCAAAAGCGCTAGAGAAAGAAAACGACGCTCATCTCTCTCTCTCTCTCTCTCTCTCTCTTTCTCTCTGCGTGCGTCGAACCCCAAAAGAGAACCCACACTTTTCTCCTTTTCCTCCCTTAAACGAAGCCTTTCACCCTCTAATATAGATGAAAAAAAGAGAGTCTGTTTTGCAAGTGAAGATTTTTCAAGATAATTACATATATTTACTTAACCGCCAACGATCATCTTTCGAAAAGAGGGGGATACGCTCAACAAGAAAATAGCTCCAAAATCTAAAATATTAGTGAAGATTTTCCAAGATAATTCACTCAACTGTTGACGATCATCTTTTGAAACGAGGAGATATACTCAACAAGAAAAAGCCTCCATTATTGAAAATTTAAAATCTTTCAAAATCTCCCTCCACAACCAAATGTTTTATATTATTATTTCTTATCCTCTCTTTTTCTGTTTACTATTTTTTTTATAACAACTTTTTTTTCAAAGAACGGATTTAAATTGGATAAGTTTGCTCCTAAATAGTATTGTTACCTAAATGCAAATGTTATGAAGTATTTAATGTAATTTTGACATTTGTATATGATGAACAAGTAAGTAGCATGGTCAAAATTAGGTGTCAACACATTTCAAGTCATGCTAGTTCTGTTATACCTTTAAAGAATTGAAAGAATTTCTTTGGCTTCAACCTTTCATTTCAAAAGCTATACAAAGTTGGGAACTGGCAAAAGCCTCCGTAGACACTCTCTTAGTCCGGGAAATTGACTTTTCGCCAGTCGTGACTACACAACTTTTCTTAATAACCATATAACGGCTGATTCGATCATTCCTCCTTACGAATTCTCATGTGTGTACGTCTAAATGGCATAAGATTGTTGGCAATTGCTGTTTTGTAAGTTGCAGTTCTTGAGTGTGAATTCAAGGTCTACAAGGCAATCTCGCATAGAATGTGGGAAGATAGAATATGTGTTGTGACACACATATGAGTAGATTTAGAAAAGTCTCACATTGGTAAGTGGTGTGTCCGACTGAATATATTGATGGATTCGGACTTGAGCTCCTCTTGACAACCTCCCCAAATGAATGTATCAGTCTACTGTGCACTCTCAACAAGTAGTATTAGAGCCAATGGCAGATTGGTGGGCTTCTTATTTTATTATGGTATTTGATCAATTTCTCAAGGTAGGAATCTAATGGCCAATGAGGTTTCCAAGTTGGTGGGCTTGTGGTAAAGTAACACGGGCTTGATGGAATCCAGTGACTAGTGCGATTTCCAGGCAAGTGGGTTTGTGGTGTAATAACATAGCCATGATAGTAGATTTTATAGTTTAGTTGGAAGAAAGAGACTAGAGATGAAATTAGGCATCGATGGAAATTCAAACTGAGATATCTTGATGCAAGAGGATGCTTGGATTAAGGGGATGCGACAACATAGACTCAATGACAAACTTCATGATTCGGTTGAGAGAAAGAGACTAGGGATGAAGTTGGGTGTTGATGCAAATTCGAGTTGAGATATCTTAATATAGAAGGATACCTAATGGACCCCTCTTGATATAGAATGATATCGGGATGGGTCCAATGGTAGACTTCATGATTTGGTTAGGAGAAAGAGACCAAGGATGAAATTGAGTATTGATAGAGATTCCAATTGATATATTTTAATGCAAAAAGATACCTAGATTAAGGGGATGTGGCAACGCAAGCTTGATGGTAGACTTCGTGGTTCAATTAGGAGTAGAACCTAATATTGAGCTCATGCATGCAAATTTCATGGCTCTGTTGGGAGAAGAGGTTGGGGATGATGTTGGGCATTGATGGAGATTCGAGGTGAAATATTGATGCAGAATGATACTTGGATTAAGGGGATGTGGCAATGTGGGCCTAAGGCAGACTCATGGTTTGGTCAGAAGCAAAACCTAATGTTGAGCTCACACATGTAGATTTCATGGTTTGGCCAGAAGAAAGAGATTGGGGATGAAGTTGGGCATTGGTAGAGATTCAAGCTGAGATATCTTGATGCAAAAAAAAAAAAAAAAAAATTACCTAGGTTAAGCGGGGTGTAGCAATGTGGGCCCGGTGACAAGCCTTGTGGTATATTCGAAAGAAAGAAATTAGATATGAAGTTAGACATTGATGGAGATTCAAGCTGAAATATCCTGATGCAAAAGGAAGCTTGAATTAAGGAGAGTAGGACCTAACACTGAACTCATATGTAAGAAAAAGATTGTTAAGACGCATGAGTGAGTTGTGTTAAAAAAGTCTAACATTGGATAAGTGGTATAATGTGAAGATGTTAATATATCTTAGTTAACTGATAAAATTTTGAGTGAAGGTGAATCCAACCGGATATATTGATAGGTTTAGACTTGAGTTCCTTCTCGATGATGTCCCCTAGCGAATGTATTGGGCTTCTACTGCATTTTTCCGACAATATGACCACTAGCCTCAATCCACTTGCTCTTAGTACCCTCTTGCATCTTGCCGCAAGCTAGTTCATGGTTTGATTTGGATTACTTTAATCAGAACCTACTTATCACTTCGAAAGTATGCCAGCCTAAGCTTTAGATAGTTATCTACTATTAATTAGTTGAAGTCAAAACACATAGAGGAAAAAAAGTTAGAACGTTGGATGATCTTATTATTCAATTGCTTCTCAATAAGACCAGATTTAATATTCACCCCTCGGAGATATTGGCGTGCACAAGTTTATATTTCTAAATTTAATCAAGAATTTATAGATGCAACATGATTTATGAATGATTGCTTTTATGGCAGTACTCGAATTTTACATGAACACAACGGAAGGGTGATGAGATATCTAACGCAATGGGTGTATGCGCGAAGTATTTTCGACATGAGCATCGTCTGCAAATCAGATGTTCTGTTACATCATTTAAACCTCGGCCGCATTTGGTCGAGAGTGCTTTTGAAATAATCTCGTCTCCTTGGACGGGACACGATTGGTACTGAAGGCTTTATTGGTTTTTGGGCTTAAGGCCCATCCGCCCAAGTTGGGCCCAGGAAGCCCGATCCACGGGAATATGGCCCGTGGAAGGGGAGAGGTATAAAAGGGAGGAGAGAGAGAGAAAAAGGCACTGTTTTACAAAAGACGTACGTTTTCCTTTTTCTCTCAATGTACTCTCCCTTTCTCTCCCGTTTTCTTCAAAAGAAAAATAGTGAAGCACGTGAAAGGATTTTGCTTCCTCGGATCGAACAGGACCGTTTCTCTTCCTCCATCGACAACCGGTGTTTAATCTCGTGGCTAAAAGGTACGCTCGAATCCGTGGTGTGCTTTAGGATCGGTGATGCGTGTTGTTTTCCCGGGCTTCGTCTTCCGCTTGATTTAGGGGTTCGATTCGGTGTCGAATCCAGTTTTCGGGGATCCATTATTCCCAACATTGGTATCAGAGCCCTAGTTCATGTTTTTCCCGATCAATTTTGATGTTTTTGATTGATTTTTCGCGAAATCACTTCGGCCGTACGGAACCGGGCGAAAATCCCGACACCCGAGCACTTTTCGGCCATTTTTCCGAGTTTTCGTAAGTCAAAATAAAATTGTGATTGCATAGGAAGAAGCGCGACTTCGAGACGAGTCTGGCGATGTGTCGACCGCGGCCGGGCTCCGCCGCACGCGCCCACACGTGCGGCCGAAAGGCGCTGCGCGTGGGCGCGACGCGCCCGAAGCGCTGGCATTGGCCAGCGCGTGCGGCGCACGCGCCGGTCGGCGAACCGGGGCATGCACGCCGCCGGCGGGCGAACCGGCACGCGCCGGTCCGCGGACCGACGCGTGCTGACGTCACGTGATGACGTCACCGTGACGTCATCCAACGGTCGGTAACCGTACGGATGACGTCATCGATGACGTCATCACCGACGACGTTTCGCCGGACGGTCACCGGCCGGCGACCCGACCCGACCGGAGACCCGACCCGCTGACGTAGGTACGTGCCCGGCATGTGCGGATGACGTCTGCGTGACGTCATCCCCCGCACGCGCGCGGCACGTGCGTCGGTCCGTGCGAGCGGTCCGACCGGCCCGACCGGTCCGTCCGGTCCGACCGGTTTGACTAGCGACGACGGTTGACCAATGACCGCTGACCTTGACCGTTGACCGTTGACTTTGACCGTTGACCAAAAAAAAAAAAGAGAGAGGAAAAGAATGTGTTTCTTTTTCAATTAAGTCTATGTGGATTATAATGTGATCCTTTATTTGTTCTGCATTTGTTGCAGGAACTATGCCTCCTCTAAGGTTGCGCACACCTATTCGCGCAGTTACCGATGAACAAAAGGATAGGCATGTTCGAGTTGATACTGAAATGATCGATCATCGATGGGAGAGAGGTGACTTAATTGATCATGTCCTTGAAGTCAACAAGAAAATTCAACAGGTCATATGGAATGGTCGTCCGTGTCACAAGATCGAGAGATGGTGCGATTTTTCATAAACACTCTTCCACCTGAATGGCAAGATGTGTTGAATCGCATATGGGATGTCAACGAAGCTTCTTCCTATAAGAAAATAGTGATGGATTTTGTAAATGAATATTATTGTATTGTTTCAAGGGAAAAGATCAGGAAATTGAACAAAAGAGGATCTTTCCCAGTTCGTGTGCTGACTTGGTGTTAGTTGTATTGACTGATATATATTAAGTGTGCTTTGTGGACAACTTAATGTAATGATTACTACCTAATTGTGTTAATTGAAAGCATTATTGTTTTTTTTTATTGTATGTCAATTATCTCGTTTTTCACGTTAATGCTTTGTTCTTTGTGGGTAATTAGTCGTGGGTAGTTTTAAGAAGTTTTTGTAACTTCATAGAATTGATTTTGCATATGACAATCATATTAATGATAGTTTTAAGTTAGGATTTTTGGAGGATGATTTGAAACGTAGTGACCTTTTGATTCTGAAGCCTTACTTGAAATTATTCATTGATATGATGGGTCTATGTAAATAGGGATGCATAAATGATAGGCATTAATAATTCGTGCATATTTGTCTGATTTGTTCAGATCAATGGCTTCAGCCACAAAGAGCATAGTTGCCGAGCTGAACAAAGGTGAAAAGCTCAATGGAGACAACTATGAAGTTTGGCAAATGAAAATCCAAAGTATGTCTTTGGAAGAGCAAGAAGCACTTGAGGCTCTTGTCATGACCATGGTAGAACCCGAAGAGGGAACCACCGCACAAAGACAAAAGAAACAAAGAAGCTTTTTCTGCGTGGAAAAGAATGAACTCTCTAGCTCGCATCACGTTGTTGAGCAGCATGGAAAATGACGTCATGCGAGAGTTTCGGCGTTTTGATAATGCCAAGGAATTGTGGGAGGCATTGGCAGCTAGATATGGTCATACTTCGGTGACTAGACTGAGGCAGCTCACTATCAGGTTTGACTCTTATAAGAAGCCTCATGGTCGACCATGAAGCAACATCTTAGAAAGATGTCAAACATGATAAGCGAGCTGAAAGATGCTGGCCATGTCCTCACGAGATGAGCAGCAAGTGCAAGCAAAGTGATTCGTTCCTTGCCTCGAGTTGGGAGCATATGAAGGTGCACCCGACTCATAATGAAAACATCAAAACCTTTGAGGATGCGATGCGTCATCTTGAGCTGGAAGAGGACCGCTGTTGGCGGCTAAGCCGGATGCTTTGAACTCTATTATGCTGGTTCTAGCTCAAATGGAGCTTCGAGCTCCAAGCGCAAGCGCCTAACCGGTTTGATAAGGGGAAAGGCAAAGAAGAAGCGGGTCCTTCGGGGAAGAAACCCAAGTTTAACTAACATGAAGAGGAAAGCGTCCTCGCATGAAAAAGCTTGCAAGGGTGAAATGCTACAACCGTGACAAGAAGGGTCACTATGCTCGCGATCGTCGTGAGCCAAAGAAGGTATGCACCCCTTGTACTTTTCAGAACTTTGCTTATGTGTCGAGTTCGTGTTCTTAAGCGAGTCTAATCCTTTGTGGACTGTGGATTCGGGAGCAACGGACCATGTAGCGAAGGATAGAGGATCCTTCGTGGAATTCCGACGAGTATCAACTGGAACTAAGTGGATCTATGTGGGAAACAACTCGAGCTGAAGTGAAAGGAATTGGCACATGCCAACTGAATATGCGTGGTGGACGCACTTTGTTTCTTCATGATGTGCTGTATGCTCCGGAGATTCGTCGGAATTTAGTGTCTGTATTGATGTTGGTTAAATTAGGTTTTAATATGAACTTCTGGAGTAGAGGTGTGAATTTATTTTTGGAGACAAATTACTATGGTTGTGGTTATTTTCTGGATGGTTTTATTGTATTAGATATTGATTATGTTAATGCTAATGTTTGTCATTCCCTTCTCACGTCTCCTAATAAATATGATAATGATGTGAATGTGTGGCATGCTAGACTTGGTCACATTGGCCAACAGCGTATGAATAGACTAGCCAAAGAGGGCTTGTTGGGCAATATTGAAAAAGTCGATTTGTCCATATGTAAGCATTGCCTGGAAGGGAAAACGACAAGGAAACCATTTGGAAAAGGAAAAAGAGCTGAATTTCTCTGCATTTAATCCATTCGATGTCGTGGTCCAATGAATGTAAAAGGAAGGCATGGGGCTGTTTATTTCATCACCTTTATTGATGATTATACTTGATTCGGATATGTCTATTTGATTACTCATAAGTCTGAAGCAATAAGTTGTTTCAAAAGGTTTATGAACCTGGTAGAGAATCAATTAGATAAGAAAATAAAAGCATTGAGATCTGATCAGGGTCGAGAATATTTATCTGATGAGTTTAGAAAATTATGTGATGAAAAAGGAATAGAAAGACAATTGTCTATTCCGTACACTCCTCAACAAAATGGTGTTGCGGAGAGAAGAAACAGAACCCTACTGGAAATGGTTAGGTCCATGATGGCGCATGCTAACTTGCCTATCACCTTTTGGAGTGATGCATTGTTAACTGCTGCGTATATACTTAACCGGGTGCCTTCCAAATCGTTACTTCCACTCCATATGAGTTATGGACAGGTAGAAAACCGGACTTGAGTTTTCTTAAGCCATGGGGTTGTGCTGCCTATACACATGAGTCCTCTCACAAGTTTGGGAAATTGGGTCCCGAGAGGAAAGAAGAGTATTTTCATAAGATACTCAGAACACTCGAAAGGATATGTGTTCATAGGTGAGCAGGAAAGTGGGAGTATAACTGAGTTTGAATCACGAGATGTCACATTCCTAGAGGATGAATTTCCTAAGAAGGGCCAAATAGGGGAAGATTGTTCCCTGTTTGAGACCTTGGATCAAGATAATGATATTAGTGGAGTTCGTCCAAATGGGAGTAATATGAGAAGTGATCAATTACAAACACATGATGAGATGACGTCATCATTATCTAATCCAAGTGGGAGCATGATGGAGAATGATGTGCAAAGTGTACAATCTCCCATACGGCGAACAAGTCGCCAAAGTATTCCCCGTCGACGTTTTGACATTGAAGGGGAAACTTTTATGGTTGCTCCACAAGATGAGGATGAGCCAAGAAATATCAATGAGGCTCTGAATTGCCCTAGTAAGGAAAAGTGGATTCATGCAATGGAAGAGGAAATGGAGTCAATGAGATCAAACCAAGTCTGGGAACTGGTTGATCTTCCAAAGGGGCGCAGAGCTATTGGGAACAAGTGGGTTCTCAAAATAAAACGAAAGGCTGATGGCTCGATTGAAAGGCATAAGGCTCGTCTTGTGGCGAAGGGGTATAATCAACAGGAAGGAATTGATTATGAAGATACGTTTTCTTCTGTAGTGAGATTTACCTCGATTCGCATTATTCTAGCAATAGTAGCTAGTCTGGATCTTGAGTTACATCAAATGGATGTAAAGACTGCTTTCCTCAATGGAGAATTAGAGGAAGAAATATATATATAGAACAACCTCTTGTTGGTTTCATAGTGAAAGGCCAAGAAGAAAAAGTATGTCGACTTTTGAGGTCGATATATGGTCTTAAGCAGTCATCAAGACAATGGTATATACGTTTTCATAATGCCATAGTGGCATATGATTTTACAATGATTGATGAGGATCATTGTGTATATATCAAAAGATCCAAGGATCAATTTGTGATCATATCATTATATGTTGATGATATACTGATTGCCGGAAGCAATATGGAGTTGGTTAATACTTGTCAAGAGATGGTTGTCTTCTAACTTTGAGATGAAGGATATGGGTGAGGCTGCATACATTCTTGGAGTTAAGATTTCGAGAGATCGTTCGAAGAGATCGTTGTCTCTTTCGCAAGAAGCCTATATAAATAAGGTTCTTGAACGATTTCGTATGCAAGACTCGTAAACCCATAGACACTCCTATTGCAAAAGGTGAAGGATTGAGTCATAGATCGTGTCCGGGGACTCCACAAGAGAAGGAAAAAATGAAACATGTTCCTTATGCTAGTGCTGTTGGGAGCTTGATGTATGCTATGATGTGTACAAGACCCGACATATGCTTTGCAGTTGGAATGGTGAGTAGATACCAATCCAATCCAGGTCCAAAGACATTGGAAAGCCGTTAAGAGAATACTCGAGGTATCCGAAGGGAACGCTGATTTCAAGTTGAATTACCAAGGAAAGGATCTGCGATTTGAAGGCTATTCGAGATGCTGATTGGGGAGGAGATTTAGATGAAAGAAAATCTACCCTCTGGATTTGCTTTCTTACCGAACAATGGCGCGATATCATGGAGCAAGTAAGAAGCAAACGTGTATAGCCTTGTCCACGATGGAAGCTGAGTTCGTGGCGTTATCGCAGCGGTACAAGAAGGAGTTTGGCTTAAGAGATTTTTGGATCATTTAGGTGTTATTGAGAAAGCTGCAAATCCATTGTTGGTTAACTGTGATAGCCAAGCAGCTATAGCGTACACCAAAGATCCAAAGTATCATGGCAAGACCAAACATATAGATACCAAGTATAACTTTGTAAAAGATATGGTTGCACGAAAGGATGTGAACTTACAGTACATATCTACGTATAGAATGGTAGCAGATCCTATGACAAAGCCAATACCTAGAGATGTGTTTTGTGGTCATGTAAAATCTCTAGGATTGCGTAGAGTCTGATGTACTGAATTGTAATTTCCCTGAGTTGTTCACATTTATGAAATTTTGTTTTTCATTGATTAATGCCTATGAACCTTAGTATAATCTTTATGCATCTTAATGCTCAGTGCATTATTTTAAGTTGAGAAGTATGTCGGACAGATATAAGATTAGCCCACTCACACGGGTAATCGCCTCTGTTTACTGTGTGATAAATAGAGAAGAGACTGTTTTTAAGCTTATTATCTAGGTGATAATCGAGAGCTCAAGCTTAAAACACGTATGTCGCCTTAACTAGGTGTTAAGATGGGGACATAATACTAAAGATGTCCGAAAGTAAAATAACCCCACATGTTTTTACTTTATCCGTCTAAGATGCCGATGTGAGTTCGATGAATTTTGTGAATGAGTAGATATGTGAACTCAAGTTAGACATTGGGTATGTCTGAACTATTATCTGTACGGTATTGAAAGGTGTAGACATACGCTCCATGGGAAAGGAGTTAATACCGTAATACGTATTTCATATTACGTATGCATGAGACGACCAATAAGAGTGGCAAAAGTTTGATCTCAACTTTTATGTCGTGTGAGACTCTTGAGGAAGAGAGTTCCTCAATTTCTTAGTCCCCTCAGGACTCTTACTTATTCTCACGATTTCTATTTAGTGTTTGCTATCTTAGTGTGTTGCCAATGATCATGAGATGATTCGATCTAATGGGGCATTTCTAGAAAAGCAAGCTGGACTGAAATTGAGAATTTGAAGGAAAGAGGAAGATCGATTTTTGGAGAATCACATTGTAGTTTTGTATTCACTGGTCGACCAATTATAACTATCTTTGTGATAATTATAATTGTGAATACAATATATATATATATATATATATATATATATATATATATCATGTTTAAAAGAGATCAAGGGAGATATAAATGTGATCGATCGATCTAGGGTACTCCATACTAAATCTACTCGGAGTGTGACGCCCATTATGAGCTGCTATATATTCTTAACAGATGTATAGCAACGAGCTCTCAAAGTATGCTGGTCGCACGGATTATTCACCAGCATGAATGTTGAAGAGAGGTAAAGAGAATACTGTTCGGCTCACCATGTGCGAGTGGGAGATAAAGGCTTTATTGGTTTTTGGGCTTAAAGCCCATCCACCCAAGTTGGGCCCAGGAAGCCCGATCCACGGGAATATGGCCCGTGGAAGGGGAGAGGTATAAAAGGAATGAGAGAGAGAGAAAAAGGCACTGTTTTACAAAAGACGTACGTTTTCCTTTTTCTCTCAACGTACTCTCCCTTTCTCTCCCGTTTTCTTCAAAAGAAAAACAGTGAAGCACGTGAAAGGATTTTGCTTCCTCGGATCGAACAGACCGTTTCTCTTCCTCCATCGACAACCGGTGTTTAATCTGTGGCTAAAAGGTACGCTCGAATCCGTGGTGTGCTTTAGGATCGGTGATGCGTGTTGTTTTCCCGGGCTTCGTCTTCCGCTTGATTTAGGGGTTCGATTCGGTGTCGAATCCAGTTTTCGGGGATCCGTTATTCCCAACAGGTACAGATACCATGGGAACAACGTGACCGAGATGATTCCAATGTATGTCCCCATTCCTGAAAACTTACGCTGTTGACAAGTTCAACTTGCCGAGCAAGAACCAACCTCCTCCCTCTCCGCCATATGAATCTTCACAGTTCTTCTTTAGCCGCGCATTGATTTATAAAGTTCTCTTTCACGACCATAAAGAGGGCAACGTCACCTTCTTCACCAAGTCGTCGATTGAAGGTGGAATTTTCCCTTAGGCATCGCCTTTGATAGTTATAGTTGACGTAGAAACGGTATATTAAAACCAATGAAATAGCATTCAAACCCTATGAATTGATTGAGTCTAGACTTTTGGCCTGTGGGGGTGGTCATTGTGAAACTCAAGTGGGTGACCTCTGAGTTTTAAGTTAGAATTTTTTCAATGCTCCAAGCAACTACGATCTTGAAATTTACGTATGCATATGAGGAGAGAGAATGTGATCATACGCGTCCAAGAGATAGCGTATGGAGCCAACTACATTCTTTCGCGTGTGAGAACGAGAGAGCAAGTTTACACAAAGTAATTAGTTGTAAATAATTAGCTAATTATACATAAATTTATGTATCCAGGACAAGTTTTCGTATGATCCAAACAAAAATGGCCACGTGCTCATACTTACAAATTCCATGCAAGGTAAATTAAACTCTCCAATAAATAAACAACCTAATTCCATAAAAAAAATCCAAAACTTTGGTTTTAATCCCAATTCTATCTCGAACTATTTTCTTTTCTTAAAAAGAACCTTGAACTTTTCCTTTAACTCCCAAATCTATCCTGCTGTTAAACATGTAGGCCACGAACCGGTCTCCACTAATGGTGGAGTAGTGATGGAGGTCAAATCAGTGGCAAGGGACTCGAGGTGGTCGCGGATGAGATGTGGCATGAGGAGGAATATTACAAACAGAATTGTCCCGACCTACCCTCGGGGGGAGGGAACAGGTTTAGGGGTAATGTCTAAAGGACGGGTCTATGGCCTATGATTAGGCGTAGGCTCTCCCAAGCCTATATCCTGTGTGACGTTGGAATATTCTTA
Source organism: Eucalyptus cladocalyx (assembly GCA_017140615.1). NCBI lineage: Eukaryota > Viridiplantae > Streptophyta > Magnoliopsida > Myrtales > Myrtaceae > Eucalyptus > Eucalyptus cladocalyx. The sequence continues at coordinate 15,770,440 of CM029520.1, read as the reverse complement.
AGAATTTTGCAAAAAGGAGTCGCTACTAGTCTATTGGGATCGGCTAGAAACCAAGTGAGGTATGGGAGTATACCACACTTTCTACGCAACCAGAGAATCTCGGGTCGAGGACTTGATTACACTAATCATCCAATTAGTGCCATTCCGGTACCTAATCTTGTTCATTTTAAAATAAAGGATTTTTGTCAAATAGTTTGGATTGATTTCTTTCATATTCACTAACATGTGAGATAATCATGCAGGTGCGCAAATATTAAAATAACAATAATAGTTATCAAGATCATAATTGCAGTAAACTTTAGCACGTGCAATCAAACATAATTAAATATGCAAATTAAACATGCAACACAATCCATAATCAATATACGAGCAAATAAAGGACTAATTACACTAAACAAACAATATATAACAATTTCTAACCAAATCTACATTTTTGGATTTTCGAATTTTTTTAAATTTTTTTAAATTTAAATTATTATTTTTAAATAATTTTTTTTCGGGTCGGACCGGGCTGGCCGAATCGGCCCGGATGGGGGCGGGCCAAATCGGCCCGTCCGAAGGACAAGGCCCGACCAAACTTAGTTGGGCCTTTCTTTGGTTCGGATTGGGCCTAACCAGCAGGCCTAATCTGGTCCAATCTCTTTTATTTTTAAAAAAAATGAAGCCCACAATAAGTCCACAAGTCCATAAGCCCACAAACAAAATAACCCAAACGCAAAACCGGCCTAAATAGCTCAAAAACCCTACTCGGTTCGTGATCTGTGTCTGACTTAATTTTTGGCCGAAACCCTAGGGTTTCTTGGCGGCGTTGGCGATGGTGGCGACGAATGGTAGCGTGGACGATGGTGGCAACACGACGGGTGGCAGTGATGGTGATGGGCAGCAGAGCCAGCGGGTGTTGTAGGTTGTGTGACGAGGAGGCTTGGCGATGGGCTTGGCTGCTGGCATCACAGGTTTGGATTGGTGCTACGGTGGTGTGGCGGCTTCGGGCAGAGGAAGGCACGACAGTAGGGGATGTTGGGGTGGAGATGCAGGCACGGACAGAGATGCGTGGCAAGGGGGACAGCTGGCGGAGCTGGGTGTAAGACTTGGGTGTCAGCAGCAGGTAGAAGGCGGGCAGCATAGGGGGCATAGTGACGGAGACGCGGTAGGGAAGACTCGCGGAGGCGATGACCGGCAGAGATGTGGAGCAGGCAGCTGGCGTCAGCATGATGAAGGATCAAGTGCTACATGGGTGTCGTGGAGGGCTTAGTGGTGCGGCACGGAGGCGTGTCGTTGATGCGACGAGGGGAGATGAGGTTATGGCGGAACAGCGAGGCAGCAGCACGGTGGCAGCATTGGGTCGCGGCTATTGGCGTTGGTCGTGCGGCGCTGCTAGTGTCGAGTCGAGGAGGGTGGCAGCTTCTAGCGAGATGAAGGCGGTCTGGTGTAGGGGCTCGGCACCCCCCCAAGCGGCGGAGGGGCTACCCCCTCTCCCTGATACCCGTTGCTCTCTCTTTGTCTCTCTCTCTACTGCCTTTTCTTCTTCCAGCTCCCTGCTGGTTCTCTTCGAGCTCTCTCTCTAGCTCTGCTCTATGTTTTCTCCCTCTTTGTGTTTTCTCTCTCTTCTGAGCTCCCCCTCCTTTGGTGCCGGTCTCTCCTATGTTTCGATCCTTTCCTCTCACCGTTCTTCCCCTCTTTTAGCTGCCTCCTCCTTCCAGGGTTTCACCGACGAAGATGGAGGAAGGAGAAGGTGGCATTGGCCGGGCCAAGGCGAGATCCGGCCCGTACCCTTCCACATTTTCTTTTTTCTCTTTTTTGTTGTTTTTATTTTTGTTTTATTTTTTTTCTTTTGTTTGTTTTGTTTTTTGTTTGTTTGTTTGTTTTTTTTTTTAAGTGACTAATTCCTAATTTTGTACACGATTAAGTCCTAAATAAAATTGTAAAATTTAGGTGTCAACAGCTGCACCTCTTTGAATGGGAGTTTGAAGAGGTTTCATTCAAACTCAAAAGACACCTAAATTATTTTGGCAATAGAGAGACCCTAAGTGCATAGGCACGTATCAGGTTGACGGAAAGAACTCATAACTATGGAAGTGTGTCTTGTCAATAAGAGGAAGAAAGACTCCGGGCTACAGAAGCACGATGTGTCAAAAGAAGAAGGACTTCAGGCTACAAAGCACTCCGAGTCATAAGAAGAGAGAAGACTCTGAGCAATAGAAGCCCACCGGGTCATAAGAAGAGAGAAGACTCCGGGCTACAGAACCCCATCGGGTCATAAGAAGAGAGAAGACTCTAGGATACCAAACTTTTCGGGTCATAAGAAGAGAGAAGACTCCGGGCTACAGAAGCCCACCGGGTCATAAAAATAGAGAAAACTCCAGGATACAAAGCTCTCCGGGTCATAATAAGAGAGAAGACTCTGGGCTACAAAAGCCCAACGGGTCATAAGAAGAGAAAAGACTCAAAGATACAAAACTCTATGGGTCATAAGAAGATAGAAGACTCCAGGATACAAAACTCTCTAGGTCATAAGAAGATAGAAAACTCCGGGTTACAGAAGCCTATCGGATCATAAGAAGAGAGAAGACTGCAGGATACAAAGCTCTCCGGGTCATAAAAAGAGAGAAGACTCCGGGCTACAGAAGCCCACCGGGTCATAAGAAGATAAAAGACTTCAAGATACAAAGCTCTCCGGGTCATAAGAAGAGAGAAGACTCCAGGATACAAAGCTCTTCGGGTCATAAGAAGAGAGAAGACTCTGGGCTACAGAAGCCCACCGGCTCATAAGAAGAGAGAAGACTCCATGATACAAAACTCTTCGGGTCTAAGAAGAAAGAAAACTCTTCGGGTCATAAGAAGAAAGAAGACTCCAGGATATAGAACTCTCTGGGTCATAAGAAGAGAGATGACTCTGGGCTACAGAAGCCCATCGTGTCATAAGTGATATAGCTAGTACAAGTACCTAGAGGGGGGTGAATAGGTATATAAAAGATTTTTCTTGATAATTGCACAAAACTTAGACCGTTAAAGGATTTGCAACAATTAATAATAATCAATCGTAAGACTGAGTAAAGGAAAGAGAGAATTTAACACGCGGTTTATAGTGGTTCAGCTTGATTCAAGCCTACGTCCACTCTTCTGCACTGACAGCCTATTGGCTAGATTCCACTATGAACAAAGAGATGTTACAGAGTTGATCTTCCTTGACTTCTAGGTGTAGATGATCTTCCACACTCGCTCAAGGTAACAAGTATAAACACTCTCTGTGTATACAATTTCGCTCAAACTGTATCGACTAATAATCAAGGTTCTTCAAATTCTGGAATTTCTCTATCGATCACACTCCTTTAAAAAAAAAAACTAGAACGTTTTCCTTTTATACTCCTTTATGCCATCATAGCCGTTGGCACTTACCAAAGAAATTCCTCCAATCTACCCGTTGGACGGAATCAATCAAGAAGATCATTCGAGCTATTTAAGGAATCGACGATAGCCCATCAATCCGTTCACCCATACAATCGGGATCTTGGTTTCCAAGAATAGAACATTCCAAGAATATTTCGTCGACCATCGGATCTTCAATCGATCTAGATACGAATAAAAGAATCCGTTATTTTTATCCAACCAAGGGATCTACTCCAGAGGATATGATCGAATCCTCAACCATATACTTCGGCTCTGGATTTTCTTCGTCACTGGATTAGAAAGACTGTCAGTGAGAATAGTCTTGAGTCTTAAGTCTTGAGTCTTGAGTCTGGTGATCATAAAGTCTTCAGACTTTAAACTGTTGATTTGCAAATATCCAGACTAGACTAATATAAACGTTTTGTCAGCTTCAAAATATTCTGGAAAGATTTCTCCAACAATAAGAAGAGAGAAGACTCTGGGATACAAAGCTCTTCAGATCATAAGAAGAGAGGAAAGCGGTCTTACCATGTAACAATGGGTTTTAACTGGGTATGATAGTCTCACAGTGTACGAATAGGTTTCGATTAGGAGGAAGGTCTCATCATGTATGAACGGGTTTTGACTGGGTGTGATAGTCTCACTGTGTACGAACGAGTTTCGACTGGGAGGAACGTCTCACCATGTAAGAACGGGTTTCGACCGAGTATGATAGTCTCACCGTGTACGAATGGGTTTCAACCGAGTGTGATAGTCTCACCGTGTATGAATGGGTTTCGACTGGGAGGAATGTCTCACCGTGTAAGAACGAGTTTCGACTGGGTATGATAGTCTCACCGTGTACGAACGGATTTCGACTGGGAGGAAGGTCTCACCGTGTACAAACGGGTTTCGACTGGATAATAGTCTCACAGTGTACGAACAAGTTTCGACTAGGAGGGAGGTCTCACCATATACGAACGGGTTTCGATCGACATGGAGGTCTCACTATATATAAACGGGTTTCGGCTGGGAGGTAGGTCTCACCGTGTACGAATGGGTTTCGACCGGGTATGATAGTCTCACTGTGTACGAACGGGCTTCAACTGGGATGTAGGCCTCACTGTGTACGAACGGGTTTTGATCGGATGATAGTCTCACCGTGTACAAACGGATTTCGACTAGAAGGTAGGTCTCACCGTGTACGAACGGGTTTCGATCGGGTATGATAGTCTCACTGTGTACGAACGGGCTTTGACCGGGTATGATAGTCTCACCGTGTATGAACGGGTTTCGGCCGGATGATAGTCTCACCGTGTACGAACCGATTTCAACTAGGAGGTAGGTCTCACCATGTACGAACGGGTTTCGACCGGATATGATAGTCTCCCCGTGTACGAACAGGTTTTGATTGGATGTGGACAAGCGTGGTTTATGGATGAACCTACCAATCTTGAAAATGGCATGGTTTAAGATTAATCATAAACCTTTGGAGATAATATGGTTTAAGGCTAACCATGAACCTTTGGAGATGACATGGTTTAAGGTTGACCATTAACCTTTGGTTTTTAGGGAAGCACCCGTTAGTCCTTTGAAAACTGCATGGCTTCACTGAGGAATCCTGTCAAACTCAACTTGAGCAAATGTCATTAGAGACGTCATCAAGAGACGTATTGGCAATATTATAGCATTAATTGAATGAGCTAATCAAGCTAAGTTCGACTTTTAAAAAAAAAAAATATTTGATGTCAATCAGCATTATGTAGCGGAAAATTGTCATCTTGCTCGGGGATGTATCATTAATAACCAAATTCTCTAGGAGTCAAGTTCTTATCATAATGGCTACAACTCGTGAAAAAGGTTTATTAGGCATGCCAAACTAGAGTTTCTTAGTCAGAAAGGGTTTCTCACACTCTCGATAAAATGGTTATTTGATCCCATCCATTCGCGTGGGAGATAATTGGTTGCTGAGGGTATCTCACATAACCTATGCCGAAGGCTTCAAGAAACATTCGCAATGAGCACAATTTGATCGATCACAAAGGTCTTTTGAAAGGACTGCAATATGAGTTTGGTCATGGGCTTACACAAATGGATTATTGCTTTGAGGCCAATAAATGAACATTTATCGCTATCTTTATCCGGTTTACAAGTCAAGAACTTGGAAGATAAGACAAGATAAAATTACTTCCACTCCTTCAAGCAGTAGCTTCTTTGTGGTATTCTCATTTTCACTTAAATAGTCTCAATTAGAAGAGACTTTGGAAGAGGGTTGTAATGTTGGCTTGGGAGAGGCTCGAAAGGCTTAAAATTTTCAAGAGGGTTTTTAAGAGATGGTGATCATCATGGCATCGTAACTTGGTCACTTGACCTTTCAAAAGCATTTGGCTTTTGAAATACTGCGTATCTCAAAAGTCTCTTGACTAATCATTTTTGCATGGGAGCTTTGCTCCTTTCTCTAATGTCCTTTGCTCTTGCGATAATTTTTTTTTTGCACAGGCACTTGGACTTTGATAATTTTTTCTTTCACATAAGATGCAGCCGTTTGGCTCTTTTTTTTTTTTTCACGGGCATTGGTCTTACTTTTACCAGGCACACTGCTTTTTCATGCCCCCTAGTTTACTAAGCTTTTTTCTCTTTGAACTTTTAGAGCTCTTATAACTTTCGAGATGCTTTTCACGTTTTCTTGTAAATGTCAATTGTATGTGGTCAATCTTTATGCCTTGCCCCAGTGAAGGGAGATGATCACCACTTGGGGTTTAGAAATGAACAATCAAGCCCAAATTGGTTAAAGTAATGGGTATCAGTGTTTGGGTAGAGAATGAAATGCTCTTATTCACCTTGGGACGAGTCAAGCTCTAATGAGAATCCCTTTGAAACTATCACCAGAAGATTGATGCAAGTGAAAGTAATAGAACCTTTCTCAATCCTTCACTTTACAACATGATCGTAACCTCTTATGCTGCCCCAATGTAGGGTCATTCTCAATAGGGGTACTTTGAAGGATCATCCTTATTCTGCGCAAAGGGGTAGTAAGAGATTAGTGCAATACTTTGGATTGATGAAAGAAATGCCTTTATTATTTCGATCTTTACGCTCAATGTGAATGAATCATTCGTCCTAAAAGAAGGTTGCCTTTCACTCAACTCTCAAAAGTGTTTGAATGATGTGTTTGAAAATGGCTTGCTTTTCTTCATCCTAAGCACTTCTTGTTTGGCATAGTTAACGTCTCCATTTCACTCTATTGAGATCGTTTGAGTAGATCAATCTCCATAGGGAATTTTGATTCAAAATGAATAATCCCCAAAATGAGAAAACAATTTTGAGATAAAAATGATGTTCAAAAAGCTTGTAGAAAGTCTCTATCTTTTTTTTTTTTTTCAATTATTCATTTTTGTGCTTGTCTCTAGGAAAGCGCAAAAGGTTCTTTTTTATGATGGAAATTCTTTGTTTTTTTTTCTTTTTTTTTTCCTTGAAAAAAAATTTGAGAAAAAGGGTACTTATATGCAGCATGGTGACTCGGTAACCCTATAAAGAATGTGAAAGAATATGTTAACGCAAAAATATTTAGGGATTGAAATGTTGGAAACGATACATTATTACCCTTCATTCGCTTTCATCCTTTGGGCGCTAACATCTCTTGAATTCACCTTCGTGAATATTTGGTAACTCGACAGTACCCTTCCCTTGCATTCACTTTTAAATGTTTGACGTTTGCCTGATTCCTTGGTGGAAGGCGATGCTTCTACGGTCAAGGTGCAACCCTTTTTTTATTTTTATTTTTATTTATTGCCTTGTAAAAAGAGGAGATGAAACAGGTTATCTCCATACTTAATTAAGTTCAATTGAGGAACGATACATCATTTCTTGATGAATATGACAATATTGTTCCAGCACACTTCATTGGTGGGGGAATGAGAGATTTTTCTCTAAATCAAACGTTGTTCTCCCACTCTTTATATGACAAGCTTTTGTTATGTTCGAGTCTGTCTTGTTTCAAAGAAAATGATATGTCATTTTTTATATTAAAGAGAATCAAGTTTAGGAACGAGATATATCTTTTTCAAAGTCGAGCGATCAACATCCCAAGGTATTTCTCATGGAGGAATGAATAATATTGCCCCTCTGTTTTCATTTGAATCTTTCTTTGTTTAAGATGAATGTGACTCAACAACGCTCCATCGCATTTGTTGGAACGTTACAAAACTTGGTACTCTTGATGTCTCCTTGACAATAAAAAGAAAATCAAGTCAGAAACGGTATCAGAAATGGATAATTGGAATCGATACAGTTTACTCTTCCTTCGAATTTGCCCTTTTGGATATTTGGCAACTCCTTTCATTTGTCTCATCATGCAAAGTGAACGAGATCAATGGGTTGTTTTGGCATCTAAGGCATTCGTGAATAACAAAACTTCCTAGAATGGAATTCAACTTCGTTCCGCCTCTATGGAAAATTGGCGCCGAGGATGCTTCGACGCATGTTTACTCCTCAAGCTCCGTGAGCCTACATTTTTTTCTTTTATAATGAGCAAATGTCGATCTCAAATAAACTTATCAGCCTACCAGAGAAAGTGATTTCATGAAGAGAGAGCCTTAAGCAAAGCTTTCTTGAAATTCATTTTCAAAGGTAAACATAGAGATTCTCTTGAAACACTTTTTTTTTTTTTTTTTTTTTTTTTTTTTTTTTTTTTTTTTTTTAAGGGATGATTTTCATGAGGTTGAATTCCATCATAAAAAAATGAGTCGCATGATTTACAAAAGTATCAATTGGATTCACAATCAAAACCCAAAACGGGAAACATAGTTCTTAACAAGAATAAAGACAACAATAAAATACAAGAAACTCTTGCACAAATGAAAGTAAAAATCAACTCATGTCCTAACTCTATAATTCACTTCTTTATGTGGTCACCATGAGAATGTCAAGGAGCATCATGCATAACCTACAAAAAGACAACAATGTCAGTAACGACAATGTCAATATGTGATCAATGAAGTCGCTTCTTACAACAAAATCGAGGTGACGGTACATGCCCCATAATCCTTACTACGGGATCTTTGTATTTCACCAAGATTTTATCATAAAAGAAGACATCATTTAAATAATCAATCCACGACCATCAATCGATTGTCCACTTTTATTCGAAAAGTTCCGTATGCAAAAGTGGCATTGATTTTTTTTTTTTTTTTGAATAGATTGATTTTATGATTTTACTCTTGCAAAAAATGAATTGACTTCTATTTTGAGAAATCTATATAGAATGTGATTTGCATTTCAGTCCCAAAATGTGAAAAAAAAAAGAGTTTGATCAAAAATGCAATCTCAAATTTTGTGCCCCAATATATAATTGCAATTTGCGAGCCCTTTTTTTGGCTTGTTTTTTTTTTTTAAATGTGATTTTGAGCCCATAACTAGGAATTTAAATAAAATCAGGTGTTCAACAGGCCAAATCAAAATGTTTAGAACTTACATTCCAATGCTCATTTGTCAAAAGTGATTGTCAATTTTTCAATCATAATAAGCCTACATCACCGAGGGCATTCAATTGATTTCCACGAATTTCGATACGAAAATGCAATACAAAATGAGCAAATAAAAAGGAAAATGACACTTACAATGGATGTTGACCTTTGTCTCTTTTTTTTTTTTTTCAATTACATAGACATGCACATGGGATGTGATTCGATTTCTACTCTATATGGCTCAAAACGGAGCCATGGGATCACAGGACTGAACCAACAAGCTCGCGGCTAGGTCGTGTTACCCATGACTGCGGCTTCGTCAAAGAACCGACTCGTGTCGCATGCTCTCAGACCAAGGTGGGGACCTTTGACATCATGAAAGAAATTTCGGGGTTGAGTTGGTGACTCATACTACATACTTGTAGTCGGAGTGGTATCCATCTCAACACCATCCTAAGTGATCCTATGCGGCCTAGGTCCGGTAGCAGGTTGTGTGTGCTAGGGTGTAGTGTAATGCAAAGGATACATGCACAACAATTTAAAGGCAAACAACACTCCATACATAAAAAATAAACCATACATTTCTACACCTCCTTGCAAGACAAAGATGAGCAAACACTTCCCCTTGTACCTCATATTTTGCAAAAATATTTAATAGCTTTAATGTTAGGGATGTACTTGGAATCCTCGATGCCAAACAAAAATATTTTTGAACAAAATTAATTTTTGCCTAAGTCATCTAAGGTTTAAAACCAAGTCCCAGTGGAGTTGCCAAGCTGTCGCGACCTACCCTCGAGGGGAGGGAATAGGTTTAGGGGTAATGCCTAAAGGACAGGCCTAAGGCCCATGATTAGGCGTAAGCTTTCCCAAGCCTATACCCCGCGTGACGTTGGGATATTCTTAAGAATTTTGCAAAAATGAGTTGCCACTAGCCTGTTAGGGTCGGCTAGAAACCAAGTGAGATATGGGAGTATACCACACTTCCTACACAACCGGAGAATCTAGGGTCGGGGACTTGATTACACTAATTATCCAATTAGTACATTAGTACCATTTCGGTACCTAATTTTGCTCATTTTAAAATAAAGGATTTTTCTCAAACAGTTTGGATTGATTTCATTCTTATTCACTAACATGTGAGGTGATCATACATGTGTGCAAACATTAAAATAACAATCATAGCTATCAAGATCATAATTGCAGTAAACTTTAGCACGTGCAATCAAACATAATTAAATATGCAAATTAAACATGCAATACAATCCATATCAATATACGAGAAAATAAAAAACTAATTACACTAAACAGGAAATATATAACAATTTCTAACCAAAACTATATTTTTGGATTTTCTAAATTTTTTTTAAATAATTTTTTTCGGGTCGGACCTGGTTGGGTCGAGTTTGACCCGACTCGGGTCCGACTTGGCCAGGTTTGGCTCGGATGGGGGCTGGTCGAACCGGCCCGTCCGAAGGACAAGGCTCAACCAGCCTTGGTCGTGCCTTTCTTTGGTTCGGGTTGGGCCCAATCAGTGGGCCCAATCAGGTCCAATCTCTTTTATTTTAAAAAAAATGAAGCCCACAACAAGCCCACAAGTCCATAAGCCCACAAGCAAAACAACCCAAATGCAAAACCGGCCCGAATAGCTCAAAAACCCTACTAGGTTCGCGACCCGCATTCGACCCTATTTTTGGCCGAAACCCTAGGGTTTCTTGGCGGCGTTGGTGATGGCGGCAATGGACGGCGACTGCAACACGACGGGTGGCAACGGTGGCGATGGGCAGCAGCGCCGGCCGGTGTTGCAGGTTGCGTGACGAGGAGGCTCGGCCATGGGCTCGATTGCTGGCATTACGGGTTTGGACCTGGTGCTGCGGTGGCGCAGTGGCTTCGGGCAGAGGAAGGCACAGTAGCAGGGGACGTCAGGGCGGAGATGCAGGCATGGACAGAGACGGGCAGCGAGGGGGACAGCCGGTGGAGCTGGGTGCAAGACTCGGGCGTCGGTAGCAGGCGGAAGGCGGGCGGCGCAGGGGGTGTAGCGACGGAGACGCGGCAGGGTGAACTCGTGGAGGAGATGACCAGCAGAAATGCGGAGCAGGCTACTGGCGTCGGCGCGGCGAAGGATCAAGTGCTATAGGGGCGTTGTGGAGGGCTCAGTGGTGCGGCACGGAGGCGTGTCATCGACGCGGCGAGGTGAGATGAGGTTATGACGGAACAGCGAGGCAGCGGCACGGTGGCAGCATTGGGCCGTGGCTGTTGGCGTTGGGTCGCATGGCGCTACTAGCGTCGATTTCTGGTCAAATTCTCAAGTCTATTGCATTAAAATTCCTTAATAGTTTCTTTGAATATTCTAGTTATCTCGAGAGTGATCAGCTCTGAGAACAGTCCTATAGGCGCGCCAATGAAATGTCGATTTAATCAATAAAAAATAGGATTGAAAATCTGGATATCACATCATTGGGTGCCCTCTGTTATTGGTTCAGGTTATCAACTGTAATGACCTAGAGATATGCCCTCGTGCTCTGAATAATCAACTTGCTGTAACTTTTGTGGTTTCTTACTGAGTTCCTTCCGAATTGTAGGTGACCCATTTGAAATGCGGGGCTTCATCCTCGGCCTCAGACAATTCCTGAAGGCGGCCGCAGAACTCGCAAGAGGCGCACACGCGCCGTTTTGGCTGCCCGTTTGGCAGAGAGAAATCCTCCGCGCCCGACCCGCCGTGAGCGACGTGCAGGCACCATCAGTTCGAGGATGTGGTCGACGATGCCAGAAGCATTGCCGTGACGTTTGACCCCAAGAACATGGCACACAGATCCTTTTTTTTCGGCCCGTGCGAAGTGGCGTTTATCAAGAAAGGCCTCCCTCACCACCTGGTCTCGAGATCCTCCACCTACGAGTTACTTACGGCATGCATGTGGAAGTGCCACACGATCGCCCTCGAGATCGAGCCGGATGATGCCGTCCACCTATCGTGCATGATTAACGCGCGAGGCAAGCAAGGCCTCGGCGTGCCTCATGGTTATTACGGGAACACGTCGGTGTATGCAACGGTGCTTTCGAAGGCAGGCCATCTATGCAACAGTCTGCTGTAATATGCGGTTGGGTTAGTGAAGAAAGCGAAAGAAATGGTGAGCGAAGAATATGTGAGGTCCTCCATTGACGTCTTAGTCCTTAAGGGACGGCCAAAGTACACGACCATTTGGAACTATGTGGTGGCCGACGCAACCAAGGTAGGGTTCCAAGAGGCCAACTTCGGGTGGGGGAAGCCGGCATATGGTGGGTTGCAAGCGCATTTCCTTTGATAAGCTTTTACGTGAAGTACAGAACGAGGAAGGGGGAGGAAGGGATTGTGGTGCCGATAACGTTGCCGGAGAGAGCAATGCGAAGGTTTCAAGAAGAGCTTGCAAAGATGACTGATAAAGGGAGGGCGGGTGACGATCATTATGGCGTGGATTCAACAGCAATCAGATCTCATCTCTAGAAGGAGAATTAACCATACATTCTCTAAAGTTTCTCAACCACATAGGAAAATGCTTGAATTATTGAAAGGAGCATCTTTCTTTGAATTTATTTTCTAATTATGGACTTGATAGTAAATCAATCAGAGAATGACATGCGTCCTTTTTCGTTTGAGTGATTATCCATAACTCGAGAGCCTAGCTCAAGAAATGCTCGGTTTGGTATTTCTCATGGAGACAAGAAATAAAGAGATGGCAATGGATTGTATCAAGCGACATTCAATTTTCAAGTTTAGTAGGCAGAAAACCTATTTTTCACACAAAAAAAAAAAAAAAAACCTGTAGAAATTGCCCAGGGTTATCAGTAACCTGATATGTAGATATATAATAGAATCTAGCTCCAAGGAGCTCATTGGATTGAAATGTACGACGGGGAATGGAAAAGTCAAGAGAACCACATATTGGGACCTGACTTGTTAAACAAGTTTTTTTTATTCCTTGCGATAGCGACTTAAAGACACGTTTTGTAATAATTCTATTGTAGAGAACAATTTTTGATGAGAAATGATTTCTGATTTTATTCATGGGAATAATTTTTTAGCAAAAGAATGCGTTTGGTAACTTCCTAAAATTTATACTCCTAAAGTAGAAATACATTTGTTAGGATTCTTAGATTTTTTTTAACCTCGTCAGGCCACCGACGAGGCCGAGCCCTTGCCTAGGTGCCACGAGGTTGGCCTTGCCCTGGCCTGGCGAGGCCCAGCCTCGTGCTGGCTAGGGAGGTCGAGCCTTGCCATGGCCGCATGAGGCTCAGCCTCGCCTTAGCTAGGCAAGGTCAACCTCGCCCAGATTTGGCAAGGTCGAGCTCGCCCAGCCATTTGTGAGGCTTGGCCTCACTGGGCCATCGTCAGGCGACGCTGTCCTAGAGGTGGCTCAACGAGGCTGAGTCTTGTGTGACCACGGTGAGACTCAGGCCGATGAGCCTTATTGTGGCTTAGCGTCTTTGGGGGCCAACGACGCTCCGGCGAGGTCGTTATCCCTCGTCTGGCCAGTCGCCGGCATTAGCTAAGAAGAAGAAGAAGAAGCAGAAGAAGAAGAAGAAAAGAAAGAGAAAAAAAGAGAAGAAAGAGAAAAATAGATTCTAGAAATTGTTCCCGAAAACAAGAAACTACTTTGTTGTACTTCTTATTTCTGTTCCAAGAATAAAAAAAATAGGTCCGGGAAACAAAAATAAATTTTAACAAACAGGTCCTTAACAGCACAATGAGCCACGAATGGTACGAGGATACTGTACCAGGGGCCCAAACTGTTGTAGAGTGCGTTCCCCTTGGAATTTCGGTTGGCCCCATTCTTAAAACACAAGGAAAGCATTTGCCACGTTTTTAGTTTATTGAAGGCGACATCCTCGTAACAGGGGACCAAACTGTTGTGGAGTGCATTTCCCTTGGAATTTCGGTTGGCCCCATTCTTAAAATACAAGGAAAGCATTTGACAAGTTTTTAGTTTATTGAAGGCCACGTTTAGGTACCGGACAATAACATTTACTTATTGATACATAAATTTTGGCGACCTCATTCATTACATAAAAAAATTAGGAATTAATCATGACCTATAAACAAAAATAATAATTAAATTGCATATGTATATTAGGATTATTATCGTCTAGCAGTAATATGCTCACATTTATTGCATTATATTTCAAATGTGTTGCAAAAAAGAAAAAGCTATTGTAATATGATTACAAACCTTGTTTCAATGAACATGGATGAAAATGGTATAATTCACGTCGGTTCCAAAACAACTCATATTGCGCGGTGTGTTGAGTTTAGATCTGTCTCAATGGATTTACATCGCCTTCGAGTCGTGTTGTCGTATTGTGTCGAGAATAGTCAGGCTCCTGAAGCATCGTTTGGGAGTAGAAGAGCATTCCAATCGACACAAAAATCTGTACACCATTAGAACGTCTTGATTTCTCCTTTCTCTTTCTACTGCAACACGGGCTCTCTAAAGTTACTCAAATCAAGTATGAGAATGCTGGAATTATTGAATGAAGTGTCTTTCTTTGGAATTGGTAATGTTGGAGTCTCTCTAAATAAAGTTACGGACTTGATAGAAAATCGATTAGACAAAGATATGCATTCTCTTTTGTTTGAGTCTGTAAGTGAAGGGTACAAGGAAATCATACAGGAGAGTGCGTCCCCCTTAGATTTTCAGTGGTCACTTCATTTCAATACAATGAATCATTTAACACGTTTTTTCCATTTATTCTGGCAATATTTGGTTACGTCAGGATGACAATGTTGTTTTGTCGACATCTAAATTTGGGATCTAAATTAGTCATTTATTACATAAAAAGTTAGAGATTGACAATGACCTCTAAACAAAGTTATTAGTTAAATTACATATAAATATAAGGAGTATTGTCATTTAATAGTAATAAGCCCACATGAATTGCATTATATTTCGCGTGTTGCAAAAAAAAAATAAAAATTGTTGTGATATGCTTACAAACTCCCGGGCTATGTCCTTCTCCTCCCTTCCACTCCATTGGTCATTGGTAATTACAATAGAAGCATAATCATGGAATAAGTGTGACTCGTTATTAGAACGTCTCGGTTTCTTCTCTTTTCTCTCTCTACTGTAGCATAGGCTTAGTCAAGTGCATATCGCTATCGTCATTTACTCTCTTGCATCACCGGCATTGCCGACAACGCCTCTTCTCTCACTAATCTTCACAAAATGTCATTCGCTATGAGACACTTTATTTCTGTATGTCTCAATGACAACCAGGATATCGTTTCCCTTTAGTCAAATTCTCACTGTTGGTGTTGTTGATAATAGAGAGAGAGAAAGGGGGGGAGGGGGTGGGGGGCGGCTGTGGATATGTATACGCTATGTTAGTAATTTTGGAGTATAATGAGGCAGTAGTTGAAGTGGTGTATACATATACGCCATATAAACAATTTCTGACAATAATCTCTCTCTCTCTTCATCCACTTGGATATGGATGCCTCCTCGAATATACTCACTATGGGAAAATTGTCTAAAAAGTCTTACACCTTTTAATTTTGTCACTTAAATCTTAACTATTTTCATGGTTTGCCAATTGAATTTATAAGGTTAATTTTGGTTGAAAATCGCTAAAGTATATGCCAGCAATCTTACGTGACATGACGAACGTTAACATGAATAATTTTTAATGATATTCTTAAAAAAATTTCAAATTTCAAATTTGTTATTCTTTTTTCGTTTTATTTTCCTTTTTTCTTCCTTCCCTTCTTCCTTCTCTAGCCAATCGCCAAGCCTCGACAACCGACCTGAGACAATGGCCTATGAGGTTGTTGTCAATGTCAGTGGTTTCTAGCTAAAATATGCTTGGACGGACTCAATTAATAATAATTGAAAAGATTTAAAAATCAATTGACAAAATTAAAAGACTTATAATTGAATTGACAAAAGTACGATAAGATTAGGACATTCGCTATTAAAAAGTAAGGAAGCACTCTTAGTCAAGTGCAAACTACGCCAAATCATGTCTGCACAAGCCAAAGAGATATAAACTTAACTGGTTTATAAGACTTGCAGAGTGTTTTATGGACTACCGAATAATCGGGTCTCCACCTCCCTATGAACTTATGTGTGATAAATACAAAATTTCGGAAAATTTATTTCTCCGTTGGAAGCCAGTTAAGCAAGTAGTCCAATTTTCGTAAAATATTGTGTAATCTTGAAATCTCTGTTACTCTCGAAAGAATGACGGAGCTGTCGCCATTGCATTACTCCTATGGATGATGTTGATATCGTGTGTTAATCTCTATTTATTGTATCCTAGAGATCTAAATCAGGTCTAAGAATTTTAGCAGCCGACACCATCGCATTACTCGTGAATCGCGGGAGAGCGAGAGGAAGCATAGTCTTATTTCCGAAAGCTAAAAGGACGATTCACCAAGTAATTTTTTGAATTGCTTTATTGACTATGCTTCATTTTATGTACCACGTGGACATTCTTTAAAAATAAGTCCCAACATTTTCCCTTGTTTCCCACCTTATAAAGCCCAAAACAATTCCTTGCTCTCTCTCGTCTCCAACCTGCCATCACGAAAATGGTTTCACCACCATCACCACCTTCTTCTTCTTCTTCTTCTTCGGGACTGCTGACCATGAACCGCCATGAGCCGGAGTTGATCTCCCCGGCGGGAGACACCCCGCGCGAACTCAAACCCCTCTCGGACCTGGATGGCCAGGATTGGCTTCGTTTTATGCTCCCCCTCCTTCTCTTCTACCCACAAAGCCCCTCAATGAAAGGCCGAGAAGACCCGGCGAGAGTTGTCAAGGAAGCGCTTGCGAAGGCGCTCGTGTACTATTACCCGTTGGCCGGGCGGATCCGGGAAGGGCCGGACTGTAAGCTCGGGGTGGACTGTACCGGCGAGGGGATTCTGTTCGTGGAGGCTGATGCCGACGTTAGCCTCCAGGAGCTCGGCGACTCCATGAAGCCGCCATGCGGCTTCGTAAATGAGGTGTTGTGTGATGTGGCTGGGTCGGGTGACATCATTGGGTGCCCTTTATTGTCGGTCCAGGCAAGTATCATGTAAAATGGACGATAATATGTGAGCGACTAACAAATGAAAATAAGAAGAGTTCGGAAATTCAAAGAGTATGGTTATAACTTCTTTTTTTGGGTACTTTTCCCAAATTATGATAAAGTAATATAAACCTTTTAATTGTACTAATTAAGATTTCATTTGTTTGCAAAAAATATGGTATTTTTGAAAAATATTTTCTAGATAAATGTAATTATTTTTCGATGTTCGGTTAAATCCTAAAAATGAAGCGTTTGCATTTTTTGCTGTTGGATAAAGAAAATCTTTTCCTCTGTGCACTCTTTTTCAATAATTTTTTATTTTAAATTTAAAAATTATTTTAAATTTTTTAGAAACCAATTTTTAAATTATTTTAATTTTTAATTTTTCTTTTCTTTCTTTTTATCTTCTTCTTCTTCAGCCGGTCGCTAGCCACGGTGATGATTGGTGACCAATTGAGCTTGCCGTTGGCCAAAGGCTTAGGCTCACTTGGCTCACCGATTTGGCAAGCGGCAAGATTGCTAAATGTAGGCGAGCCTTGAGCTCACCCGAAGTCGATCACCGGCTATCGTTGTGGCCAACGACTGGCCAAGATAGAAGTTTAAAATAAAAAGGAAAAGAAAAATAATTAAAAATTCTAATTTTTTCAAAAAGGAAAAAAATGAAGGAAAGAAAGATGGAAATGTTAACATGTGAGATAAGAGAAAGTGAATGAGGAAAATGTTTTTCTCATCTTGAAAAGTGGAAAACATTTTTCCCTATTTTAGAAGACTTTTTTTGCGAAGGAAAATATTTTCCTCGACCAGTTTATTTTCCGTATGGAAAATTTGGAAAATGTTTTTTTGGAAGTTGTTTTCAGCAAAACGAATGAAGCCTTAATCATAAGCTTTTTCACATTTTGCCAATTGAATACATTTAGTCAATTCTAACTGAAAATCATTGAAATGAACGTGTGGTATAATAGGTGCTGACATGAACATTTTTTAATAATATTTTAATAACTTTTTGAATTATTATTATTATTATTATTTTTTCTTTCTTTCATTCTTTCTTTCTTTTATTTTGGATTGGGTGAGCACCCACAAATCCTTGTCAGCCGCTAGTGAGGTCACCTCGCCTAGAGCTAGCAGGGCCATGAAGGCCCTAAGCAAGGCGGCCCTCGCTTAGATCTAGTGAGGGGCTTTGGGTGAGGCGGCCCTCTCCCAAATCTAGCAAGGGTTGTGACTCTCGTCAAGTCCTCGCTGGCCAAAACTTTTTTTTTTGTTGATCAAATTGAAAGGAAAAATATTATAAAAAAATTAATATCATTAAAAAAAAATCCACGACAACGTTAGCCGTATCACATAGGATAGTCGACGTCCACATCAATAATTAATGGTCAAAATCTTTAGGATTGACTCAATTGGCAAAATGTAAATATATTTATGACTAAATTAACATAATTAAAAGTTTAGGACTAAAGAAATTTTAAAAAAATTCGGTACTTTTCTCATCATTACTTAGTCATGTTGCGATATGTAACTTGTTTAAAGCATTGCACTATTTAAAAGCATATCGTGTGTAGATATTGTAAATTGATAGAATTTCTAGATATTTATATGTGTGTGTGTGTGGATAGAGAGAGAGAGAGAGAGAGAGAGAGAGAGAGAGAGAGAGAGAGAGATGCCCTCTTGATTCGATTGATTTAACTTGTAACTTTCTGGTTTTCTCACGAGTTCCTCGTTTTATGGTAGGTGACCCGTTTGAAATGCGGGGGCTTCATACTCGGAATCCGACTCAATCACGCAATTAGCAACTCCGTCGGCCTGAAACAGTTCTTAGAGGCAGCTGCGGAACTCGCACGTGGCGCTAGTGCCCCGCCTCAGCCGCCAGTTTGGCGGAGAGAGATCCTCAAGGCGCGAGACCCGCCGCGAGTGACGTGCATGCACCCTGAGTTTGAGGGCACCATCGATGCCGGAAGTGCGGTCGCAATGTCGGACCTCACCAACATGGCACACGGGTCGTTCTTTTTCGGCCCGCGGGAAGTGGCGTCGATCAAGAAACGCCTCCCTCACCACCTAGTCCTGAAATGCTCCACATTCGAGCTACTCACGGCGTGTCTATGGAAGTGCCGCACAATCGCGCTTGAGGTCGAGCCGGACGACGTTGTCCGCCTCTCATGCGTGATCAATGCACGAGGTCTCAATGTGCCTCGCGGTTATTATGGGAGCACGTCGGTGAAGGCAATGGTACTTTCGAAGGCGGGCCATCTGTGTACTAGTCCGCTAGGGTACGCGGTCGAGTTAGTGAAGAAGGCTAAGGAGATGGTGAGTGAAGAGTACGTGAGGTCCTTTATCGATGCGTCGGTAATCAAGGGAGGGCCAAAGCACGCGACCGTTTGGGACTACGTGGTCGCCGACACAACCAAGGTTGGGTTCGAAGCGGTTGATTTCGGGTGGGGGAAGCCAGTGTACGGCGGCGTTGCCGGTGCAGTTCCTTCGATAAGCATCTATGTGAAGTACAAAACGAGAGAGGGAGAGGAGGGGATCGTGGCAGCGATAATGTTGCCGGAGAGAGCAATGCGAAGGTTTCAGGAAGAGCTGGAGAAAATGACCAATAAAGGGACGGTTAGTGAAGATCAATATGGTGTAGATTCAAGTATGATTAGATCGAAACTCTAGAAGGATCGTTCAACGAATCATCACGTCAGCACGGTGATGTTGGCTGGGTTTCCATCTGAAGAATAACCATAGACTCAATATAATAAAAAAATAACTGAAAAGAGTCATAATCTATTGTATGGATTAATTTAGTCTTCAAGCTTTCAATATCTGTTTAATTATAAACCTTCCGATGATTTGTCAATATAATTAGTCTAACTAATATTTATTGAAAATCGTGGATGTGAATGACAGTCATCCTATGTGGCACGCCAATACTGATGTGGACAATAATTACAACTTCTAAATATTTTTTTTATCTTTTATTTTTTATTTTTTCATTATGGCTGGTGAGGCAACTCACCAACCACTAGATAAGGGCCTACAAGCCCTCACTGGCCATTGGACCCTCGATGGGGAGATCTGGCAAAGGCTAGGGCAAGGTGATTGCGACCTTGTCGATTGCGAGCAAGGTGGCCCTTGCTGACCATAATTAAAAAAAAAAAAAACACATAAACAGAAGAAAGAAAAGAAAATTAATAGAAATATATATTTTAAAATATGTATCTTAAAAGAAAATGAAAAAATTATCTATATTAAGGTTTAGCCATGCCATGTAAGATGGTTGGTGTCCACGTGACTAATTTCCTACCAAATTTGGTAGAATGACTATATTTACAAATTATCAAAATGTTAGAACTGAATCGGCCAAATTAAAAGGTTCAGAGCTAAAGTGACATCTATACAACAAATTAAAGATATTGTTTTTTTTTTGGCAACCCATTTCTCAGTCACATGTAACATGCTTGAATCATTGAATGAAAGTATTTCCCTTTCGAAATTTTGTCTTCACAGTAAAGCGACTAGACATGGATACATGCATTCTCTTTAGTTCGAGTGTGGTGAGTGATGGAGAAGGTTTGTCCTTCTCCCATCACGCGACTAGTTTTCCTTGTGATGGGGACACGACCAACCAATAAGCCACTCGTGAACTTGAGGAGTGCGACACAACAACGTTGGAAAAGACATTATTATTGTCTGCACCCAGTGCGGTAGGTCCAATGCATGTGATCCGTTGATCGTGCATGCTGTCAATATCATAAAGAGAGAGATTCTGAGAATTATTAGAAAATGGATCTTAACCTATCGATAAATAGAAAGCAAATTAAAATATTGTCCATTGATAGTAAATCTTGAAGTTCTTACTGCCACGGCATTCTGCATGAGCGTTACAGAAATTGCAAGGAGTTACAATTCGTTAAGACTCGAGGATCGTTTCTTGGATGAAAAAGGATCCCAGTCTCTCTGTCACAATTTGATAAAAAAAGGAGTAAATCTCATCTTTAGATAAGAAACTTTAAAGCTCTTGGGTGTTACGACATTTTATATAAGAGTGATGGAGTTGTGGAGTCTGATAGAGAAAAATAATATTCAAGCGCATATATAGCTAATTGTGGGTAGGCACTTCCCAGTAGATCACCTCACTCATCCTGTTATGTTAAAGCAAATAATAGAGTTTTAATACTACTAATGGCATACATGTATATTTCATCATAATTATGTATGCCCTAACCTCTTATTATATATAAGGGCAATATCTTTTGCAATTGTAACGTTGATACTGATGATGGAGAGATTACCTAATGCGGCACCATCATTTTTCCCTTCCTAATTTTGGGAAGGGTTTTTCACGTAAAAATTCTTGCTTGTTTTTTATTTTATTTTATTTTTCTCTTCATACATTCGTGTTCCTAACAAAGGGTTGTGAAAATTTGCAATGAGAAACGATCATTACGAACTCGAGGATTTCATTTCTTGGATGAATCGTGAAACCTTTAGAGAGAGAGCGACCTCGTTGATGGGTGAGATCACCTTGGTTTGTCGGCAAACGATTAACGTTGGGAATTTTTACCTATTTGCAAAGTTCTTTCTTTTTATTTTATGAAAAGTATTAGCCTTGTCCCAGTCTAAGTCTAGAGGCATTTTTGTTTGTGCCAATTGCACGTGAGCTCAATGTATCCCGGCCTTTGGATCATATGAGATGAAGCTCACTGACATTAAAGACTCGGATGTATTGGGCTCATGTGCGTCCCAATCACCTAAGAATTTTTCTCACGTGTGACTACTTTATCTGGGTTACATCCAAAATAATTGGAGATATTTTCTCAAGAGTTATCTAGGTTAGATCCAAATAAAATCAGAGATATTCTGTCGAGAGTTATCGTCAATCATAAATTGAAATAAGTTTTATGTTAATTTACTTTCCAATCTTCCAAATGCAATTTAAAAGGATTACTCATACTGCCTTACATGTCATTTCAATTCGAAAATTTATCACCATTCATCGTAACTCTCCTTAAAAAAAAAAAAATGGGTGGAGAATTTTGGTGGTCCCATTCTATTAAAATAGCATTAATTAATTAATTTCGTTAGTAATCTGCATACTTTCTTATGAATTTGAAACCAAATGTGGAAATGATAATTTAACAGGTGTTTGTGTTGTTGGTTTGGGTACCCTTTTTTTGTTTCCATTTATTAAAAAGAATATAATCATTTAGCTTGTTTTTGGTTTATTGAAAGCAACGTTTGATTACGGTGTGCAATAAATGTTTATTCTCGTATTTTTTAGTATACACAGATGAAAATGTGGTAATTGGTATCGGCTTTGAGGTAATTCATACCACGTCATTTGTCGAGTTCATATGTACAAGAGAATATCAATCAAGACAAAAGGTCAAACGTTTTATGGATGCATATATGTATATCTTGTTGTGCACATATGGGCCTGCAACTTGAGATTTTTAGGTTTGACATTCTCAAATGGACCTTTGAATGAGCTTTCGAATGATGGCAGCACCATGCCAGGACCATGGCAAGTTTCCCGGGCTCAATAGACTTCAAATGATTAAAACAAAATCATGATCATGGGAATAAGTGACACGTGTAATTAGAATATCTTTATCTGTTCGCTTTTCTCTCTATCTGGCCTCCCACAAGCCTAGTGTAGCCATGTCGTTGCCGTCGTTCACCCCTTCTTGCACCCCCACCAGTATTGATGAAGCCTCTACTCTCCCCAATCTCTCACAAGACATGACTTGCTATGAGCCACTTTATCTTTGGTTGTTTTAATGACAATCGGGGACTATCATTTCCATTACTCATTTAGCTCACTGATAAGAGAGAGAGAGATGAGAATGTGTTAAATGACCACAATGAAGAAGACCTCCTTAACTGCAGCAATTATTAAAAAGTTGGGTTTTTCCTGTCCAAAACTCTAATACATCGCCTTCATTTTGATTCTTTATAGCCCAAAATTATTTTGGCCAACAAAAGGTACCACTTCAAACTTGATAGATGCCATTTTGAGCAAAAAACCAAAATTCCTTCGCTTTGATACCGGTTTGTTGCGTAACACTAATTTGATGCACTAATTGAAGCACAAATAACAAAGGATGAAAGCAAAATTGAAATCACATAAGACACAAAACCACAGGGAAAGAAAAGGATTTTATTATCTTCAACAACCAGTAGAGGAGTCCAATCCAAAAGGTCAAAAAAACAACTTTAAATCTTACAAGAAGATAGGAAGAACAAAAAAGAGAGAAAATGTGGAGCCCAGTCTTCAATATGAGTTATGCAACACATCCCTTTTATAGTCCATCTTCAAAAAAACCCTAAAACAAATGTATATGGGTTACCAATCATGTGCATACTCTAAACAATTCCTTGTTGACTATGTTTTTATATTCCCCGCAGACGTTCTTGAGAGCCAAGTCCCAACGTCTCCCCTTGTTTCCCCCCCATATAAACCCTAAGCAATTCCTTGTTCTCTCCCGTCTCCAACCTGCCATCACAAATATGGCTTCACCACCACCTTCTCCCTCTTCTCTGTGACTACTGGCCGTGAAACGCCATGAGCCAGAGCTGATCTCCCCAGCAGAAGCGACGCCACACGAGCTCAAACCCCTCTCCGACCAGGATGGCCAGGAGTGGCTTCGTTTTCTGCTTCCCTTACTTCTCTTCTACCCAAACAGCCCCTCAATGGAAGGCCAAGAAGACCCGGCGAGAGTCGTCAAGGGAGCGCTCGCGAAGGCGCTCGTGTACTATTATCCGTTGGCCGGGCGGATCCGGGAAGGGCCAGACCATAAGCTCGTGGTGGACTGTACGGGCGAAGGGATTCTGTTTGTGGAGGCTGATGCCGACGTCAGCCTTGAGGAGCTCGGCGACTCCATGCGGCCGCCATGTGGCTTCTTAGACGAGGTGTTGTGCGATGTGGCCGGGTCGGGCGACATCATTGGGTGCCCTCTGTTGTCGGTCCAAGTAAGTATTGTGTGACAAGTCCAACATTCAGTCGTGTTGCAACATGCAACTTGGATAAGGCGTAACGCTATTGATAAGCGTATCGCGTCCAGATTTTGTAAATTGGTAGAATTTCAAGAGAAGCGTATCGGGTCCAGATTTTGTAAGTTCGTAGAATTTCAAGAGATCAAGTATAAAATTCTTCTGTAGAGACGTGCCCTCTTTACTCCGATCATTCGACCTTTACCTTCTAGGTTTTCTTACGAGTTCCTTCTTTCTGGTAGGTGACTCGCTTGAGATGTGGGGGCTTCATCCTCGGAATCCGACTCAATCACACTGTCTGCGATCTCTTTGGACTTAAACAGTTCCTAGAGGCAGCTGCGGAGCTCACCCGAGGAGCCCATGTGCCGTCGCGGCTACCCGTTTGGCAGAGAGAGATCCTCAACGCGCGAGACCCGCCGCAAGTGACATGCACACACCATGAGTTCGAGGACATTGTCATCGACACCGGAAGTGCGGCCACAATGTCGGACCCCAAGAACATGGCCCACAGATCGTTCTTTTTCGGCCCGCGGGAAGTGGCATCGATCAGGAAACGCCTCCCTCGCCATTTAGTCTCGAGATCCTCCACCTACGAGTTACTCACGGCATGCCTTTGGAAGTGCCGCACGATTGCACTTGAGATCAAGCCGGACGAAGTAGTCCGCCTCTCATGCGTGATCAATGCGCGAGGCCTCGGCGTGCCTCGTGGTTATTATGGGAGCACTTCAGTGATCGCAATGGTACTCTCAAAGGCGGGCCATCTGTGTACTAGTCCACTAGGGTATGCCGTCGAGCTAGTGAAGAAAGCGAAGGAGATGGTGAGCGAAGAATACGTAAGGTCCTCTATCGATGCGTCAGTAATCAAGGGAAGGCTGAAGCACATGACTGTTCGGAACTACGCGGTTAGCAACACGACCAAGGTCGAGTTCGAAGAGGCTGATTTCGGGTGGGGGACGCCGGTGCACAGCAGTGTCGCCAGCGCTTTTCCTTGGATGAGCATTTACAGGAAGTACAAAACAAGAAAGGGAGAGGAGGGGATTGTGGTGCCGATGATGTTGCCGGAGAGAGCTATGCAAAGGTTTCAAGAAGCGTTGGCCAAAATGATTGGCGAAGGGACGGCGGCTGACGATCATTGTGGTGGGGATTCGACTACGATTAGATCAAAACTCTAGGAGGATAATTAAACCATACATTCTCTGCGGTCTCCCATTCACATGTAATAATGCTCGAATTTTTTAATGAAATATATCCCTATGGAATATACCTTCTAGTTATGGAATTTGAAGTAACTATCGTTGACTTTAGGAGTGCGACTTAACGATGTTGAAAGAAATTATTGTCCACCCCCGGAGCGCCGGCTGCAACTAATAATTATTAGTTGGGGTGTGGTTTATACTCCTCATGACCAGAACCAGAAGTACAGAGGTTCCGCTCCAAGTGAACGGGCGGAGACTCGGGGCCGCCTCGGTAGGGATTGAAAAGGGCAACGCCCTTAGTCCGCCAAAGGATTTTTATAGTTTGGGCCCACATGGCTTAGGACTTTTTTGGCTCCTAGGTTTTTCTTGTCGCTTTTATATAATCTCTTCTTCTTGTAAAATCTCTTTCTCTTATAAATTGATAGTTGTAGCAGAGATGTAGGATGTGCTAATTATGAGAAAGGTACCAAAATAGTTTTAAATCTATTGCATTGGTACCGATTCAATCATAAATCTTTCAATTGAACTAATTCAGTCATAAACATTTTCACATTGATATTAATTAAGTCCATCCAACCAATTTTGGCTGATTGGCGTTGACGTAAATGCCGGCCAGTGGCCAAAAGCTGACATGTTAGTTCGCTGTGCACTGTTGTGTTCTCTGGTCCCCAGTGCCTTCTTGTCCAGTAGCAGGAGGTGAGATGATGCGGGGTGTGTGTGTTTTTTCTAATGAGCATATCCCCTGCAGGGAGATTTCCCTGAAATGATCGAGGCTTGAAGCATGGCATCATGAAGTGCATCGCCTTCAACCGCCGTGGTACCCTTCTCGCCGGTACTCTCTCTCTCTCTCTCTCTCTGTGGAATTGTTTTGGAGTTGTGTTCTACCGCTAAAACATTTTTAAGCTACTTTGATATCTGATGAAGAAAAGATGAGTTCCTTTTAGTTGCTGTCTAAACTGAGTGTTTTAAATTCGGAAAAGATGTGGCTCGACCTCCGTACTTCGGTCGTTAACGGAGCTTGTGAGAGCTCTATCCCCATCCCAACCTCGTTCGTCTTAGCTTACTCGTGGGACTGTCTGGCCTGTTTTGGGTGGAGTATTTTGTCCCCATTTACTCACCAATGCTGCTTTTGTATTTCCTTATAATCTGGGCATGCTGGAAGCTTTAAAATCACGAGAAAGTTAAAAAGTAGTTTTGAATACATCAACCGCTTTATCCCGGAATTGTTCTGATTTGTTCCGAGACTAGATTAGAACGCAATTGAAAGATGGAAAGAAAAGTAAATACCTAAATGGAGTGGAAGGTTTGAAGCACATATCTCACACTTTTGGAATGCATATGATTGATGACCAAAGAATCTTGGTCTTCCGACCGTTTGGGTGATTTTTTAAGTTTCGCGCTACATTTTAGAATTGTAGTGCAGACGTTCTTTCTCCGGCAAGTTGTGGCACGTGGTGAGTTGTTTGTTGGTGCATCCATTAGTTGAATGTTATTTTGGAGAAGTAATTCTAGTTCATCACTAGGGCCTGGGTGAAGGCCGCCATGGTCTTGCCTGCCGCAAGCGAGGCCACCTTCACCCATAACAAGGCCAAGGCTAGGCTAGCCTCGCCTAGATTTGGGTGAAGTTGCCTCGCTTGTGGCCCTGGGTGAGGCCAGGCGAGGTTGTGGCCATGACCTTGGTCGGAGGCTGGCGAGGGCTTCGCGGCCTAGCCTGACCTGGCCACTGCAAGGAAAGTCCAAGGAGGAAGAAGAGAGAAAAGATAAAAAAAAAAAGGAATTTTTTTTTAAAATTCCAAAAAAATGAAATTATTTATAAAAAAATTTGCCATATCAGCATCCAGCTACCGGCCAACTAAATTCAGCTGGATGGATTGAATTGATATCCATGTGAAAATATTTAAAACTAAATTGGTCTAATTGAAATGAATTGGTCTAATTGAAATGTTTATGACTGAATTGATATTAATGCAATAGGTTTAGGATTTTATTTTGTACTTTTTCCGCTAATTATAGAGAAATCTTTAGCTAGATGTAACCCTAATTTAAGGGCGACTTCCTCTTTCTCGCCTTAACTCTATTTCGTTGCGTCATTTTGCCTAAATCCTAACGATAATTTTCCCAGTGGTCAGCCGGCAAAGCAAAGACAGCATCAACCTAACCACGCTTTGCGCCTAAGCTAGTCGTATGCAGATATTTGCGCTCCAGTAAATGACGGCACCTAATAATTTCTAATCAAGATTCCTATGGTTTGAAAATAGCTTGTTTGTGGATACACGCTGTCTGTTAAAAATAAACCCACCGGTTCTTATCTGTAACGGCATGGTGCGGGAGACTCGTTCAGACGCAGGCAAGAATCCCGATCAATATTAAAGTTTCAAACATTTTACGTATGCATATGCGTATCTTCTCGCACGCGCCGGGGCCTGCATGGACCTTTACAGACGAACTTGTTAGGACGCCGGATGCATAAAGCCGCGAGAAGATAAGGTCGCACGACATTGCCAAAGCAACGTTGGCAACGTTTTGCCTTCAGTCTCCTGCGGACAAGCTTGTGATTTTTAGGTTTCTGACATTCTCAAATGGACCCTCGAATGGGCTTTAGAATGATGGCTTTCCATGCCAGGACCATGGGTTTGTTTCCCAGGCTCAGTAGACCTCAAAGCAGATCATTACAGCTGCAGAGCCATGTCTTTCTCCGGCTATGGTTGGAGGAAGCTGCCTCCATCTCCGTCGATCATAGGTGATTACAACAAAATCATAATCATGGGAATAAGTGTGACTCGTGTGATTAGAACATCTTAAATTGTTCTCTTTTCTCTCTCTTTAGCCTTCCACAAGCTTAGTCTAGCCATGGCCTTGCCGTCATTCCCCCCTTCCCGCAACACCGCCATTATCAACGATGCTTCCACTCTCACCAATCTCTCACAAGACGCAATTTGTTATGAGCCACTTTACCTTTGTTTGTCTTAACAACAATCGAGGACGCCATTTCCCTCTAGTCAGATTCACATTACTAACTTAGCTAATTGATAATCTCGTATGAGGTGCACTCTCACCAATTTTTTTTTTTTTTTTTTTTTTTTTTTCGAGGGGGGGGGGGGTTGGCAGAGAGAAGAGAGAGAGAGAGCATGTGCAAACTGCTCTAAATTTGAATCTGTAAAGGTCAAAGAGATCCAGACTTAACTAATTCATAGAGCTTGCATATTTTTTTATGGGTCTCTAGATAGTCGAGTCTCCTTATCCCTATTATTAAATTATCTCCAAATATTAAAAAAAAATGAATGGTATAATAGGCTATGAACTTATGAATTGTAAATACATATTTCAAAAAATAAGCGTGCATTTGGTATACAAAATGGCTACCTGGCTTGATCAGTTGAGTGTGAGCCCTAGTAAAGCTCGAGATTTAAAGTCATGAAGGTCAGCTTCCTCTTTTTCTTATACTAGTTTGTCGATGCGAAGGAGGTTAAAGAGCAAGTTGAAACAAAATGAAAGAAAGTTCTACAACAGTAGTAAACTTTAGGGCAATGCATATAAGAACATTGATGAATTCATATACTTCGATGATATTATAAACTCATCACTTACAAGATCAGACTTTAAATAAAAAAAAAAAAAAACGGAACATCAAGACAACTTTATCTTCTAAGTGATATTGAAGATAGCTTTATGGAATCTGGATCAATATCATTTGGCAGCGAATAATTAAAACGTACATACTTAAATAGAAAATATTGTAGTGTTTTGGTGTGAAAATTTCCCTCCATCAATATAAAATTATAGATGAACAGAATTACTTTCCTAATTATTAAAAGCAAAAGTTTCTACTTTCAGGATGATAGATTATATTGATTTTTGTTTTTGAAAACAAATGATACTAGCCGTAACCATTTAAATGGTGATTTTTTAAAATGACTGATTCTAGCCAAATGAGCTCAAGGCTGCATTATAATTTAATTTTCATCAATTGAAAGCTTGAAGAAGATTTAAGAAAATTAAAAAGGTCCATTTGCACCACATGACTTGATAGATCCAAAGACTTGACTCGAATGGGGCTGGCAATTCCTGCTTTCATACCATATTCATGCTAATCACTCATGTTATTAGACACGGTTGAAAATGTGGCGATTCATTTCAATTTCGAGATAACTCATATTGCCTCTCATTTGAATTCTAATTTGTATATGTGAAATTGGGTCGTATTTGAGTCCTATTCTCATATTGTGTCGGGAATTGTTGGGCTCCCAAATGAACTTCCAAATCACCACATTGTCTATATTTCATGGTATAAGGTGCAGGTGATGATGCTAGTATGAACACCTAGAGGGCGGATGAATAGGTATTCAAAAGAAATATTGACAAAAAAATGCGGAATAAAATAAGTTGCGAGCAAAGTTTGAATAAAGATCAGAGTCTGATAAGAGAGTCACAAGAACTTCTGGTAGATGTTTAGAATATGTTATGTGATGGAACAGACTTCTCAAATAATCTGTAAGTATGCAACAGACTTAAATAAGGAGAGTTAAGAGAAGAGAATGTTTCACACGAAATTTATAGTGATTCTACTTAGATCAAGCTTACGTCTACTCTCCCATGCTAATAGTCGTTTGGCTAGATTCCACTATATAATCAACAAGAGAATACTTAGTGGTAGATCGTACTATCTCACTAAGTCACTCTTTTGGTATTTCTCTCACGATCACAAACGTTTAAGCTTACGAAGACAAGTGTATGATCGAAGTTCACTTAATCTTTGGAATTATAGATTCTATGCTCCGTCTCTTACTTGCTCCTCGGTTCTTGGTCTCCTTAAATACTCATTCACTTCCAAACTAGCCACTGGACAGTATCTATAAGATCATCTTCTAATCTACCCATTTGACAGATCTGTATCAATAAGATTTAGTAGCCGTTAAGTGACAAAGGTTGAATCCTAAGTTGATTTTGATCGCCCACAGAAATAGAATCTTAGTTTCTATAAGTAAAGCTTCTTCGTTTAGAAAACTTTTGTCTTCAAGATCCAATTGTCAATCAATTAGATTAAGCCAATCAAATCTATGTTGATGTAGAATCCAAATCAGATCACTAATCATTATATGTTTGGGGTTTGTGTTACATTTTGTTGAGTTGTCTCGTTTTGAACATGTGTCTTGTTATGGACCTTGTCACGTTATGGACTTGTGTCTTGTTTTGAACCTTGTCACATTCTGAACTTGTATCTCGTTTTGCATGTAAAGTCTAAGTGTGTTTTGTCAAAAGTAAAGTTTGAGTGTCTTTCGTCTGAAGTAAAATCTAAGTGTCTTCCGTCTGAAGTAAACTTTACAATTTGGACGTAAGTCTGAACATATTATGCTTCTAAATATATATAGCCTTGAGATCTGGATACATTCTGAATAAGTTCAACTTTAGCATAGAGTCTATCTACTAGTTCTTTCAAGTATAGACTTTGACAATATCATTTACATATTTAATCATCTACATAGTCTATTACTTAATCATTAAACACGTTAGTAGTTTTTGATTTATTTTGTCATCTTTAAAAAATCATAAGGGATTTCCCTAATAGTAGGAGCCTCATTTAGATGTAGAATAGAATACTAGTCAAGACAAAGTTCAAACGTTTTATGCATGCATATGTCTATCTCCTCACGCACATACGGGTCTGAGAAGATAATGTCACATGACATTGCCAAAGCAACGTTTTACCTTCGGTCTCTTGTGAACGAGCCTATGATTTTTAGGTTTGACATTCTCAAATGGACTTGTGGATGGGCTTTGGAATGATGGATGCCCATGCCGGGACCATGGGGAAGTTTCCTAGGCCCAATAAACCTCAAAGCAGCTCATTATAGTTACAGGGCCACCATGTCTTTCTTCGGCTATGGTCGGAGGAAGCTCCCTCCTGGTCCCTCAATCATTGGTGATTACAATAAAATCATAATGGAGTTAAGTGTGTGTGACTCTTGGTTAGAACATCATAATCATAATGGAGCTAAGTGTATGTGACTCTTGGTTAGAACATCATAATTTGCTCTCTCTCTCTCTCTCTCTCTCTCTCTCTCTCTCTCTCTCTCTCTCTCTCTCTCTCTCTCTCTCTCTCTCTCTCTCTCTCTCTCTCTCTCTCTCTCTCTCTCTCTCTCTCTAGCCTATGACAAACTTAGTCTAGCCATATCATTGATGTCATGTGAGCCGGCGTATCTTTGGTTGTCTTAATGACAATCGGGTTAATGACAATCGGGACATCATTTTCCCAATAGTCACATTCGCATTACTTATTTAGCTCATTAATAATTGAGTGAGAGAGAGAGAGAGAGAGAGAGAGAGAGAGAGAGAGAGAGAGAGAGAGAGAGAGAGAGAGTTGAATAACCACCTTAACATTTACGTTGAATGAAGAATACCTTCTTGATTGCACTCACCATTAATAAGTCAAGAAGCACTCTTACTTTTGAAGAATATGGTATAGCATGTGCAAGTTGCATTGGATCAGGATGCGCATAGGTCAAAAAGATCCAAACTTAACTTATTAATAGAGTTTGTAGAGTGTTTCATGAATCTTTA
Organism: Eucalyptus cladocalyx; assembly: GCA_017140615.1. Taxonomy (NCBI): domain Eukaryota; kingdom Viridiplantae; phylum Streptophyta; class Magnoliopsida; order Myrtales; family Myrtaceae; genus Eucalyptus; species Eucalyptus cladocalyx. Next base: position 15,738,840 of record CM029520.1, on the reverse strand, counting down.
TATAGTCGAGTTTCCTTATCCTTATGTGTATATATATAGTAGGCTCTAAACTTATGCATTATAACTATACATTAAAATACAGTGACACTGCTTGATCAGCTGAGTGAGAGCCCTCACAAAGTTCAAGATTCAAGAAACACAAGGGTCAATGAGCTAACGGAAGAGGGTAACGAGGAGGAGCCACATACAATAGTGGCTTTCCAACTTTCCATTCCTCAAAACTCCGTGCATGGAGACCAAGAAAAGCACACATGGAGAAGGGAATGGTCATTGTATTATCATATTCCAATGCCCACCATCACCACAAACATCGATAGTCGCTAATGGGAATAGGACAAGGTGGTGAGCTTCCTCTTTTCTTATGCTAGTTTGTTAATGTGGGGAAGTCTTGAGATGGCAACATATAACACACCTTACGACACTGCACGGAACCGGGGGAAGCCTACGGTTCCATGCAGTATCGTAAGGTGTGCTAGCTCTACTATTAGCCTTTTACCTACCCTCACTCACTCGAGATGCGGGTGGCTACTATATCAGCCTACCTAGTGATAGCCAAGGGTATGTAAGCACACCTCGACGTGGAGTCTACCTTACCCACTGTAAGTGTCGCGACCTAATTTTCGGGTGCACCACCTAAAACTAGGTTAATGGACCGCTAAGTTTTTACACTTAGCTCGGGCTCTCCCAAGCCCATACCAAATCGCGACTTAAGTCTAAATTTTTAAACATGCAAGAGGTTATTATCTAAGAGTCGCCACTAATCAGTTTATGGTAGGTCGATTAGACACCTAAGTAAAATAAATTGAGATTTATTTTACTCCTACGAACCAGAGACTAAGGGTACGGGGACTTGGTTACACTAGAATTTTCTAATGCCCTTTCGGTACAATTTTCTTTTTAAATTTTTCAAAATGTTTTTGCAAGCAGCTGATTTATTTTAACCTAAATTGCTATCATGCAAATGTGGTGACCACACGGGTGTTCATCCATTATTTAAAATAATCAAATAAATAAATTGCATCACACAAAACAAGCAATCATTTTTTTTTTTTGGATTTTCTTAAAAATTGGAGTTCTTTTATTAAAAATGCATTTTAAAACTAAATGACTTAATTTTATTAATATGCAAACTCTAATTAAATGGGCCTATTATGCAAACTAATTAACATGCACCTCATGACCTAATTTCACTAATTAACAAATTTTGATTAAATGATTCTATTATGCAAACTAGTTAACATGCATCTAGTATTTTTGCATTTTTTTTAATCAAATTCAGAATTTAGGAAAACCCTAATTAATCTATCTAAAAAAATCTTCTAATCCATTTTTGACTTAAACCCTATTATGTCTTAGAAGACTATTTTTATTTTTTTTTGTTTTAAAAAGAGGATGAAAATGTGCCAATTATATCTAAAACTCTACAAAGGCTATTTAAGTCTAATCCTAACTTATTTCTTTTAAAATATCTAAAAATGCAGTCCTAAAAATATTATCTAAAAATGCAATCCTAGAAATATAATCCTAAAAATTTGATTAATTAAAACTACGTGTCTATTATGTTAAACCTTAATGTCCTATATGCTCATGCAAATCTTTTTGAATGTTTTGATTATTGATTATTTGATTTTTTTAGCTTTTTTTAAAGTTGAATAATTGTTAAACAAGGGTTAAATCTAAACAATTAATATAATCACTAAATAAAGGATCAACATAATTGAAAAAATAACATGTAGTCTCACAGGTTAAATTAACAATTATTCTAACCCTAATCATCACAACAACTCAAAATAATTAAAAATCTAGTCCGAAGTCTTACGGACCAAATTAAATAATTATTATGATTTAACAATTGAGATTCTACAAAAAAAAACCCAAAAATTAAAAAAAATTAGAAAAATGGTCCGATGTCTCTCAGATCAAATTAATAATTATATTAATTTCGGACAAAGTCCCTATGGATAATGCATACTAAATTCACAAATATTAACATCCAACATTACAAATTAAATACCTAAACTAAAAATGTTATCACATAACAAATAAAAAGAGTAAAAGAAACTAAACTATAGATAAAGTAAAAAGTTAAAAAAGAAATAAAAGAAATAAAAACTACCTAAGGGAATCGACGGGGAATGGCGCCGGGCGGTCGTTTGATCGGTCGTCGGAACTCCGGTGGGGGAATGGCTGCGAGGGAACGGCGGCGGGCTCCAACTCAGGGAAGCGGCGAAGTTGGGGCTGAGTCGCGAGTCACGGAGCTGGGTCGCGGGTCGTTGGGCGGTGGCGTCGGCTGCGGTGCGGAGCTCGGTTGTGGGATCTCGAGCAACGAGCGGACACGCCGGCGACGGTCTTTGGGCTGCAGGTCGCGGTGGGCTTCGGTGGCGATGGCGAGGCGCAGTGGTACGACGTGGAGGTGCGGTGACCAGCACGAGGGAATGCTAGTGCGGCGTTGGCGGCAAGGCGCGGCGACGGTTGGCGTGGCTCCGGCTGGGCTGGCGAAGAAAGGACGCGCGATGGTGAGCGGCCAAAGGCGTGGTTGATGCAGGTGCAGCAGCTATGGCGGGCTCGGCGGATGAACCCCGCGAGGAAGAAGAAGAACCTCCTTCTTTTTTCTTTTTTTATTATTTTTTTATATCTTTTTCTTCTATTCTCTCACGTCCCTTCGCAGGTCTTCTCTCCCTCTGCTGGCGTCCTTTTCTGCAGAAGTCAAATCCCTTTTTGTCTTCTATATTTTTTGACTTGAGAGAAAAACGAAGAAGGGCTCTTTTGGACGAATTTTCTCTCCAATTTTTTTTACCCCCAAAACCGAAGGAAGGCCTCTCGCCTTTTTGCTCTCCCTCTCCGAATTCCTTCCCTCTTTTCACGAAAATTTCAGCGGATTCTCTCTCAATTTTTTTTTCACCTCAGAAAATTTTTCTGAATTCGTTCCCCCTTTTTTCCTTTTATTTGTTCCAATGCAATTTTTATTTTCTTTATTTTCCTAGATTTGCTAAAAATATGTGTCAACAGCTGCCCCTCTTTGAAGGTGAGCTCGTAGAGGTTGCCTTCAAAGACAAGTTGAGACCTAAATGTTAATCGTGCAGATGTACTAAATGACTTTTTGTTTTTGTTTTTTTGTTTTTTTTTTGTTTTGTTTTTTTTATTGGAAAATGACTCCCATTTTGAAATTTCATTTAAATGATGCAGGGAAATGCTTATACAAATGATAAATTAACTTACCTGGAATTACTTACCTTTAGGGATGGTAGAGTAACTCAAGATAGATTGGTGTTACATGTCCAAGATCCGTACCATTCTACGGTCGCCCAGAATAGTAACATGACTTCACAAAGTGACTGCTTTCCCAGGACCCGTACTATTCTACGGTCGCCTAGTATGGCATTGTTTGGTTGTGTCTAGGACCCGTACTATTCTACGGTCGCCTTGACGAAAAAATGATTTTTCAGGACCCGTACCATTCTACGGTCGCCTGTACTGAGGTTGTCCAGGACCCGTACCATTCTACGGTCGCCTGAACTGAGGTTGTCTAGGACTCGTACCATTATACGGTCGCCTTGACGAAAAATGATTTTTCAGGACCCGTACCATTCTACGGTCGCCTGAACTAAGGTTGTCTAGGATCCGTACCATTCTACGGTCGCCTGAACTAAGGTTGTCTAGGACCCGTACCATTCTACGGTCGCCTTGACGAAAAATGATTTTTCAGGACCCGTACCATTCTACGGTCGCCTGAACTAATGTAATTGCCTTTCCAGGACCCGTACCATTCTACGGTCGCCTGTTAGAGAAATAAATGTTGTCTAGGACCCATACCATTCTACGGTCGCCTAGACTAAGGTTTTGCTTGGCTAGGACCCGAACCATTCTTCGGTCGCCCAACCTTGCGACAGAAATCATCCGACCAGGACCCGAACCATTCTTCGGTCGCCTTAATCAGATTGAATCTGGAGGAAAAATCTTTGGGGGACAACTCCATTGAGTGTTGGTGCTTGAAAAGGAATACCTGTACAATGACAAGTATTTAAAGTATGGATAGAGATAAACTTACCTGATGACATCTCTGTTCCTTGGGGATATGTTTCCTGCAAAACACAGTTGTAGGAGAGGCAATATGCATTCATAGACATGCATTAATTCAAGTAAGATTCATGCGTGATGATTCCTATCATTTTTGCATTACCTGATTTCCTTTGGGAAGAATTTCAAAAGGATATTCCAATCTAGATACATGAGTGTTATGGATGTGTCAAATGAAAGGTCTTTCGATCGAAAGGGCTTTGCGCTCATCCTCATTAAAAGGGTCGTTTCATCCTGACCTTTGATGCAGGATTTTGACAATCACTCTATCTCATTGTCATCATGCCAAACAAAGTTTTGTGCAATCTCGCAAGTGGTACGACCTTACCAATCTGAGAGGTCTTTAATAGGGACCGTAATGTGGGCCTGGTCAATGGCTTAACAAAAGGGACTCTTTGAGTCAAGGCTTTTGAAAGAAAGAGTGATATTCCAATAATCATCTCTGGGTTTACAAGTCAAGAACCCTGCAAAATAAGAAAGGAATAATCTTGCTCGCACTTCTTCGAGCGATGCTTAAAACATGTGAACCCCTAGGTTAATTCAAGTGCCATAATTAGAAGAGACTTTGCAAGGGACGTAACATAGGCTTGATTCATGAGTTGAGAAATGAAAGGATCATTAGGCTCAAAAAGTGTTTTAGGGGGGTTAAAGTTGGTGATCATCTTGACATTTCCACCACTTTATTTCTCCACTATCGAAGATTTTTTTTTATCACAACTCCATTTATTGCAATAGCATTTGAGAGTTTTTTGGTATCACCTTGCTGGGGATACAACTTACTATTTCAAGAGTTTGATTTTTTTTCCTTGGCATTGTCCTTGCTTTTACCAGGCACACTGCTTTTTTTCATCCCCATTATTTTGCACTTCTTTTTTTGAACTTGCACAACCATCCTTGACAGCATTCTAAGCCATGTTACTTGAATGGTTCTTTTTGCCTTGCCCCAGTGTAGGGGATGATCACCAACCGGGTTTAATATGAAATAAATTCATAGGCTCAAGTGGGTTATGCAATGGATAGAAGTGTATATGATAAAGAAAGAACTGCTCATCATCATCTTAAGGCACTTCAAATTACCGTACGAGTCACACTGCAAAAGCAATATTCGAAGATTGATGCAAGTGGGAGCAAGAAGATTCCTACCATTCATTTCAAATTTTCCCAGTGTGGGATGATTCTTGACAGGGATAATTTTAAAAAATCTCCATAAGTGTATGGGGCTCAAAGGGGTTGAGCAATGGATCACCTGTAGTGTTTATGATAGAAAAAAGAATGCCTCTCATCACCTTGGTTGACGTACCCTTTGCGAGATAGCCCTCTTCCTTGCGGGCATGGAATTTTTCACACAACTCATTGAGGGTTAGTGTATGAAATAGTGTATGGAACAAGGCTTGCCTTTCGTCATTCCAAAGTATCCCATTTGACACATTCAATTTATCTCACACAATTCATCAAGGGAGAAAAAATGCAAGATTTGCAATTGAACTCATTGAGGCAATTTATTCATCATTGAAATGCTTGCAGTTCAAAACATGACATGGCAAATTCTATCATGGGTAATACTTCTTGACAATATCAGAATTAACTAGAGTGAAACACTCATGACCATGCATTTCTGCCAAGATCGAGGCACATTCAGGAAGTATCTTCTTTACCACATACGGGCCACTGTAATTTGGAGCCAACTTGCCCCTAGGCTCCGAAATTGGATTGGACCATTTCCACACCTTCACATGTTACAAGACTATCTCTAAAACAAAAAGTGAATAGGTCAAAAAGACAAACAGAGTAAATCAAGTTTTATTTTTTATTTTATTTTTTGAATTTTTTATTTTTTTGAAAAGCATTTGAAAAAGCATTTTTTGAAACATTTTGACACGAGAAAGCATGACGAAACCTAGGCCTCAGAATTCTCCTTGGATTTTTCTTTTCTTTTATCAGTTGGATATCATCACCGGGCTGGTTTGGTATACCTCATCATGCCCTCAAAATAAAATTTATAATTTCATTGAAATTCATCAATCAATTACATTTATTGAATGGAGAAAATGTAACACTCAATCAATAAAAGAAGGAACTGAAAACATCATTCAGAAAATAATAAAAATTCCCACGCAGGGGAATGTGCAAAAGCAGCAAAAGAGTTACTCTTGTGGGCCAAGGCCCATCTCTTCAGGGGGTCCTTCATCAATGGCAACTCCCTCTAGCTCATCATCAGGGTTCTTGATCTTCGGGGGTGTCGGATCATCCATGCCACCCCATCCATCTGGGACTATCTCACTAGAATCAATGTAGTAGCTAGGAGGGGCCGAATACTTCACCAGGTAATCAAACTTGCCACTAGGTTGTCCCAAAGTGTCTATCACTTCCACTTCATCATGCATCATTCTTGGAGGACCGGGGAATGTCTCGTGAATGCTCGGGGGTAGTGGGTTTTGCCTCCCTCGCCCTTGGTCAAGTGACAAGTTCCGCCTTTCCTGTATTTGTCCTTCAGAATTTTCTTCACCTCTTCCATGATGTCTTGATCCAGTAGAATGGGACCTCTGAGGGGCTTCAGTGGGATTTCGAATGCCTTGGCCCCTTCTTTCAAGGCTACTACTAGGAACAAAACCATTCCCAATCGTCACCCTTCCCATCATAAGGGCAACATTTGAAACTCCAAGAGTGGGTGGTGAGTCTCGAGGTGCATGTATGGTGGACACCAACTCCAGTGAGTGGTAACTCGATTCGACTTCAACGTTTGGATCCAGAATGGCATTGACCGTACCCTCATGCTCTGGTAGTGGATTCTTCTGGACGTTCGGCCGAGCAGTTTGAAATGAGAAGGCCTTCGTGTCCAGGAGATCTTGAATCTTATGCTTGAGAGTGAAACATTCATCAGTTGAATGCCCCAATTCGCCGCTATGGTAATCACACTTCTTCATCGGGTCGTAGCCTCGGATGCTTTCACGATTAGGACGCTTCGGCTCATTAGTAAGCAAACCTTTCTTTCTTAGGATTGCCAACACTTGGGACGGAGATCTAGGGAGAGGGGTAAACTGTCTTCTTGCTTGGGCAGCTTGTTGCCTTTGATTCATCTGGATAGTCGGGGCACGATTGGTACTTTCTTGGCTATAAGCCATATTCACATCTTCAACAGGCTCTTTATCCTTCTTGGCAAAGATTCTTCTACTCGATGGCTCAGTAAACCAGCCTTCTCTTATCCCCATCTCGATTTGTTCCCCCACGGGAATAAGCGATTGAAGTTTTCAACGTACGTGCTGGCCATCCGTATACGAAACTCGGATGGGAGAGTTTTGATAAACAACTTCATCAACTCCTTGTCAGTAGGCTCGGGAGTAATTTGAGCTGCCAAGTTTCTCCATCTCATGGCATATTCTTTAAATGACTCGCTCCTTTTCTTTTCCATCCGCTCCAAGTCTTCTCGAGAAGGCGCGATGTCCATGTTGAACTTATACTGTTTGAGGAACGCATCCGCCACTTCATTCCAGGTTTCGAGGAGGTTTACATTCTTCATCACGTACCAGTTTAATGCGGGCCCGGTCAAACTTGCGTGAAACGATTGGATCATAAGAGGCTCATTTTTGACGTGTTGGGCCATGCGCACGTGGTACATCTGCAAATGAGACCTTGGACAAGATGTCCCGTCATACTTCTCAAATTCCGGCATTTTGAACTTACTCGGCATTTTAACCTTCTCATAGACCGAGAGGTCAAATGGGAGTGAGCTTTGTGACTCCTGCAGTTGTCTCACTTTCTCCTTTAGCTTAGCAACGCGCTCATCTTGATTTGTCTTGAGAACCATATCATCTTCCAGTTCGGGCATTTCATCATCACTCATTTGGGCCCTATTTGCTTGCCTCGGGACTACTATCTCGGGGAGAGCGGGTGGAGGAATCGGGTTCACTTGGAGGGATTGAAGTTGAGCTGTTACAAGCTGCAGGGAAGCGGCCAACTGTTTGAGTTGATCTTCCACGGAGGACATGCGATCGCGCATCTCGCTTTGGTCGGCCATTTTAGCCTTTGATTGTGTAATAATGGGGGAGCGCGGAGGATCCGTTATTACCTAAGTAAAAAAAAAAAGGTAATGTAAGAATCAATGATAGGATAGAAAATGGCCCATGACAACGGTCTAATCACCCGATTTTATTCAAAATTCACTAAAAACATTAAACCAAACAATGAACTGAGAATTGAAATTTAAGTCCCTAAACATTGAACTAAAAACATTGAATCGAAATCAAACTCCCTAGACATCGGACTAAGAATCAAAATTCAAAAGATCTCATTTTATATGCTTTCGGGATTTCAACGCCTTGCGAAGCTTCTTATTTTCAGCTTCAATCATTTCCACTTTCCGCTTAAGATGCTCAATTTGTGCTCACTGAGTGGGCTTCTCAGTCACATCTGGCACCACTGGACGTAAGGTCGCAGGAATCCGGTGTTGTTGAATGTAGAATGTCGACGCATGGTGAAGTTCCTCTTCCTCTTTCAATCTTTTGGGCACCAAAATCTTCTTTGGGTGGCATTCATTCCATGTGGCAATGATAATCTGGATCTCGTTGAAGTAGTTATAGTCTGTTCGAACAAAACGAACCCGGAACATCTCTATCTTGAGTGGTAGAGGAACTTCCGAAGAGCTTTTATCTTGGCGGGCCACCCTATATGGGTAATAAGAAGTCGCACCAAAAAGACCCAGCAACGGGATGGGCTCATCATGCTTGTGTGAGAAACGAGCCTCCTCAACTCGGAACCATTTAGTATGCCATAGGAATGCCTTAGGATCAGGATTTTTCAAAAAATTAATCCAACGAGCGTACTGTTTATTTGGAGAGAAACGCTCTAAGACTGCAAATTTTTGTATGGGGTGCCTAAAATCATCAATCTTAAATTGTTTCATGAGGTGTCCAAATCCTCTTATGTGGGAGAAAAACCATATTTGTAAAAGTTCAGGAAGGGCACGCATGGTCTTTTCTTCATTTTGTTTGAAATGGTTTAATGACAAAAATGTTTCAGCTAAGACCATATTGACATAATTTAAGCCGTCACAAACACGATTAACCACCCATGAAATTGAAGGATTAATGGCATTTCTTCGATAAGGGAAAACAATTAGCCCGAAAAATGCTAACATGAAGATCCTAGCTTTTGAAATCATTGATTGATTTGCAAAATATTTTTCCAAAAACGAAAATGGGCATGCAAAACAATTGGCTTTGACAACTTTTCTTACTCCTTCGGCTTCGATTTCTAAAAACTGTGATAATTCAGAAATAGAATCTATACCGATAGGTGGTCTAACAAGTTCCTTTTCCAGGGGCATTCCAATGGCAACACTATATTCTTCTAGTGTAGGAGTCAATTTGTACTCACCAAATATGAAGGTGGAAGTTTGTGGACACCAGAAGTGAGGGAGTGCTTGTATCACACTAGAGTGGATGTTGATCTCCAATAGTGGGAGAAGTTGAGCAATCCTAGTCTTCACATACCTCTGGCCCTCTTGATCTAACTGATCCAGCCACATCTTGAGCTCTTTTTTGGGAGTGCAAATGAATTGTACGTCGGTCCTCCCCATAGCATATAAAACAAGACGTGACGAAACCTAATGTCATGGACCGACAAAATTGCAATAAAGTAAGTAAATTGCGAAGTAAGAATTTAGACAACTTACTTTCACCAGAAGGAATGACAAGCACATAGACACTCGCATGAAATGTGAGGTTCGATTTCTATCTAAACGGCTTAACAAAGTGAAGCTAAGAGGATGATCTGACCGTTGCAGTCTCGCATTAACGTGTCAGGTCCCCTTAACTCCGGCTTAGTCAAATGGAATGTCCAATAGTCACGCAGTCTCGCGGATATGGACAAACACATTCGACACAATGAAAAGACTTTCGGGGAAGAGAATGTCAACCTCTACATAGCAGTCTCGCTTTGGAGGAAGTATCCTTCTCAACACCATCCTAGAAATCCTATCGCAGCCCAGGTCCGGCCACAGGTTGTGTGTGCAATAGTGTAGTGCAAAAAACAGTAAAACATGCACAACAATTTAAATGCAAACAACACTTCTAATTACGGAAAAATAAATCATCAATCACATACTCCAACCTGCAAAACAAAGGTTAGCATAGACTACTTCCCTTATACCTCCCATCTACAAAAATGTTAGGGACGTACCTGGTGTCCTCGCTGCCAAACAAAACATTTTTTCATTTTGAAAGAAAAAGAAAAATTGGCCTAAGTCCACTAAGTGTTTTAACACAAGTCCCCAGTGGAGTCGCCAAGCTGTCGCGACCTAATTTTCGGGTGCACCACCTAAAACTAGGTTAATGGACTGCTAAGTTTTTACACTTAGCTCGGGCTCTCCCAAGCCCATACCAAATCGCAACTTAAGTCTAAATTTTTAAACATGCAAGAGGCTATTATCTAAGAGTCGCCACTAATCAGTTTATGGTAGGTCGATTAGACACCTAAGTAAAATAAATGGAGATTTATTTTACTCCTACGAACCAGAGACTAAGGGTACGGGGACTTGGTTACACTAGAATTTTCTAATGCCCTTTCGGTACCATTTCCTTTTTAAATTTTTCAAAATGTTTTTGCAAGAAGCTGACTTATTTTAACCTAAATTGCTATCATGCAAATGTGGTGACCACACGGGTGTTCATCCATTATTTAAAATATTCAAATAAATAAATTGCATCACACAAAGCAAGATATCATTTTTTTTTGGATTTTCTTAAAAATTGGAGTTCTTTTATTAAAAATGCATTTTAAAACTAAATGACGTAATTTTATTAATATGCAAACTCTAATTAAATGGGCCTATTATGCAAACTAATTAACATGCACCTCATGACCTAATTTCACTAATTAACAAATTTTGATTAAATGATTCTATTATGCAAACTAGTTAACATGCATCTAGTATTTTTGCATTTTTTTTATTGAAATTCAGAATTTAGGAAAACCCTAATTAATCTATCTAACAAAAAAACTTCTAATCCATTTTTGACTTAAACCCTATTCTGTCTTAGAAGACTATTTTTATTTTTATTTTATTTTAAAAAGAGGATGAAAATGTGCCAATTATATCTAAAACTCTGCAAAGGCTATTTAAGTCTAATCCTAACTTATTTCTTTTAAAATATCTAAAAATGCAGTCCTAAAAATATTATCTAAAAATGCAATCCTAGAAATATAATCCTAAAAATTTGATTAATTAAAACTACGTGTCTATTATGTTAAACCTTAATGTCCTATATGCTCATGCAAATCTTTTTGAATGTTTTGATTATTGATTATTTGATTTTTTTTAGCTTTTTTTTAAAGTTGAATAATTGTTAAACAAGGGTTAAATCTAAACAATTAATATAATCACTAAATAAAGGATCAACATAATTGAAAAAATAACCGGTAGTCTCACAGGTTAAATTAACAATTATTCTAACCCTAATCATCACAACAACTCAAAATAATTAAAAATCTAGTCCAAAGTCTTACGGACCAAATTAAATAATTATTATGATTTAGCAATTGAGATTCTACAAAAAAAAAAAAAAAACCCAAAAATTAAAAATAATTAGAAAAATGGTCCGATGTCTCTCAGATCAAATTAATAATTATATTAATTTCGGACAAAGTCCCTATGGATAATGCATACTAAATTCACAAATATTAACATCCAACATTACAAATTAAATACCTAAACTAAAAATGTTATCACATAACAAATAAAAAGAGTAAAAGAAACTAAACTATAGATTAAGTAAAAAGTTAAAAAAGAAATAAAAGAAATAAAAACTACCTAAGGGAATCGACGGGGAATGGCGCCGGGCGGTCGTTTGATCGGTCGTCGGAACTCCGGTGGGGGAATGGCTGCGAGGGAACGGCGGCGGGCTCCAACTCAGGGAAGCGGCGAAGTCAGGGCTGAGTCGCGAGTCACGGAGCTGGGTCGCGGGTCGCTGGGCGGTGGCGTCGGCTGCGGTGCGGAGCTCGGTTGTGGGATCTCGAGCAACGAGCGGACACGCCGGCGATGGTGCTGGGCTACGGTCGCGGTGGGCTTCGGTGGCGATGGCGAGGCGCGCGGTGGTACGACGCGGAGGTGCGGTGACCAGCACGAGGGAATGCTGGTGCGGCGTTGGCGGCAAGGCGCGGCGACGGTCGGCGCGGCTCCCGGGGCTGGCGAAGAAAGGACGCGCGATGGTGAGCGGCCAAAGGCGTGGTTGATGCAGGTGCAGCAGCTATGGCGGGCTCGGCGGATGAACCCCGCGAGGAAGAAGAAGAACCTCCTTCTTTTTTTTTTTTTATTATTTTTTTATATCTTTTTCTTCTATTCTCTCACGTCCCTTCGCAGGTCTTCTCTCCCTCTGCTGGCGTCCTTTTCTGCAGAAGTCAAATCCCTTTTTGTCTTCTATATTTTTTGACTTGAGAGAAAAACGAAGAAGGGCTCTTTTGGACGAATTTTCTCTCCAATTTTTTTTACCCCCAAAACCGAAGGAAGGCCTCTCGCCTTTTTGCTCTCCCTCTCCGAATTCCTTCCCTCTTTTCACGAAAATTTCAGCGGATTCTCTCTCAATTTTTTTTTCACCTCAGAAAATTTTTCTGAATTCGTTCCCCCTTTTTTTCCTTTTATTTGTTCCAATGCAATTTTTATTTTCTTTATTTTCCTAGATTTGCTAAAAATAGGTGTCAACAGTAAGGCTCCCTAATTTCCTGTCTATCTTTATTTTTTCGAAAGAGAGGGAATACGAAGGACAGTGCAGGGTCTCCCACCCCAGGGCGGTTCTCCTGCCTGTTTCTTTCTCGAACCTTTTAAGGACTTGCTCAAGTCCTTGGATGGCAACATATAGCACACAAAGGAAGATGGGCTTCTTTTTTTTTTTTCTCTCTCTCTCTCTTTTTATTGAGCTATAAGGTTGCTAGTAGAGCGACCTTTGTAAAAAGGGTTCGACTGCCGTGTCGAGAAAATCGAGTCAACCCATCCTTGCATCTGAAGATCTCCTGCAACACGTATCGAAATGGGTTAAAGTTCATCTTATGTTGGAGATCTAAAATCGATTTTCTTGATATGATTTAATTAAGACACTAAGGGGTCTATAGATTTCATTCGTAGCATCTTAACATATTAAGGATCAATCCTCTTGAAAATGCTTGACGCTTTTTTCTTTTTATAGGATTGCAAGGACCCATTTCAAAATGCAAAGAACATCAGTGACTAAAAGCAAATAAAATGTCGGTCCCTTGTCTCTTAACTCTTCCATTTTGTACGACTTGGTCCTCAAAATTTTGTTCATGAAATTGAAATTTCTAATATATTTGACATGTGCAATTGAGGGGAAAATTATCCAAAAAATCTTAAATCTATTGTATGACAGCCAATTTAGTCATAAATCTTTCAATTGTGCCAATTTAATCCTAAATCTTTTAACAACGTATCAATTTAGTCAAAATATTTCAATTGTGTCAATTTAATCCTAATAATTTGTCAATTTAGTCCTAAATCGGTTAAAGATTCACCAATTTGGTCATTCTTGCCAATTTTGGTTGGATAGCTAACATGATGGTTTAGTCGGTATTGACCATCTTAGGTGGAATGGCTAGCCGACATTAACATGGATAATTTTTACAAATTTTCTTTTCTTTTTCCCTTCGCCGGCCCCAGGTGAGGGATGCCCACGCCTAGGTTGGTGAGTGATACACTCATTGGATCTCGTCACCTAGGCGAGGGTGGGCTACCCTACCAAATCCAATGAAGGGGGCACTCGCCTAAGGTTGGCAAAGGTCTTTAGCTGTGACATCCTAAATTTCAACTCCGTCTCGATTATATGAAATAGGCTTTTCAACGACATGCCTATGGTCCTATTTTTCTGAGTTGGCCACTCATGAGTTAACTAACCTATTAGGTAAAGCTATTAAGGGATATAAACGTGAAAGACGCGAGAATTCGATCGGAAATTGTTGCTCGACCATAATAATCAGCAAGGTCAATACGACACCATTATAATCGATTAGTGATCAGATATAGGTCGATTTGACGGAAAAAAAATGTAATTGAATTGTGAGTGATTCCACGTAATTGCAAAATTTGCATCGAACGACACTAACCCAATTTTTTATCGAAATTATAATCGGAACATGTAATTGAAAACTTGTGATGCACAAACACGTCTGGTAGGTTAGATGTACAAACGTGGATCGAAATTATCGATCATGGGTCAAACGCGCTAAAATTCCTAAAAGTTACCCGGTAGGTTAGATTGCGCTAAAATCACGTCTGGTCGATTTTAACCATGAAAATAAACTCGGTTTTGGGCATCGAACGTTCGAGCGTGTGACGATTTATTTTTAAGATATTGTCTCATCTTTTAGAAAAATTCCGTCGAGCCCAGAATTTTGCAAAAAAATCGGTTTTCGAACAAATGGGAAATTAATGGAAATTCAGATGGTTGAGAAAAATAGATTAATGGTGCGTTTGGTACCAATTCTATTCCCAGGAACAGATTCTGATCAGAAATGATTCTTTTTTATTATGTTCTTGAGAACAATTTCTTAGCAAAAAAATGCATTTAGTAATTGTACAAAATTTCCAATTCTAGAATAGAAAAAGAACATATATGCGTTTGGTAACTATATAAAATTTCTATTCAAATTCTAAAATTATATCAAATTATAGAAATTTAATTGATTAATTATATTTATACTAAGTAATAAACATATTAACCAATCAAATTTTTTGTTAAATAGTAAATAATAAACTATAGTATAAACTATAAATATAAATACTAAATAGTAAATTAAAATCCAAAATTAAATATGTATTCTATATATAGTAAAATTTCCATTTATACTTCAAATCATTTTTTATTTTTTAAATAATTTTATTAATTTTTTTCTTATTTTTCCTTTCTTCCTCCCCTTGTTCTTGTTCTTCTTCCTTCTTCTTCTTCTTCAAGGTGGCTAGTTGTTGACCCTGGGACAACCAGTGATCGACTAGACGAGGGCTGGCAATCTCACCGGAGCGTCGCCGGCCCTTGGCAAGGCCGTGCCTCATCGGCTAAGCCTCACCAACAACGAGGCTGTTTGGGGCTGAGCCTCTCTAATTCCCCCTATTCTTGCATGTGTGACCCTCCCTGTTTAGTCGCCCATCTCCCTTCCTTCTTCTTCTTCTTATTTCCTTCCTTCACTTTTCTTCATCACCAACCAACACCATATAGCTACCGCACTATCTTCTTCAAGTCTTCACGCCAGCTTCTCATTTTCACCAGCAGCAACTCCACACCATTGCTCCAACAACACTAGCCCTTACGCCAACCACCGCTTCAGTCCATTCCAGCTTAGTCTAGCCGCGCCATCCCCACTGAGCTGCCACCAACTCAGCCATCGTTTAGCCGCCGAGACCCACTCCACAAAACCAAGTCTAGCTCTTGGCCGTGAGCTTGTTAGGCCGTAGCCACCCTTGTTGAGCCTCCGTTTGAGACGCCGTAGGCTCGAGTCCTCACCGCTGCCACACTATAGTCATGCTGCCGTTACCGTGAAACCGCCGCCATCTTAATTCAATGAGTTAACTCAATAATCCTTTATTAGGTTGTTAATTGCAATTATGGGGTTAGATTAGTGTTAAGTCAGATTAGCCTTAAGTTGGATTAGTGTTATTCTATTTTGGTTAAATTAGCCTTAAGATGGATTAGTGTTAATCTAATTGGTTAGATTAGCATTAAAGATGGTGATTTAGTCTAACTTAGTGGATTTTCTTCGGATCTGGTTACTAGATCCTCGCTGTTTGCCATTTTTATTGGGAAAACTTTGCTATGATTTTGAGGTTGCTTCATTTTTCAAAAATAATCTAGACATCTTCAACTATGACATATATTTTACTCAAAATTTTAGGGATTTAAAAGAATGAGATTTCAACTTTGTTATTTGCAAGATAGAATTTCAAGTTTGCTGGAACTGGTGACCTTTTGGTGTTCGATGGATTTTTATCAACCCTTAGAGTTCGAATTTTGAAAGAGTTCATTCACAAAAGTTGTTCATCACATCGTTTAGTTTATCATAGTCAAATTTTAGATCATATGGATAAGTTTTGAATCTCGAACCAAAATGATTTTGGAAAACATAATTTCTAGAAAATGACACCATTTTTTTAACTGTTTGAGTGATTTACTGCTCTTAATCTAGAAGGATTTGGGTTAAGGAGTTTCAATAAAAAAAAAAAGTGTTCTTTTAAGTGTCATTTATAACATATTAAAATTTGAGAATTTTCTGAACTCATTTAATTATATTTTTGGAATTAACTTGGAGGCGCGCGAGTGACCCGGTTTCTGCCAGTTAGGATCGGTAGTGATTTTGTGGATATTCTTGGTATTGTAATTTTTGGATAATGCATATTTGGTGATGTGTTTGACTTTTAGCATGCTTAAGACTTATGTGTGATGTTATGTGAATGATTATTCTACGGTGGTTGCTTATTAGCCTTGCAAAACATGGCCTCGTGGATTACTAAATAGAAAATAAATGAGGTGTCAAGTCCAAACACCAAAAATTATTTTCCCAATAAAAAAATGAGGTTTTAAAATAGGTGCGTGCAAAGTTTGACGGATTAATTTTAAGTAAGTGAGCACTTATGAATTTATTTCTAAAAATTTTGAACAAAAAAAGGGGGGTTACTAAAGTTTAGTTCCAAAAATTGGTGGTTAGAAAAGAAAATAGAAAATAAATGAGGTGTCTAGTTTGTGTGCAAACTTTGGCGGGTTAATTTCAAATACATAACCCCATACGAATTTATTTCGAAAAGTTTGAACAAAAAAAAGAGTTACTAAGTTTATTTTTAAAAAATGGGATTTTGGTGTTTTGGCTATATGATGGAAGGTAAAAGCTGACTTGTTTGATGATGTGCCTGCATGGTCAGATTAATTAAGTGGTTTAGTTTAATTACTCGCGATTTATTTAATTATTTTAATTTATTTAATTAATTATAATTAGTGTAAATTATGACGGGATAACCATTTATTAGAATTTTACGCCGATCGTCGTGGTTGATTCATATGTGAAATTGGTTGCTTATTTGTGCAATTAAGTGCTTGGTTGTTGTATTGGATTATTATCACAAAAATTTATATTTTTTGGTATTTAAATAGAAATATACAGGTGTCGATTTTTTATGCCAAAAAAAAATTATATACTATATAAAATAGTGGGATTTTGAAATGGGAGAGTATCACATTTTATGTTTAAATTTAAAGGTGTGACCACACACAATTATTTTTCCAAGAATTTTTAACACGGAAAAAATGAGCTAAGTCCATTATTTGAAATTGAAGTATTTGGATACAAAGCACGATGTTCTTGGCCAAGTTTGGATGCTTGTGTGATTTCTATTAGAACCCATCACCCAATGAAAGTCGGGGAGGCGATGCTTGATTAAGTTTGGATGCCCTTGACAACGGATGTCGGTCGCAGTGGAGGCTGAACTGATGCTCTTTCAGGAATGCCATCTAGATGTAGACGTTGCTGTGTTTGACGAAGCAGGACTGTTGGAGAAATCTTCTTGAAGTGTTTTGAAGCTGACAAAACGTTTCCATCAGTCTAGTCTGAAGGTTTGCAAGACTCTGCTGCTTAAAGTCTGAAGACCTCCGGATAACCAGACTCAAGACTCAAAGTCTATCCTCATTGACAGTCTCTAATCCGTTGAAGAAAGGTTATCCAGAACTGGATGTTTCATTAAGGATGTGACCTTACCGACTAGAGAAGATCTCTTGGTTGGATATGACATAACGGAATCCTTTGATTGATCGAGATTGATTCGAAGATTAAGGATCCGATGATTGGCGAAATATTCTTGGAATGTTCTACTTATGGAAACCGAGATCCTGATTGTATGGGTGAACATGATTGATGAGCTATCGACATGTTCCTTTAATAGCTCGAATGATCTTCCTAATTGATTCCGTCCAACGGGTAGATTGGAGGAATTCCTTTGGTAAGTGCCAACGGGTATGATGGCATGAAGGAGTATATAAGGAAGACGTTCTAAGTTGTTCGAGAGTGCGCGATAAAAGAATTCCAAAGTCTGAAGTTTCTTGTTGTTTAGTCAATTCCTTCGAGCGAAATCTTGTACGCAAAAGAGAGTCTATATTTGTGAGAAACCTTGAGGAAGTGTGGTAGAACATCTACACCTTTGTGGAATCAAGGAAAAGCTGTGCTTGTAACTTCTCTTTTGTTCATAGTGAAATCCAGCCGGTGGGCTGTCGGTGCGAAGAGTGGACGTAGTGTTGGAGAAATCTTTCGAATATTTTGAAGCGACAAAACGTTTCTTTCGTCTAAAGTCGGAAGTTCGGAGACCGTCGGTTTAAAGTCGAAGACTTTGTTCTCTCGAGACTCAAGACTCAAGACTCAAGACCCAAGACTTAAGACTCGGGACTCAAGACTTAAGTCCGTTCTCACCGACGAGTCTTTCTAATCCGAGTGACGAAGGAAATCCAAAGCCGAGGTTTATGGTTGAGGATTCGATCCTATTCTCTCGGAATAGATTCTTTGGTTGGATAATCATTTCGGATTCTTTAATTCTTATCTAAGATCGATTGAAGATCCGTTGGTCGACGAAATAATCTTGGAATGTTCTATTCATGGAAACCGAGATCCCGATTGTATGGGGCGAACGGGATTGATGGGCTATCATCAGATTCCTTAAATAGCTCGGATGATCTTCTTGATTGATTCCGTCCAACGGGTAGATTGGAGGAATTCCTTTGGTAAGTGCCAACGGCTATGATGGCATGAAGGAGTATAAAAAGAAGTCGTTCTAGTTATTTTAAGAGTGTGATTGATAGAAAAATTCAGTACGAAGATCCTTGATTGTTGTTTGAGACTGTTCGAGCGAAATTGTAAACAGAGAGAGTATATACTTGGTGACGCCTTGAGTGAGTGTGGTAGATCATCTACACCTAGAAATCAAGGAAGATCAACAACGTAACATCTCTTTGATCATAGTGGAATCCAGCCAATCGGTGTCGGTGTAGAAGAGTGGACGTAGGCTTGAATCAAGCCGAACCACTATAAAGCGAGTGTTCAATTCTCTCTTTCCCTTACTCGTCTCTCGATTGATATTTAACTCTTGCGATTGAATCATTAATTGTTTAAATATCGTACAAGCTTCGAGAAATTTTTTATATACCTATTCACCCCCTCTAGGTACTCATACTAGCTATATCAATTGGTATCGAGCCCGTGTTCTCACTTTGTTTGAAGTGTTTTACTTGAGTAAAAGATCCATGGCTAGTATGCTAGCACCGGGGCTGATGGAAGGGCAAAGCAATACCAGACCTCCTACTTCGATGGAAAGGATTACAACATGCGGAAGAACAAGATGAAAGCTTTCCTTCGATCAAAGGATCCTCGGAATGGGACGTTGTGGAAAGAGGAATCACTCCGCTGCTTTGCTTCAATCTACGAAAGAGGGAAAGAAACTGTTGAAGCCAGCGGAATGTCTCAAGAAGAGATAAACAAGAGACAAGCACTCGATGCTAAAGCAATTTATTCTTTATATTGTGCTTTATCTCCAACTGAATATAATAGAATATCTTCTTGTGTTACAGCAAAAGAAGTATGGGATAGATTACACATCACCTATGAAGGGACGGATCGAGTGAAGGAGACCGAATTAACATTCTTCTTGGTCAATATGAAGCCTTCAAAATGAAACCGGAGAATCTATAACCGACATGTTTAGTCGTTTTACGAGATATTGTCAATGGTCTTGAGAACCAAGGACAAAAAATTTCTGATCCCATGAAGGTGAACAAACTTCTGCGTGGACTCTCTA
The DNA here is from genome assembly GCA_017140615.1 of Eucalyptus cladocalyx. Classification (NCBI taxonomy): domain Eukaryota; kingdom Viridiplantae; phylum Streptophyta; class Magnoliopsida; order Myrtales; family Myrtaceae; genus Eucalyptus; species Eucalyptus cladocalyx. Next base: position 15,718,940 of record CM029520.1, on the reverse strand, counting down.
AGGATTGGAATCATATAAAGACTTCAATAAGAGAAACGCAAAGAATCATGCCATTATCGTAGACGAGCTGATTGGAACTCTTCGGTCTTACGAAGTGGAACGAATTAATGAAGACGAAGATCCAAGAGGTAAGAAATCTATTGCATTAAAATCAAATGACGATTCGATGATGCAGATTTCGAAGATGATATGGATGATGAGGAGCTCGCTCTTATGATAAGAAGATTCAGAAAACTGAATAGAAAAGGCGGAAGGTTCATCCCAAGGAAACAAAGTTTTCGAGACAGCGAGACCAAGTCGTTGATGATGAGGAACCAAACAAAGATGTAGTTTGCTTCGAATGCAAAAAGAAGGGACACATCGACCCAACCGTGTCCTCTTCGAAAAGAAAAGAGGAAAAGCCGAGAAGTTTCGAAAGGCTCTCAAAGCGAAACACTGGAGTGATACGAATGTGAAGAGAGTGATAATGAATACGCCAACATATGTTTGATGGCACATTCAGACTCGGACTCGGTTGGATCGGACTGTGACGACGTGAATTTGAGGTAAGTAATTTTAAAATTCCTGTCAAAGTCTCTAAATATATTGATGAACTGTGTTTCGAGTCTCAAGACTTCTCTCAAAAGAATTTCCGAACTTAAAAAGGAAAACTCATTTCTGAAACAAAAGGAAATTATTTTAGAAGAAAGAATTAAAAGTCTAGATCTAAATGTTTCTGCTCTTAAAGAAAAAGAAGATGATCTCTTGAAAGAAAATGTTTTCTTAAAAACGGACTTATCAAATATTTCAAAGAAGTTTTCGATAGGATCCGAAAAGCTTGAAAAAGTGCTTTCGGTCCAAAGACCTTACTTTAATAAGTCTGGTCTAGGTATGACAGTGGAAACAATCCCCTTGATTGATTTTCCAAAAGTAAAAGAAAGAATTAAGAAAAGACCATCAAAAGAGGCTTATAAAAATCATTTCAAAAGAGTGTTTGTAAAGTCGGTAGGTCGAAATGCTTTAAGGTGTTCTAAGTGTATCGGGATCATTTTGAAAAAGAATGTCCTATGGTTTGGAAGCCTGTTAAGAGAGTATGGCCTAATAATGCTCATCCTACTAACACCAAAGGACCCAAGAAAGTTTGGGTACCAAAGAAAGCTTGAGACTCTCTTTTGAATGCGGGTCTCTGTCAAAAAGAAGATAAAGTGGTATCTTGACAGCGGATGCTCAAGACACATGACGGGAGACTCAAATTGTTTCATTAAGCTTATTCAAGTAAATGGTGGAAAAGTTTCTTTCGGAGGAAATAGCAAAGGAAGTATTGTGGGATTCGGGACTGTAAAAATTGGAAATCTCACAATAAGCAATGTCTCACTAGTGGAAGGACTCAACTACAATCTACTCAAAGCATTAGCCAGTTGTGTGATACTGGTTACAAGATCTCCTTTCAAGAAGGCATATGTTCTGGAACTAGCAAAGATTCGACTCGTCTTTTATGGGTCGAAGGCATGGAAACATCTACCTCCTTGATGTACAGCCAAATGAAGAACAATGCTTAATCTCAATTCAAGATGAAGCAGTTCTATGGCACAGAAAACTTGGCCATATCAACAAGAAGCAATTAGCCAAAATCTCTTCTAAGCGGCTTGTTCGAGGTCTACCTAAATTGCCATATCTAAAGTCGACCTATGCACTCCATGCATTCGGGAAAGCGAGGTAAGAAATTCATTTAAGCAAGTAAATCATGTATCTACTAATCATGTATTACGGTTGCTTCATATGGATCTCTTCGGACCAACAAGAACCCGAGCATTGGAGGTAAGAAGTATTGTCTAGTAATTGTAGATGATTACTCTCGCTTTACCTGGGTATATTTTCTTGCAAGTAAGTCGAAACTTTTTTCGTACTTTGAGAAGTTTGCTAAAAAGGTTCAAAATGAAAAAGGATTTGCTATTTCAAGTATAAGAACAGATCATGGAAGTGAATTTGAAAATCAAGATTTTACAAAATTCTGTGATAAATCTGGTTTTAATCACATGTTTTCCTCTCCGTATACTCGAGCAAAATGGAGTTGTGGAAAGAAAGAATAGATCTCTTCAAGAAATGGCTAGAACACTTTTAATTGAAAGTAAAATTTCTTCACGATTTTGGGCTGAAGCGGTTTCAATCGCATGCTATATTATAAATAGAGTCTTTCTAAGACCTATTCTTGAGAAAACTCCCTATGAATTGTTCAAAGGTAAGAAGCCTATTGTTTCATACTTTCATGTATTCGGTTGCAAATGTTTTATTTTGAAAAATGCAAATGATCGAGTTGGTAAGTTTGAAGAAAGATCAGATGAAGGCATCTTCCTTGGATATTCTGCATCAAGCAAAGCCTACGAGTCTATAACAAGAAAAGCCAGTCTGTGGAAGAATCAATGAATGTCAAATTCCAAGACTCAGCGCAAGATGAATCCAGCCAGACTCAATATGAAGAATCGAACTCACGCTAGACCTTCCAAAGTCTTCAACTCAAGAAGCATCTCGGACTCGGGAAGTCCATCATCAAGATACTCATGAAGATTCAAATAAAGAAAGAGATCATCAACCAAGCAAATCAACCAAGAATCGGAAACACAAATCCAGTCATCCCAAAGATCTCATTATTGGCGAAATCAATGAAGGAATCCGCACCCGAGATCAAAAAGGCGTGAAGAGTCTAGTGTCTTTGTTGCTCTCATCTCCGAAATTGAACCAAAAAGCATAGAAGAAGCTTTATCGATGAAAGCTGGATCGAAGCTATGCAAGAGGAGCTCGACAGTTCAATATTAATGATGTCTCGGGAATTGACATCTAAACCGAAAGGTAAACTGTTATTGGAGCCAAATGGGTATTCGGGAACAAGATGAACGAAGAAGGAAAAGTCGTACGCAATAAAGCAAGACTCGTGGCCAAGGGATACACGCAAGAAGAAGGAATAGACTATGACGAGACTTACGCACCGGTTGCAAGGTTAGAAGCTATTCGTCTATTACTTGCGTTTGCTTGTTACAAAAATTTCAGGTTATTCCAAATGGACGTCAAAAGTGCTTTCTGAATGGATTTATCCAAGAGGAAGTTTATGTGGAACAACCGCTGGATTTGAAGACCCAAAGAAGCCCGGACTCGGTCTTGAGACCGAAAAGGCTCTGTATGGTCTCAAGCAAGCACCTCGAGCTTGGTACGACGAGACTAAGTAAGTTCTTATTACGAACGGATTTGTCAAAGGTAAAGTAGATACTACTCTGTTCATAAAAAGGGAAAACAAAAGTTTCTTACTCGTTCAAATATATGTTGATGACATTATTTTTGGATCTTCTAATGAAAGTCTTTGCAAGAAATTTTCTAAGTCTATGCGGGACGAATTTGAAATGAGTATGATGGGAGAATTAACTTTCTTTCTCGGTCTTCAAATAAAGCAATTGAAGGAAGGAACTTTTATCTTCCAAGAAAAATATGCTAATGATCTTGTCAAAAGATTTGGATTGGAAAATTGCAAGAAGACCGACATACCAATGTCATGCTCTCGAGAAGATAGACAAGGATGAAGAAGGGAAGAAAGTAGATCAAAAGCTGTACAGAGCATGATCGGCTCACTTCTTTATCTTACTCGCTTCTAGACCGATATTTTGTTGAGTGTTTGCATCTGCGCTAGGTTTCAATCGGATCCTAGAGAATCACATCTCATTGCCGTGAAACGTATTATCAAATACGTTGCTTCATCCAAGCATCGGTCTTTGGTATCCAAAGAGGGGAGACTTTAATCTTCTAGGATACTCGGATGCAGATCTGGCCGGTTTGCGAGTCGATAGAAAGAGCACTTCGGAACTTGTCAATTGCTTGGAACAGGACGGTGTCTTGGTTCTCAAGGAAGCAAAGCAACGTAGCTCTCTCATCGACAAAGCGAGTATGTAGCTCTTGGAAGCTTTGTTGTTCGCAGATTCTATGGATAAAACAACAGCTACAAGACTTTGGCATTGAAGACTCATGCACGAAATCAGATGTGACAACACCAGTAGCGATCAATCTCACCAAAAATCCAATCCTTCATTCAAGAGCAAAGCATATTGAGATTCGTCATCACTTTATTAGAGATCATATTCAAAATGGAGAAATCTCTATTCAATTTGTTGATTCAAAGAGCCAACTAGCAGATATATTTACAAAGCCTTTGGAGAAAAATCAATTCGATTTTATCCGCTCAAGACTCAACATTTTGAAGCGTGAAGAAGTTAAAGTCTAGAGACTCACCAGCTCTAAGATTCTAAATCCGAGACTCAATCATTCATGGCTAAAAGACCGTAAGTTGCTATTCTATCTAAAAGGTACTAATTCTTGTTTATCTTATCTCGAAAAGGTACGTTCTTTTATTCAGATATAATTCGTGTGAAATTTGAAAACTTGTCTTTTTAGAGGAAGTTATTTTTGGCAGTTATTGATTTTGAAAAAGAAGTGTTCGTACACTTTCCTTGTGCCGGTTAAACTTCTCTTTTCAAATCCGAGGCACATATAAATTCACAGTTATTCTACCCCAAATTTTCAAAACCCTAAAAAGCACTCTCCTCTCGATCTTTTGTTTCTACTCTTTGTTCATTGTCGAGAAAGTGGTCATCTTTCTTGGGAAAAGCAAGTGAAGGAATCCTCCTATAGACAAAGGAAGATGTCGTCTTCGAGGAAATCATCAAGAATCGCAAAACAGGGGACCACAGAGAATGGAGAAGGGACCGACACACTTCGATCTTATCGAGGATGAAGACTTACCAAGTCAGCAACAAAGTCCGATTCGCTCTCCTCCACGTCATTCAGCATCTCCGCCCCACAAGGTGCAAATCGGAAGAAGAGATAATCGAGGATGCTGACCCAAAGAAGAGTCCAAAAACCCTCTGTTATCTATAAGCTTTATCGTGCGTTGAAAGTCACCGGCACTTCATTAAAGTATATAGATGACTTCCTTAAGGACAAAAATTATGGGAATGAGTATCTTTTTTCGGAAAATGGAGGAATTGGGAATTGCTCCTAAAGGAAGGGCAATGGAGGCTCTTGAGAACATTCCCGGTGATCCTCGTATGCCGGGACAAAATCGATTGACGGGAACGATGATGACAAAATGTTCCTTGAATTTAAACCTAGAATGGGTGTGGCGCGAATGTGAAAGGAAATCGGATGGATTTGTTTAAATCCAAGGATCGGGAGAAAGTGTATTTCAATTTGTTGAAAAGAGGGGTGATAAACCCTAGAAGTGTCGATTTTGACTTCTGGACTCCATCAACGTGAACTTAAGAGAAAAGTTGAAATTGCTTCAACTTGAGACTTTCTCGCTCGACTCTACAGACGGGTATGCTCAGCGACCGCCTATTTCTATTCAAATCTTAGCTTTTTGGATGCGAATAGAATTTCATTCGTGTTCGAGATCAAGTCTACGTGGTAGATGTGAATATGTTGGCGGACATTGTTGGAGTTGAACGGGACGCTATCTCCCTATCAAAGTCTCACTGCTCGTACTACTCGGATCTTGTTAAAGATATGGACGCAGAGAAGAAAATTACCTACTCGAGGATGAAGGCCATCAACATCGTGCTTCATAAGATTGTGATTAACTGTCTCGGACCGAAGTCTACGTCAAAGACTTCGTGTCTCTTCCCGAAGCAAAGTTGATGTATGCGATCAACTCGGGACGGAAGTTTTCTCTCCCGCACACTATTCTCTTCCATATGTACGAGCATTGTCAAAAGACAAAGGACAATTGCCTTATCCTGGTCGGGTGACCAAGATCTTCGAGACATCCGAACATTGAACTACCGCATACATTTTGTGATCGACCGTGTGAAAAGATGGTGGTAGGGTTGAAAATGTTAATGAAGATGCGTACGCAAGAACTCTCCAAGGCAATGGAGAAATTCAAAGTGAAATCTCGGTCCAATTCAATCTGCTTCAAAAAGGAAAGGAAAGGAGGCCATGGGTGCCCCATCGAAGAAGAAGAGAAGAACTCTCATCCTTGATGATGAAGATGAAGATGAAGATGATGAAGATCCCACTATCCAAGCGCGACAAGAACAAGACGTTCGTGTCTCATCAAACAGATCTTCAGCAGAAAGAAGAAGAAGAACGAGAGAAAGAAGGAGAAAGAAGAAGAAGAACAGAGAGAGAAGGAGAAAGAAGTTGAAGAAGAAGAAGAAGGAGAAAAAGAAAAAGTCTGCGACAGTGCGGAGAAAAGGAAATGAAGAGCATGATCATCACTCTTCCCCTTTCGATGTCCTAGAGACGGGGAGTTAGCGAGCAAGAGAGGTCTACACCTCCCGCCGCTGCGTCGTGAAGATCTAAGACAATCTCCAGAAGACCCGGAAGAAGTTCAGTCTCTCAATTGCACGAAGAAGGTGATGCATCGATTCCAAATCTGCGAGACCATTCAAAAACGCCATCATCTCGAGAGAGTCAATGCAAGTACACAGACGGATGATTCGTAGACTTTCGTAGCATCATGAATATTCTTCTGGAAATGCGGAACCAGATATATGTTCGGGATCGTGAAAACAAGCTTTGAAGAGCACTTTGGACAAGCATCTTCGGTCTCTATGGAGGATAGACTCAAAGACCTCGCTCCGCAACTTCAAGCCAATGCCAAGGGAGAAGAGGTAGCTCATCCGAGAGAAGACCGAAGAAGCTCGAAGGAGTAGTCCGGTCTATTGGGGATTTCCGGATCGTGCGCATTCCCAAGCGAGACATGACTCCTTTCTCACCCTTTTCAATGATGACAAAAAGGGGAGAATCAATTTGAACTTTCATATTTTAATCTTTGACCTTTTTGGTTATGTTTATTTTTGAGTATGACTTGAGAACTTGAACTTGGATGACTGAATTGTTGTCGATTGTGATGCTTGACTGGTCGCATTTATTCAAGTTTTGTTATATGGTGTTTCTCATGAAAGTCTAACCAATTTTCTGTGGTGGATGCAGAGTCTGGTTATTTTATTAATCTTTATGAGTTAGCCATATTACTTGAGAAATGTTTTGCGGGTCAAAGTTGTTCAAATCTTCAAGAAAGTTTTGTCACCATCAAAAAGGGGAGATTGTTGGAGAAATCTTTCCAGAATATTTTGAAGCCGACAAAACGTTTCTTTCGGTCTAAAGTCCGGAAGTTCGGAGACCGTCGGTTTAAAGTCCGAAGACTTTGTTCTCTCGAGACTCAAGACTCAAGACTCAAGACCCAAGACTTAAGACTCGGGACTCAAGACTTAAGTCTCTGTTCTCACCGACGTCTTTCTAATCCAAGTGACGAAGGAAATCCAAAGCCGAGGTTTATGGTTGAGGATTCGATCCTATTCTCTGGAATAGATTCTTTGGTTGGATAATCATTTCGGATTCTTTAATTCTTATCTAAGATCGATTGAAGATCCGTTGGTCGACGAAATAATCTTGGAATGTTCTATTCATGGAAACCGAGATCCTGATTGTATGGGCGAACGGGATTGATGGGCTATCATCGATTCCTTAAATAGCTCGGATGATCTTCTTGATTGATTCCGTCCAACGGGTAGATTGGAGGAATTCCTTTGGTAAGTGCCAACGGCTATGATGGCATGAAGGAGTATAAAAAGAAGTCGTTCTAGTTATTTTAAGAGTGTGATTGATAGAAAAATTCCAGAAGTCGAAGATCCTTGATTGTTGTTTGAGACTCGTTCGAGCGAAATTGTAAACAGAGAGAGTATATACTTGGTGACGCCTTGAGTGAGTGTGGTAGATCATCTACACCTAGAAATCAAGGAAGATCAACACCGTAACATCTCTTTGATCATAGTGGAATCCAGCCAATCGGCTGTCGGTGTAGAAGAGTGGACGTAGGCTTGAATCAAGCCGAACCACTATAAACCGAGTGTTCAATTCTCTCTTTCCCTTACTCAGTCTCTCGATTGATATTTAACTCTTGCGATTGAATCATTAATTGTTTAAATATCGTACAAGCTTCGAGAAATTTTTTATATACCTATTCACCCCCCCTCTAGGTACTCATACTAGCTATATCACGTAGGCCTTGGAATAAGCCGAACCACTATAAACCTTGTGTTCAATTTTCTTTTCCCTACTCTTTACTTTACTTTGATCGTACTTCATTTGTTAATCAAAAGAGAACTCCCTTTCTATCGTCTGCCTAGAATTGCTTCCATATCTCGAGAAATTATTTTTGCATCTATTCAACCCCCTCTAGGTGCTTATACTAGATAGCTCAATTGGTATCAAAGCCTGTGTACTCACTTGTTTGAAGTGTTTTACTTCAGAGTTAAAGATCCATGGCTAGTATGTTGGCTTCAGGGCTGGTAGAAGGGCAAAGCAATACCGGACCACCTTACTTTGATGGAAAGAATTACAACATATGGAAAAACAAAATGAAGGCGTTCCTAAGATCAAAGGATCATCTGGAATGAGACGTTGTAGAAAAAGGAATCATTCATAAGGCTGCACCTGTCTCAGAAAGAGGAAAAGATACTGTGGAGTCTAGTCAAATGACTCAGGAAGAGATAATCAAGAGACAAGCTCTTGATGCAAAAACAATTTATTCATTATATTGTGCTTTATCTCCTACTGAATATAACAGAATATTTTCTTGTGTTATAGCTAAAGAAGTCTGGGATAGATTACATATTACTTATGAAGGAACCGATCGAGTGAAAGAGACCAGAATCAACATTCTCCTCGGTCAATACAAAGCCTTCAGAATGAAATCGGGAGAATCTATAACTGACATGTTTAGTCGTTTTACAGAAATCGTGAATTGTTTTGAAAATCAAGGTCAACCAATTTCTGATCCCATGAAAGTAAACAAGCTACTGCGTGGACTCTCTAAGGATTGGAATCACATAAAGATCTCAATCAGAGAGACCCAAAGAATCATGCCACTATCTGTTGATGAGTTGGTTTGAACTCTTCAGTCTTATGAAATGGAACGAATCAATGAGGACGAAGATCCTAAAGGTAAGAAATCCATTGCATTAAAATCTAATGATGATTCTAATGTAACAGATTCTGATGACGGTATGGATGATGAGGAGCTTGCTCTCATGATAAGAAGATTCAGAAAGCTGAACAGAAAAAGGAAGAAGATTCAATTAAAAGAAATAAAGTTTTCAAAAGCAACAGACCAAGTCTGCTGAAGATGATGAATCAAAAAAAGATGTAGTCTGCTTTGAATGTAAGAAAAAGGGACACATCAGACCCAACTGTCTTCTTCTGAGGAAGAAGAAAGGAAAAACTGAAAAGTATCGAAAGGCTCTCAAAGCAGAAACCTGGAGTGATACAAAATGTGAAGAAAGTGATGATGATTATGCCAACATATGTCTAATGGCACAATCGGATTCAGATTCAATCTCCGAGACAGACTCAGATTCAGACAATGAATTTGAGGTGAGTAACTTCAAAATCCCTATTAAAGTTTCTAAATACATTGATGAGCTGTGTTTTAGTCTTAAGAATTCTCTTAAAAAGATTTCCGAACTCAAAAAAGGAAAATTCTGCCTTAAAACAACAAGAAAATGTTTTGAAAGAAAAGGTGAAATGTTTAGATATGAATGTTTCTTCTCTTAGAGAAAGTAAACATAATCTTTCAAAAGAAAATGCATTCTTGAAAAATGATATCTCAAATATTTCCAAAAGATTTTCTATAGGATCTGAGAAACTAGAAAAAATACTTTATGTTCAAAGACCTTATTTCAATAAATTTGGTTTGGGAATGACTGCTGAAACCATTCCTTTAATTGATTTTCCAAAAGTGTAAGAAAGAATTAAGCAAAGACCCATAAAAGACGCCTACAAAAATCATTTTAAAAGAATCTTTGTAAAACCAGTAGGTCGCAATGCTCTCAGATGTTCAAAGTGCAATAGTGCATATCATTTTGAAAAAGAATGTCCTATGGTTTGGAAACCTGTCAATAAAGTTTGGGCAAAAACTACATATCATATTAACTCAAATGGACCCAAGAAAATATGGGTACCAAAGAAAGTTTGGGTCACTATCAAGAAAAAGGTAAAATGGTATCTGGATAGTGGATGCTCAAGACATATGACAGGAGATTCAAATTACTTCATAAAGCTTGTTCAAGTGAATGGTGCAAAAGTCTCATTTGGAGAAAACAGCAAAGGAAAAATTGTGGGATTTGGAACTGTAAAGATTGGGAACCTCACAATAAGCAATGTTTCTTTAGTTGAATGGCTCAACTACAATCTGCTCAGTGTCAATCAGCTGTGTGATGCCGGTTTCAGAATCTACTTCCAAGAGGGTATTTGTTCAGGAACCAGTAAAGTCTCTACTCAGTCATTTATGGGTTGAAGACATGGAAATATCTACCTCTTGGACGTGAAAACCAGATGAATCGCAATGTCTAATCTTAATCCAAGACGAAGTAAGCTTATGGCACAGAAAGCTTGGGCACATTAACATGAAGCAGATAGCCAAAATCTCAGCAAAGAAGCTTGTTCGTGGTCTACCCAATTTATTATACCAAAAGTCTGACCTATGTACACCATGTATATTGGGAAAACAGGTAAGAAATTCTTTTAAACCAATAAATCAAGTTTCTACTAACCGTGTACTGCAGCTTTTGCATATGGATCTCTTTGGACCAACTCACGATTTACTTGGGTATATTTCTTGACAAGTAAGTCTAAAACATTTTCTTACTTTGAAAAATTTGCTAAGAAGATTCAAAATGAAAAGGGGCATGTTATTTCAAGTATAAAAACAGACCATGGAGGTGAATTTGAAAATCAAGACTTTACAAAATTTTGTGATGGATCTGGCTTTCAGCACTTGTTCTCCTCTCCATATACTCCAGAGCAAAACGGAGTTGTGGAAAGGAAGAATAGATCTCTTTAAGAAATGGCTAGAACTCTTTTAATTGAAAGCAATATCTCTTCACGATTTTGGGCTGAAGTAGTTTCAACATCATGTTATATTATCAATAGAGTTTTTCTAAGGCCTATTCTAGAAAAAACCCCCTATGAACTATTCAAAGAAAAGAAGCATATTGTTTCATATCTTCATGTATTCGGATGCAAATGTTTCATACTTAAAAATGCAAATGATCGAGTTGGTAAGTTTGAATAAAAGTCAGATGAAGGCATCTTCCTTGGATATTCAACCACAAGCAAAGCGTACAGAGTCTACAACGAGAAGACTCAAACAGTGGAAGAATCAATGAATGTCAAATTCCAAGATTCTATGCAAAATGAATCTATTCAGACTCATCTTGAAGAGACTAAACCTGCTCCAGACTCTACAAAATCTAAATCTCAAGAAACAGCTCAGACTTTGAAGGACCAATAACAAGTGACTGTTGAAGATTCAAATGAAGGAAGTGACCATCAATCTGACAAATTAACCAGCAACTGGAAAAGGCGACATCAATGAAGGAATTCGCACTAGATCCAAAAGGCGCGAAGAGTCTAGTGCTGTGGCTCTTATTTCTGAAATAAAACCCAAAAGCATAGATTAAGCTTTATCCGATGAAAGCTGGATTGAAGCTATGCAAGAAGAACTCAGACAATTCAGAATTAATGATGTCTAGGAGTTGACTCCTAAGCCAAAAGGTAAATCAATTGTTGGAGCTAAATGGGTTTTCAAGAACAAGATGAACGAGAAAGGAAAAGTCATAAGAAACAAGGCAAGACTCATGGCCAAGGGATACACGCAAGAAGAAGGGATAGACTATGACGAGACTTACGCACCGGTAGCAAGGTTAGAAGCAATTCGTTTATTACTTACATTTGCTTGTCATAAAAATTTTAGGTTATTCCAAATGGATGTCAAAAGTACCTTCCTAAATGGATTCATCCATGAAGAAGTTTATGTGGAACAACCACTTGGGTTTGAAGACCCAAGGAAACCAGACTCAGTATTTAGACTCAAAAATGCCTTATATGGCTTAAAACAAGCACCTCGAGCTTGGTACGACAGACTGAGTAAGTTTTTAATTCAAAATGGTTTTGTTAAAGGTAAAGTAGACACTACTCTTTTTGTTAAAAGAGAAAGCAAGAGTTTTTAGCTTGTTCAAATATATGTCGATGATATTATTTTTGGATCCTCTAATGAAAGTTTGTGCAAGAAATTCTCTAAGACTATGCAGGATGAATTTGAAATGAGCATGATGGGTGAGTTAACCTTCTTTCTCGGGCTTCAAGTAAAACAACTGAAGGAATGAACTTTTATTCATCAAGAAAAGTATGCAAATGATCTTGTCAAAAAGTTTGGACTGGAAATTGCAAAAAGGCTGATATACCAATGTCAAGTTCCTTGAAGATAGACAAAGATAAAGGAGGAAAGAAAGTCGACCAAAAGTTATATAGGAGTATCATCGGTTCACTTCTTTATCTTACTGCCTCTAGACCTGACATTTTGTTTAGTGTTTGCATTTGTGCCAAATTTCAAGCAGACCCTAAAGAATCTCATTTAAATGCTGCAAAGCGAATTATCAAATACATTGCCTCAACTTCAAGCATCGGTCTTTGGTATCCTAAAAGAGGAGACTTTACTTGTCTTGGATACTCAGACGCAAATCTAGTTGGATGCAAAGTTGATAGAAAGAGCACCTCGGGTACCTGTAAACTAGTTGGAGGCAGGACAGTATCTTGGTTTTCAAGGAAGCAAACTACAATAGCTCTTTCTACAGCAGAAGCAGAGTATGTAGCTCTCGGAAGTTGTTGTTCACAAATTTTGTGGATAAAACAACAGCTAAGAGACTTTGGAATTAAAGATTCATGCACGGAGATTAATTGCGACAACACCAGTGCAATCAACCTTACCAAAAATCCAATTTTCCACTCAAGAGCAAATCATATAGAGATTCGACATCACTTCATTAGAGATCATGTTCAAAATGGAGAAGTTTCAATTCAGTTTGTTGATTCAAAGAATCAACTGGCGGATATATTCACAAAGCCTTTGGAGAAAAATCAATTTGAAACCATCTGTTCCAGACTCAACATTTTGAGGTATGAGGAAATCAAAGTTTAGAGACTCTCAGACTCAGACAAACAAGACCTTGACTGTAAGTTACTCTCTCTCGAATCTCATCTTGAAAAGGTACGATTATCAACCGTGTTTTATTGCTATCTTTAATTGACGTGATTATAGCAACGTTTCCTTTTCGAAAAAGAAGTTATTTTTTAAATGACTATTTTCTCGGGAAAAAGGTAGTTATTTTGAAAATACATCTTTTATTTTCCTTTATGATGTTTCGTATACCTCTCCTTTTAACCGGTTGTGCACTGTTGATTCTTCTTCGCTTTACTCTCCAAAAACCCTAAGAAAGCATCGATCTTCCATTCCTGTTTTCTTCCCTTGTTTAATCTTCGAAAAAGTTATCATCTTTCTTGAGAAAGTCAAGCAAGGAATCTTCCAAAAACTGAGAAAGATGTCGTCTTCAAGAAAGTCTTCAGGAATCGCAAGTAGGGGACCACGGCGAATGAGTGAGGGGCCTACACACTTCGATCTCACCGAAGAAGAAGTATCTCCAAATCAGCAGCAGAGCCCACAACATTCTCAGCAACGTCATTCTCCTCCATCTAGTCCTCAAGGTGTTGATCATCAACAATAGGAAGAAATCGTTGAAGACGCAGATCCTGTAAGAGTTCAAAAGCCCGCTTTTATTTATAAGTTTTATCGTGCTTTAAAAGGGACTGGTACTCCATTGAAATACGTCGATGAGTTTCTTAAGGACAAAGGATATAGGTTAATACCCCAGTATATTCAATGCTAGGCTTATAATGAGTATATGGAATGAGTACATCTTTTTGCGGAAAATGAAAAGTTTGGGAATTGCTCCAAAAGGGGTGGCAGAAGAAACTCTTGCAAATATCCCAAGTGATCCGCGTGTTGGGAGACTTAATTCGGTAGATGGAAATGATGATGACAAATTGTACAGCCAATTTCAACCAAGAATTGGTGTTGCAGTGAAAATTCGAGGAAAAAGGGGAGAGCTATTTAGATCAAAGGAACAGAAGGAATTATATTCGAAATTGCTGAAGCGTGGGGTAATAAACCCTAGGAGTGTGGATTTTGATTTTCCGGATGCTGTGAATGTGAACTTGAGGGAAAATTTCGGTTATCTTCAACTTGAAAAGTTCTGCTCTGACACCACAAAAGCTTATGCTAAATTAACTGCTTATTTCTATTCGAATCATAGTTTTCTGGATGCGAATAGATTCTCTTTCAGTGTCAAAGATCAAGACTTTGTAGTGGATATGGATATGCTGGCAGATGTGTTAGGGGTTGAGAGAGGAAGATATCAACCGATCAAATTTTCTATTGCTCGTGCTACATTGGATGAATGCATTCAAGGATGAATGCATTCAACATCTTGCTTCACAAGATTATGATCAATTGCCTCAGATCGAAATCAACTTCCAAGACTAATGTTTCAAGTTCAGAGGCAAAGCTGATGTATGCCATCATCATTGGGAAAAGGTTTTCTCTTCCTCACACTGTTATGTTCCACATGTATAGAGCAATGGTGAAGGACAAAGGTCAACTTCCTTGTCCAGGTCTTGTGACGAAGTTATTTAGACATCTGAATATTCAGCCTCCGTAAATTCTTTGCGCTCGATCGTGCGATCATATGGTGGTAGGATTGAAAATGGTGACGAAGATGTGTCTGAAGGAACTAAGCAAGGCGTTGGAGAAATTCAAAGAGAAGACTCCTGTTAAATCTCAACAAATCTCTTCTGCAACAAAAAGAAAAGGAAATGAGCCTATGGTTGCTCCATCCAAGAAAAGAAGAGCTCTTATTGTTGAAGATGAAGATGATGATGATGACATCACCATTTCTGCCATAGCATTGAAGAAGCTAAATCGTCCTGTTCCAGATCCAATGGAAGTACAGGAGAAAGAAGCAGAGGAGAGAGAAGGATAAGAGAAAAAAGAGGAAGAAAGATAAGCTGGAGAAAAATAAGCTGAGGAGGAAAGGTTTGAAGAAGAAGAAGAAGGAGAAAATCAAGAGGAAAGAGAGCATGAAAGACACTCTTCTCCACCTGAAGGCATGAAAACAGGGGGAGATCAAGAGAAAAGAGGATAGTTCTTATATCCTGCTACAAGTGAGGGAGTCAGTCGCTTTCCAGCAGATCCAGAGGACATTTATTCCTCTTAATTTCCTGAAGAATGTCATGATGTTTCATCGCCAAATCTGCGTGATTATGCTAATCTACCATCGTCTGCATTTACTCCATCAGATCGTACCAAAGCAAGTACTCAGACTGATAATGCAACAGATTTTCGCAGAATTATGGATATTCTCTTGAAGATGCGAGATCAAATTTATGCTCTGGGATGCGAGATTCAAAACTTGCAAAATGCAAGTCAAGCTTCTTCAGGTTCATTGAATGATCAGATCTAAGTCCTCTCTATTCAAATTCAGGCTAATGCCAAGGGTGAGGAAGTTGCACAACTGAAAGAAGACTTGAAAAGGCTGAAAGGGATCATTCAGTCCATGGAAGATTTCCAGCTTGTTCGCATTCCCAAGCAATCTCGACTTTCTTCCATTTTCATCTCAACATTTTTTAATGCTGACAAAAAGGGGGAGAGATGCTATATTTGAATCAAACTTTCAATTTGTAATCGTTTGGATTAGATTGTTTTGATGTTTGACTTTGTTTGACTTTATTTTTGTGTCTGGATGAGAACTGAATTTGAATTTGGACTTGACTGTTATTCTGCTATTGATATCTTATGGATGGTTTTATCATTTATAAAACTAACCTATTTTTTGTGGTTGCAGACTCTAGTGTTATTCATTTAGCCATTTACTTTTATAAGATATGCATATGTGTTTGAGAAATGTTTTGCAGGTCAAAGTTGTTCAAATCTACAGGAAAGTTTTGTCACCATCAAAAAAGGGGGAGATTGTTGGAGAAATCTTCTTGAAGTGTTTTGAAGCTGACAAAACGTTTCCATCAGTTTAGTCTGAAGGTTTGCAAGACTCTGCTGCTTAAAATCTGAAGACCTCCGAACAGCCAGACTCAAGACTCAAAGTCTATCCTCATTGACAGTCTTTAATCCATTGAAGAAAGGCTATCCAGAACTGAATGTTTCATTAAGGATTTGACCTTATCGACTAGAGAAGATCTCTTGGCTGGATATGACTATTGGAGAAATCTTTCCATAATATTTTGAAGCTGACAAAACGTTTCTATTAGTCTAGTCTGGATATTTGCAAATCGACAGTTTAAAGTCTGAAGACTTTATGATCATAAGACTCAAGACTCAAGACTATTCTCACCGACGTCTTTCTAATCCCGTGTGACGAAGGAAATCAGAGCCGAAGTATATGGTTGAGGATTCGATCCTATCCTCTCGGAGTAGATCCCTTGGTTGAATAAAAATAACGGATTCTTTTATTCGTATCTAGATCGATTGAAGATCCGATGGTCGACGAAATATTCTTGGAATGTTCTATTCTTGGAAACCAAGATCCTGATTGTATGGGCGAACATGATTGATGGGCTATCGTCAGATTCCTTAAAATAGCTCGAATGATCTTCTTGATTGATTCCGTCCAACGGGTAGATTGGAGGAATTCCTTTGGTAAGTGCCAACGGCTATGATGGCATAGAGGAGTATAAAAGGAAGACGTTCGAGTTGTTTTTTTAAAAGAAGTGTGATCGATAGAAAAATTCCAGAGTCTGAAGAACCTTGATTATTAGTCGATACAGTTTGAGCAAAATTGTATACACAGAGAGTGTTTATACTTGTTACCTTGAGCGAGTGTGGTAGATCATCTACACCTAGAAATCAAGGAAGATTAACTCTGTAACATCTCTTTGTTCATAGTGGAATCCAACCAATAGGCTGTCAGTGCAGAAGAGTGGACGTAGGCTTGAATCAAGCCGAACCACTATAAACCGCGTGTTAAATTCTCTCTTTCCTTTACTCGGTCTTACGATTGATTATTAATTGTTGCAAATCCTTTAACGGTCTAAGTTTTGTGCAATCATCAAGAAAAATCTTTTATATACCTATTCACCCCCCTCTAGGTACTTGTACTAGTCATATCAATTGGTATCAGAGCCCGTGTTCTTACTTTATTTGAAGTGTTTTACTTCAGAGTAAAAAGATCCATGGCTAGTATGCTAGCACTAGGGCTGGTGGAAGGGCAAAGCAATACCAGACCACCCTACTTTGATGGAAAGGATTACAACATCTGGAAGAACAAGATGAAAGCTTTCCTGATCAAAGGATCCTCTGGAATGGGACATTGTGGAAAGAGGAATCACTTCTATTGCTGCATCAGTATCTGAAAGAGGGAAAGAAACTGTTGAGACCAGCGGAATGTCTCAAGAAGAGATAAACAAGAGACAAGCACTAGATGCATAAGCAATTTACTCTTTATATTGTGCTTTGTCACCAACTGAATATAACAGAATATCTTCTTGTGTTACAGCAAAAGAAGTCTGGGATAGATTACATATCACCTGTGAAGGGAAAGACAGAGTGAAGGAGACCAGAATTAACATTCTCCTTGGTCAATATGAAGCCTTCAAAATGAAACCAGGAGAATCTATAAGCGACATGTTTAGCCATTTTACGAGATATTGTCAATGGTCTTGAGAATCAAGGACAAAAAATTTCTGATCCCATGAAGGTGAACAAGCTACTGCGTGGACTCTCCAAGGATTGGAATCATATAAAAACTTCAATAAGAGAGACGCAAAGAATTATGCCACTATCTGTCGACGAGCTGATTGGAACTCTTCAGTCTTACGAAGTAGAACGAATTAATGAAGACGAAGATCCAAGAGGTAAGAAATCTATTGCATTAAAATCTAATGATGATTCTGATGATACAGACTCTAAAGAAGATCTGGACGATGAGGAGCTTGCTCTTATGATAAGAAGATTCAAAAAGCTGAATAGGAAAGGAAGAAGGCTCAACTCAAAGAAACAAAGTTTTCAGAAACAGCAAACCAAGTTTGTTTTGAATGTAAGAAAAAGGGACACATCAGACCCAACTGTCCTCTTCTGAAGAAGAAGAGAGGAAAAGCTGAAAAGTCTTGAAAAGCTCTCAAAGCCGAAACCTGGAGCGATACAGAGTGTGAAGAAAGTGATGAGGAATATGCCAACCCGTGTCTCGATGGCACAATCGGACTCGGACGACTGGATCGACTCGGACGGTGAATTTGAGGTAAGTGATTTTAAAATTCTGTCAAAGTCTCTAAATACATTGATGAACTATGCTTTAGTCTTAAGACATCTCTCAAAAAAATTTCCGAACTTAAAAAGGAAAACTCAGCTCTAAAACAAAAAGAAAACGTCTTAGAAGAAAAAATTAAAAGTTTAGACTTGAATGTTTCCACTCTTAAAGAAAATGAAAATAGTCTTTTGAAAGAAAATGCTCTTTTAAAAACTGACCTATCAAATATTTCGAAGAAATTTTCAATAGGGTCCAAAAAACTTGAAAAAGTTCTTTCAGTTCAAAGACCTTACTTCAATAAGTCTCTAGGTATGACAACAGAAAAAATTCCCTTAATTGATTTTCCGAAAGTAAAAGAAAGAATTAAGAAAAAACCGTCAAGAGAGGATTATAAAAATCACTTCAAGAAAGTTTTTGTAAAATCTGTAGGTCAAAATGCTCTAAGGTGTTCAAAGTGTAACTTGATCGGGATCACTTTGAAAAAGAGTGTCCTATGGTTTGGAAGCCTGTTAAGAAAATATGGCCTAATAATGCTTATCCTACTAACGCTAAAGGACCCAAGAAAATTTGGGTACCAAAGAAAGCTGGAGACTCTCTTTTGAATGCAGGTCTCTGTCAAAAAGAAGGTAAAGTGGTATCTTGACAGCGGATGTTCAAGACACATGACAGGAGACTCAAATTGCTTCATAAAGCTTATTCAAGTAAATGGTGAAAAAGTTACATTTGGAGGAAACAACAAAGGAAGCATTGTGGGATTTGGAACTGTGAAAATTGGAAATCTCACAATAAGTAATGTTTCCTTAGTGGAAGGACTCAATTACAATCTTCTTAGCATCAGTCAATTGTGTGATACTGGTTTTAAGATCTTCTTTCAAGAATGAATATGTTCGGAACTAGTAAAGACTCTACTCGAGTCTTTCATGGGTCGAAGGCATGGAAACATCTATCTCTTGGATGTGAAACCAAATGAATCGCAATGCCTAATCTCAATTCAAGACGAAGCAAGCTTATGGCACAGAAAGCTTGGTCATGTCAACATGAAGCAATTAGCCAAAATCTCATCAAAGCAGCTTGTTCGAGGTCTACCAAAATTACCATACCAAAAGTCCGATTCATGCACTCCATGTATTCGGGAAAACAGGTAAGAAATTCATTTAAGCCAATAAATCATGTCTCTATTAATCATGTACTCTGATTGCTGCATATGGATCTCTTCGGACCAACAAGAACCTAGAGCATTGGAGGTAAGAAATATTGTCTAGTAATTGTGGATGATTACTCTCGTTTTACCGGGTATATTTTCTTGCAAGTAAATCGAAACCTTTTCGCACTTTGAAAAATTTGCTAAAAATGTTCAAAATGAAAAAGGGTGTGTTATCTCGAGTATAAGAACAGATCATGGAAGTGAATTTGAAAATCAAGATTTTACAAGATTTTGTGATAAATCCCGCTTTAATCATGAGTTTTCTTCTCCATACACTCCAAAACAAAATGGAGTTGTGGAAAGAAAGAATAGATCCCTTCAAGAAATGGCCAGAACTCTTTTAATTGAAAGTAAAATTTCTTCACGATTTTGGGCCGAAGCTGTTTCAATAGCATGCTATATCATCAACAAAGTCTTCCTAAGATCTATTCTAGAGAAAACCCCTTACGAGTTATTCAAAGGTAAGAAGCCTATTGTTTCATACTTTCATATATTCGGTTGCAAATGCTTTATTTTGAAAAATGCAAATGATCGAGTTGGTAAGTTTGAAGAAAGATCAGATGAAGGCATCTTCCTTGGATATTCTACATCAAGCAAAGCCTACAGAGTCTATAACAAGAAGAGTCAGTCTGTGGAGGAATCAATGAATGTCAAATTCCAAGATTCAACGCAAGATGAATCCAATCAGATTCAGTATGAAGAGTCTGAACCTGCTCTAGATCTTCCAAGGCTTACAACTCAAGAAGCATCTCAGACTCTGGAAGACCAGCATCAAGATGTTCATGAAGATTTAAATAAAGAAAGAGATCATCAACCAGACAAATCAACCAGTAACTGGAAGCATAAGTCCAGTCATCCTAAAGATCTCATTATTGGTGAAATCAATGAAGGAATCCGCACCAGATCAAAAAGGCGTGAAGAATCTAGTGTTGTGGCTCTCATTTCTGAAATTGAACCAAAAAACATAGAAGAAGCTTTATCTGATGAAAGCTGGATTGAAGCTATGCAAGAAGAGCTCAGACAGTTCAACATTAATGATGTCTGGGAATTGACATTTAAACCAAAAGGTAAAACTATTATTGGAGCCAAATGGGTATTCAGGAACAAGATGAATGAAAAATGAAAAGTCGTACGAAACAAAGCAAGACTCGTGGCCAAAGGATATACGCAAGAAGAAGGAATAGACTATGACGAGACTTACGCACCAGTAGCAAGGTTAGAAGCTATTCGTCTATTACTTGCGTTTGCTTATTATAAAAATTTCAGGTTATTCCAAATGGACGTCAAAAGTGCATTCCTAAATGGGTTTATCCATGAGGAAGTTTATGTGGAACAACCACACGGGTTTGAAGACCCAAAGAAGCCGACTCGTCTTGACCGAAAAAGGCCTTGTATGGTTTAAAGCAAGCACCTCGAGCTTGGTATGACAGACTAAGTAAGTTTTTAATACATAATGGTTTTGTCAAAGGTAAAGTAGATACTACCTTATTTATCAAAAAGGAAAACAAAAGCCTTTTACTTGTTTAAATATATGTGGACGATATTATTTTTGGATTCTCTAATGAAAGTCTATGCAAGAAATTTTCAAAGTCTATGCAGGATGAGTTTGAAATGAGTATGATGGGAGAGTTAACGTTCTTTCTTGGTCTTCAAATAAAACAATTGAAGGAATGAACTTTTATTTATCAAGAAAAATATGCTAATGATCTTGTCAAAAGGTTTGGACTGGAAAAGTGCAAAAAGACCGACATACCAATGTCATGTTCTTTGAAAATAGACAAAAGCTGTACAGGAGCATCATCGGATCACTTCCTTATCTTACCGCTTCTAGACCTGACATTTGGTTGAGTGTTTGCATCTGTACTAGGTTTCAATCAGATCCTAGAGAATCTCATCTCAGTGTTGCGAAACGTATTATCAAATACGTTGCCTCATCTTCAAGCATCGGTCTTTGGTATCCTAAGAAGGGAGACTTTAATCTTATAGGATACTCAGACGCAGATCTGGCCGGTTGTAGAGTCGATAGAAAAAGCACTTCGGGAACTTGCTAGTTGCTTGGAAACAGGATAGTATCTTGGTTTTCAAGGAAGCAAAGCACTGTGGCTCTCTCAACAACAGAAGCTGAGTATGTAGCTCTTGGAAGTTGCTGTTCGCAAATTCTATGGATAAAACAACAGCTACAAGACTTTGGGATTGAAGACTCATGCACAGAGATCAGATGTGACAACACCAGCGCGATCAATCTCACCAAAAATCCAATCCTTCATTCAAGAGCAGAGCATATAGAGATTCGACATCACTTCATTAGAGATCATATTCAAAATGGAGAAATCTTGATTCAATTTGTTGATTCAAAGAGTCAACTAGCGGATATATTCACAAAGCCTTTGGAGAAAAATCAATTCGAATTTATCCGTTCCAGACTCAACATTTTGAAGCTTGAAGAAGTTAAAGTCTAGAGACTCACCAACTCTCAGACTCTAATCTCTCAGACTCTAAAACCTCAGACTCAGACATTCATGGCTATAGACTGTAAGTTATTATTTTAATCTAAACTCGAAAAGGTATGAACTTTCGTTTAAGATTATTTTGTAGTCTCCGTACACTTGTCTTTTCAAAAGAATTAATTTTGGCAGTTATTGATTTTAAAAAGGGAAGTGTTCGTACACTTTCCTCGTGCCGATTGAACTTCCCTTTTCAAAACTAAGTTATATATATACAGTTTTTCTTCTTCCTAGATCTTCAAAACCCTAAAAGGCACTCTCCTCCCGATCCTGTTTTTACTACTTATTCATCTTCGAGAAAGTGATCATCTTTTCTTGGGAAAGCAAGTGAAGGAATCTTCCAAACGACGAAGAAAGATGTCTTCTTCGAGGAAATCATCAAGAATCGCAAGCAGGGGACCACAAAGAATGGAGAAGGGACCGACACATTTCGATCTCACCGAGGAAGAAGACTTATCAAGTCAGCGACAAAGCCCAATTCACTCTCATCCACGACATTCATCGCCTTCTACCCCACAAGATGCAAGTCAACATCTGGAGGAAGAGATAATCGAGGACACTGACCCTGTAAGAGTCCAAAAACCCTCCTTTATCTATAAGCTTTATCGTGCGTTGAAAAGCACCGGTACTCCATTGAACTATATAGATGAATTCCTTAAGAACAAAAATTATGGAAATGAGTATCTTTTTCTGCGGAAAATGGAGGAATTGGGAGTTGCTCCGAAAGGAAAGGCAAAGGACGCACTTGCGAATATTCCAAGTGATCCTTGTTTACCAAGACAAAATCTGATTGAAGGGAACGATGATGACAGAATGTTCCTTGAATTCAAACCTAAAATGGGTGTGGCAGCAAAGGTGAAAGGAAATCGGATGGATTTGTTCAAATCAAAGGATCGGGAGAATGTGTATTTCGGATTGTTGAAAAGAGGGGTGATAAACCCTAGAAGTGTCGATTTTGACTTCTTGGATGCCATTAATATGAACTTAAGAGAAAAGTTCAATTTGCTTCAACTTGAAAAATTTTGCTCCGACACCACGGATGGTTATGCACAACTGACCGCATATTTCTATTCAAATCTTAGCTTTTTAGATGCGAATAGAATTTCATTCAATGTTCGAGACCGAGTCTACTTGGTAGATGTGGACATGTTGGCAGACATAATTGGAGTTGAACGAGGACGTTATCATCCAATCAAAGTCTCAACGCTCGTACTTCTCTCGGAGCTTGTAAAAGATAGGGATACGAGAAGAAAATTACCTACTCAAGGATGAATGCCATCAACATCGTGCTTCATAAAATTGTGATCAACTGTCTCAGACCGAAGTCTACATCAAAGACTGCCGTGTCTAATTCTGAAGCAAAACTAATGTTCGCGATCAACTCAGGACGGAAGTTCTCTCTCCCTCACACCATTTTCTTCCACATGTACAGAGCAATGTTGAAAGACAAGGGACAATTGCCTTATCCAGGTCTGGTGACCAAGATCTTTAGACACTTGAACATTGCACCTCCACAAACTCTTTGTGTTCGACCGTGCAATAAGATGGTGATAGGTATGAAAATGCTTACGAAGATGCGTCTTCAAGAACTTTCCAAGGCAATGGAGAGATTCAAAGTTAAGTCTCCAGTTCCATCTGCTTCAAAGAGAAAAGGAAAGGAGGCCATTGGAGCCCCTTCGAAAAAGAAGAAAAGAACTCTCATCCTGGAGGATGAAGATGAAGAGGATGAAGATCCCACTATCCATGCATTAACAAGAACCGGACGTTCGTGCCTCAACCGACAACTTCGGAAGAAACGAGAGAGAGAAGAAGAGGAGCAAGCCAAGAACAGAGAAGAAGAAGAAGAGCAGAAAGAAAAGGAGAAAGAAGCTGAAGAAGAAAGAGAAGGAGAAAAAGAAAAGTCTGCAGCTGAATCTGGAGAAAAAGGAAATCAAGATACAGAAGAGCATGATCATCACTCTTCCCCTTTTGATGTCCTAGAGACGGGGGAGTTGGCGAGCAAGAAAGGTCTACACCTCATGCGCCGATAGTGAAGGTATAAGAGAATCTCAAGAAGACCCGAAGAAGTTCGGGTTTCTCAATTGCACGAAGAAGGACACGATACATCGACTCCAAATCTGCAAGATTATACAGAAGCACCATCGTCTGCATTCATTCCATCTGAGAAAGCAAATGCGAGCACACAGACGGACAATACAGCAGATTTTCGTCATATTCTTGATATTCTTCTGGAAATGCGGGGACAAATTTATGCTCTGGACTGTGAAATTCAAACCATGAAGAAAGCTGGACAAGAATCTTCAGTTACCCTGGAGGACAAAATGAAAGACCTCGCTCTACAACTTCAAGCCAATGCCAGAGGAGAGGAGGTAGCTCAACTAAGGGAAGACTTGAAGAGGATAGAAGGCATAGTCCAGTCTATGGGAGATTTCCATATCGTACGCATTCCCCAGCAGACCTGACTCATTTCTCATCCTTTTTAATGATGACAAAAAGGGGGAGAACCAATTTGAACCAACAACTTTTAAACTTTGACTTTAAATTTGTTTTTGTGGTTATGTTTGTTTTTGAGTTTGACTTGAGTGAACTTGGGTGTGAATTTGAATTTGACTGAATTGGCTGTGGATTTAGATGCTTGACTGGTTGCATTTCTATCAAGTGTTGTTATATGGTATTACTCATGAAAGACTAACCAATTTTCTGTGGATGCAGAGTCTGGTTGATTTATTAATCTTTATGAAATAGCCATATTACTTGAGAAATGTTGTTGCAGGTCAAAGTTGTTCAAATCTACAAGAAAGTTTTGTCACCATCAAAAAGAGGAAGATTGTTGGAGAAATCTTTCCAGAATATTTTGAAGCTGACAAAACGTTTCTATTAGTCTAGTCTGGATATTTGCAAATCGACGGTTTAAAGTCACGAAGACTTTATGATCATAAGACTCAAGACTCAAGACTCAAGACTCAAGACTATTCTCACCGACAGTCTTTCTAATCCGTGACGAAGGAAATCGAGCCGAAGTACATGGTTGAGGATTCGATCCTATCCTGGAGTAGATCCCTTGGTTGGATAAAAATAACGGATTCTTTTATTCGTATCTAGATCGATTGAAGATCCGATGGTCGACGAAATATTCTTGGAATGTTCTATTCTTGGAAACCAAAATCCTGATTGTATGGGCGAACAGGATTGATGGGCTATCGTCAGATTCCTTAAAATAGCTCGAATGATCTTCTTGATTGATTCCGTCCAACGGGTAGATTGGAGGAATTCCTTTGGTAAGTGTCAACGGCTATGATGGCATAAAGGAGTATAAAAGGAAGACGTTCTAGTTGTTTTTTTAAAAGAAGTGTGATCGATAGAAAAATTCCAGAGTCTGAAGAACCTTGATTATTAGTCGATACAGTTTGAGCGAAATTGTATACACATAGAGTGTTTATACTTGTTACCTTGAGCGAGTGTGGTAGATCATCTACACCTAGAAATCAAGGAAGATCAACCCTGTAACATCTCTTTGTTCATAGTGGAATCCAGCCAATAGGCTGTCAGTGCAGAAGAGTGGACGTAGGCTTGAATCAAGCCGAACCACTATAAACCGCGTGTTAAATTCTCTCTTTCCTTTACTCGGTCTTACGATTGATTATTAATTGTTGCAAATCCTTTAACGGTCTAAGTTTTGTGCAATCATCAAGAAAAATATTTTATATACCTATTCACCCCCCTCTAGGTACTTGTACTAGCCATATCAATGACATAACGAAATCCTTTGATTGATCGAGATTGATTCGAAGATTAAGGATCCGATGATTGGCGAAATATTCTTGGAATGTTCTACTTATGGAAACCGAGATCCTGATTGTATGGGCGAACAGGATTGATGGGCTATCAACATGTTCCTTTAATAGCTCGAATGATCTTCCTAATTGATTCCGTCCAACATATAGATTGGAGGAATTCCTTTGGTAAGGGCCAACGGGTATGATGGCATGAAGGAGTATATAAGGAAGACGTTATAAGTTGTTCGAGAGTGCGCGATAAAAGAATTCCAAAGTCTGAAGCTCCTTGTTGTTTAGTCAATTCCTTCGAGCGAAATCTTGTACGCAAAAGAGAGTCTATATTTGTGAGAAACTTTGAGGAAGTGTGGTAAAACATCTACACTATGGAATCAAGGAAAAGCTGTGCTGTAACTTCTCTTTTGTTCATAGTGAAATCCAGCCGGTGGGCTGTCAATACGGAAGAGTGGACGTAGGCTTGGAATAAACCGAACCACTATAAATCTTGTGTTCAATTTTCTCTTCCCTACTCTTTATTTTACTTTGGTCGTACTTCATTTTGTTAATCAAAAGAAAACTCCCTTTCTATCGTCTGCCTAGAATCGCTTTCGTATCTTGAGAAATTATTTTTACATCTATTCACCCCCCCTCTAGATGCTTATACTAGCTATCCCAAGGACGACGCCCGATTATGCCAAATGACCATCGACTATTGAGTTGGCCGTTGCTGTTGGGTCGTAAATAACTGGGACATGCATGAGTGATTGAGATAGGTATGCCTGATTATAGGACAAAATTGTGTGACACAGAATGGGACGTGTCATAACACTTTGGCC
The DNA here is from genome assembly GCA_017140615.1 of Eucalyptus cladocalyx. Taxonomy (NCBI): domain Eukaryota; kingdom Viridiplantae; phylum Streptophyta; class Magnoliopsida; order Myrtales; family Myrtaceae; genus Eucalyptus; species Eucalyptus cladocalyx. The sequence continues at coordinate 15,692,453 of CM029520.1, read as the reverse complement.
TTATAATCGGGACCCATATGATGAACTTATGTGCAGGAAAAGTACTAAGGTGAGATAAGTCTTATTGTCATGCCCCGAACCTCGAGCGTGCCAACATCCCACCATGGTTATGCAAATGCGACATTTCCAGGTGGTGTCGCCAACCCCATTCATTCATTATTGCACAAGTGGAACGTATTATAAAACCCCTGACAATAAAATACGGGATAGAAAAGTAGGAAGCAAAATCACAATATAACACTTTCAAAAGACCAGCTCTCAAAAAGGAACTATCCTACGACCTACAAGTCGGACACGCTCTCCAATCCTTATGACTTCACCTCTGCAACTTCTCAAGGCCAACCAAAGCTATCTGGCCACTCTGTTCACCAGGGACCTGAAATTTTAATCCCACAACCGGGATGAGACATTGTCTTAGCATGTTCAACCCCTTAACCCCTATTAGAAAGAAAATACATCTCGGGTGGCCTAGCCACATCACACAGAAGACTTACCTCGCCTCAGTTCCTTCATGCGGGTTAGCACAATTCAAATCACTTAATTACAGATAGTAATAGGAACTTAAACCACTGGAATGTCAACAATATCATTTCGAATGACCACAGGAGTCCGGATTATAAGACCAAACCGTTATAACACATCTCATACCATGCCACACGATTTCGTCCCATAATTCGACCCGTCAATAACACTCAGCATGCGATTCAATTGATATTCACTGCCTCACGAGGGTATAGCCTACTCACAGTTCGGCTATCTACTGGCATATAGCCAGGCATCGCCTCCCCACCTTGGAGCGCGGCTTTGTCAATACGTCGATGGTATTTCCGAAGGAGCATGAACCAAGAATCTACTACAACCCGCAACCACCGCGTGGGCATCCCATATAGGGGCAAGTCCGGCTCAACAGCCCAGGATGATTCCTCTTAATTATCACACAGCCAAATCATACTCGGCCCCATGACACTTTGCATTTTACTCAATGCTTCCACTTAAAATAATGATCCCGGTCATTTTTCTTCATATTAAAAATATTCCAGAAATTACTCACGTGTGTGGGGATACTCTAATTTCAAATCAAAAAGCCAATATCTCACTTTTTCAAACCCCACTATTTAATATAATCATTAAAATTCAATTTTTGCATCAAAACCCGAAATTTGGGTTTTTATGAATAAAATCCCTACTTACCACAATTAACACTTAATTTGCCACATCCATTCATCAAATTTAAATTCTAAATGCATAGTGGCAATCACACACAAAATTCTGAGAGAATAAGGTCCCGACGAAATTTTCGAAATTTAATAAATAATTAAATTTATTCCAAAAATTAATTAAATAATAATATCCATATTTTTCACGATCCATACTCAAGTTATAATATCCAATCATCAATTTCAAAATCCAAATACACAGCAGCGATCAACACTAAATTCTGAGCAAATAAGGTCCGAGATAATTTCCTGAATTTATTAAATAATTAATTATATTCCAAAATATATTTTAATAATAATATTTTAATAATTTCGAATAAATATATATTATTAAAAATTTTAATAATTTCGGAATACTTAAATAAATCAAAAACAAATTCCTTTAAGTCATATCAAAGCTTAAATTAATATAAACATTCACTTAGCCTTAAATTAAAAGCACTTTAAGTTAATCAAACACCTTAATATAATCTACACTTAAATAAATTAAACTAACCACCTAATAGCACTTAACATAAACGAAACATCCTTAAGCATAATTAACCCTCTAAGTGAGGTTTAGTGAGCTAAACTCACTAGATTAGATAGCCGAGCAAATCAAAACGACGAGGACGCCGAGGGGAACAACTTTCTTCAAAGCGGGCCAAGTGTCCGGGGTTGGGAAGCAGACCAAAACGGCCCAAAACTGAGCTGAGATACCTACTAAAACCAGTTGTTGTTTGAGGCCGACGGAGGGCTGCACGGCAACGGTTTGGGCACGAAACCGACATGGATGGGCGGCAGCAGCTTCGATGGTGGTTGGCGATGCCGAACGGTGGCGATAGAGGCTCTAACGGACGGTGACAAACAACAGACGAAGGTTGGAAACTCAGGCTATGGACGACCGAACGGCGGGCTAGCCGGCGAGGTGAGCGCGGGCGATGCATGCAGTCGAATGGCGGTGACGATGGCACCAGCGGCAACGAGTGAGCAGGCGGAGGGCGGCCGATCAGGCGTGCGTCGCGCAAGGGGTTCGGATGACTGGTTTCTTCAAATTTTTCCTCCCCTCTCTCTCTCTTCCCAAGCTTGAAGATGATGGAGAGAAGGGGGAAGTGACATCCCACCTTTTTAGGATTAAATCTCCACCTCCATGTGTCACCACCCTAGCCAATCTTGCCCCACCTCATGACCTCACTTGTGACATCACAATCCACTAACTCCACCTCCCACAACCTTATCCAATAGATTCAATTTCATTTTCCGCCGGGGTATGAAATCTTGTACAACAATTCCCTAAATTCCAATCAATTCTCTTCCAATTGAGTCCAATTAAAGCCCATAAATTAATCCAATGTTCCTAATAAGATTTGTGACACACCAGGACTTCCAATTTCAGAATTCGATTTCAATTTCACGGTTAATTTCACAGTTAATTTCACTTTGGCATGATACTAGCGCATCCTGATCTACCATGCAGCTTTTAGAAATTTTCATGCATTTGACCTGTGGTTGATCAATTCAAGACACAATGTATATCTTTGACACATTGGCGACTTTTGGTTGTCGAGGGTAATCTCAAGGTTTCAAATACGGACACATGGCACCCAATCGACAGGAAAGTCGGTTTAGTGCCGATCGACAAAATTGAGCAATCTGGTGGAATTACCCACACTCGATCACATGTCTATGTCGAGTCGACCTATCTCCGGTCTCTAATCGATTTGTATTTGTGCCGTAATGACCCTTGTAGATTAGCTCGGTCGAAAGATCGTTTCCTGGTCAAATTCTCGAGTCTGATGCATTAGAACTTCTTAACGACTTCACCTGATAAGCTAGTTTTCACATGAGTGGCCGACTCAAAGAAATGAACTATATGCGTGCCAACGAAATGTCCGTCTCAATTTATTGAAACTAGAATTGGAAAATCAAGATGTCACACTTATGTGGTACATGTTTAGAACGCCTCTGAGTGAATTCTCGTCCTAATTGGGATTTAGGGTGTTAACTAGCTGAAATTTTATCTTACCCCTTTCGTGGTTTAAAATTTTCAGGTCCTTAGTATGGAGAACTCGGAGCCCAAGGCGGAAGGGTCCGGTGGTAGTTTCTTTTTTAAACAAGGCTTACATCTATAGACTAGTAGGGCCAACTTGATATGTATATAAAGTGTGTTTTGTGAAAATTGGTTGTCCTATTTTTTCTATCCGATGTTTGATTGTTGTATGGGGTTTATTTAATCCGCTTCCACATGTGCATAAAACAAACGGGTTGGCGACGCATCCTAAGATGTCGCATTTTTTTGTCAACCGCCGAGGAATGTGTGTGCGCTCGAGATTTGGGGCGTGACATCAGCCATTGACAAGGCTCAACAATGGCTAAGGGAGGAAAAAAGTAAATAAAAAGGAAAAGAAAAGAGAAAGAAGAAAAGAAAAAAAATTATCAAGCCTCGTCGGGAGTTGGCGAGGTTCCGAGACCTCATCTCTAGCTAATCATAGGCTATTGCCAAGCCTAGCGACTAGCTAGAGGAGGAAGAAGAAGAAAAAAAAAAAGAAAAAAAAAGCTTAATTCTAGAATTGTTTCCGGAAATAAAGAAGTAACTTTTTTTCTACTTCTTGATTTAGTTCCAAATTATTCTCAAGAGCAAATCTATTTTCGGTAGTAGAAAAATTAACTAATGTTACTAAATGGATTTCCTTCTTCTTCTTCTTTTTGTTCAATAAGCAAAAGAGTAGAAATAATCTAGAATTGGTTAGTTACCAAAAAGTTCCTAAAATAACAGAAAATGAAAAACAAAGATTGAATGCCTCGTGAGCTTCCAGAGAGTTGATAATGTTAGATGAAAGATTAATGAAGGATAGATTTTGAACTTGAGTAAAAAAGTTGGAGGTCTTTCTTGAGACGGAAAAATAGTTCAAGGTAGAATTTGGACTAAATTTAAAGTTTGATTATTTATCAAATTTTTAAATCTATTTCATTTACGTCAATTTTATTATAAACTTTTAAAATAGACCAATTTACTTGAAACATTTTACATCTTTGCCAATTGAATTCATTGACTAATTTTAGTTGAAAACCACTAGCATGAACTTTGGCCTCTGACAAGACTTGTCCTTGCTTGAGGTTGGCAAGGTCGCCCCTTATCAAATCTCAGCAATGTTGACCTCGCCTGAGCCCCTATTGTCACCTTCAGCCGGTCGCTAGCCATTACTGAGGCTTGGCGACTAGTGGAGAAGGAAAGAAAAAGAAAAAGAATAAAGTAGAAAGAAAAGAATAAAAGAACAATATATAAAAAAATTAAAAAAATTAAAAAAATTGTCAACGATAGCATCAGTTACGCCAAGTTGGACGGCCAACACATCAGCTATGTCTAGCCAAAATTCGCTGAAGGGACTTAATTGATATAAATGCAAAAGGTTTATAATTTAATTGATTCAATTAAATGATTTAGGATCGAATTTGCAGTAACACAATAGGTTTAGGACTTTTTAAAATTTTTCAAATTAGTTTTCGAAAAAAAACCTCCATGCGTTAAACGGGATCGAATTAAATTAAAAAAAAAACAAAATAAAAGTCACCAATTTCCTAAGCCCATATTAAACCACCTTTGTTCCCCCCCATATATACCATGAACGACTCTCCAGTTTTCTAAATTGTTCATTCTGTCATCACAAAAATTGCTTCACTGCCACCTTGTTCTCCGGCACAACTATCCGTGAACCGCCTCAAATCGGAGTTGATCTCCCCGTCGCAAGCGACGCCACGCAAACTCAGGCTGCTCTCGGACCTGGACGACCAGGAGGGGCTTCGCTTTCAGGTTCCCTTTCTTTTCTTCTACATTAGCAGCCCCTCGATAAGAGGCCGAGAAGACCCGGCGAAAGTCATCAAGGAAGCGCTCGGGAAGGCGCTCGTATATTACTACCAGATGGCAGGGCGTATCCAGGAACGGCCGAACCGCAAGCTCATGGCGGACTGCACTGGCGAGGGGATCTTGTTCGTTGAGGCCAATGCCAACGTCAGCCTCGAGGAGCTTGGCGACTCCGTGAGGCTACCGTGTGGCTTCGTGGACGAGGTGCTGTGCGATGTGGCAGGGTCCGGTGGCATCATTGGGTGCCCTCTGTTGTTGGTTCAGGTTATCAACTGTAATGAAATAGAGATATGCCCTCCTTCCCTGAAAAATCAACTTGCTGTAACTTTTGTGGTTTCTTACTGAGTTCCTTCCGAATTGTGGGTGACCCGTTTGAAATGCGGGGGCTTCATCCTCGGAATCCGGCTCAATCACGCCATCAGCGATTCCCTTGGCCTCAGACAATTCCTGAAGGCAGCCGCAGAACTCGCAAGAGGTGCACAAGCGCCGTCTTGGCCACCGGTTTGGCGGAGAGAAATCCTCTACGCCCGAGACCTGCCGCGAGCGACGTGCAGGCATCCTGAGTTCGAGGACGTGGTCGACAATGCCAGAGGCGCTGCCGTGACGTTGGACCCCAAGAACATGGTACACAGATCCTTCTTTTTTCGGCCCGCGCGAAGTGGCATCAATCAAGAAAGGCCTTCCTCACCACCTAGTCTCGAGATCCTCCACCTACGAGTTACTTACGGCACGCCTGTAGAAGTGCCGCATGATCGCCCTCGAGATCGAGCCGGACGATGCCATCCGCCTATCATGCATGATCAACGCGTGAGGCAAGCAAGGCCTCGGCGTGCCTCATGGTTATTATGGGAACACGGCGATGTATGCGACGGTACTTTCGAAGGCGGAACCATCTGTGCAACAATCCGCTGGGATGCGCCGTTGAGTTAGTAAAGAAAGCCAAAGGGTGAGTGAAGAATATGTGAGGTCCTCCATTGACGTCTTAGTCTTTAAGGGACGGCCAAAGTACATGACCGTTTGGAACTACGTGGTGGCCGACGCAACCAAGGTCGGGTTCGAGGAAGCCCACTTCGGGTGGGGGAAGCCGGCATATGGTGGGGTTGCAGGCGCATTTCCATTGATAAGCTTTTACGTGAAGTACAGAACGAGGAAGGGGGAGGAAGGGATTGTGGTGCCGATAATGTTGCCGGAGAGACCAATGCGAAGGTTTCAAGAAGAGCTTGCAAAGATGACTGATAAAGGAAGCGAGGGTGATGATCGTTATGGAGTAGATTCAACTACAACTAGATTGAATCTCTAGAAGGAAAATTAGCCATAGATTCTCTAAAGTTTCTCAATCACATAGGACAATGCTTTAATTATTGAACGGAGCATCTTTCTTTGAATTTATCTTCTAATTATGGACTTAATAGTAAACTGATCATATGACGGGATGTGTTCTTTTTCATTTCAATGACTATTTAGACCTTGAGAGCCTTATAGCGACTGAAGAAATGTTGGGTATACTGTTTCTCTTGAAGGCAAAATAAAGAAATGGTAATTGATGGTAACAGGCGACGTCTTCAATTTTTAAGTTTTTATTTTTCTTTTTGCAAGTTTAGCAGCCGCAAAATCTGTTGGAATTGCACCACCGCCTGCGGTGGCATAGCTGGCTTCGGGCTCTCTTTCCCTCACGAAGGAGAGGAGTTCGAATCCCAGAGGCATTGCATTCGTGCGACTCACCCATGGCTGAGTCTGTGGTGGTGGCTCAGTTCGCCTCAGGTTTACACCACCGGCTGTCAGCTGTACGGTGGTTCTAGGATCACCAAAAAAAAAAAAAAATCTGTTGGAATTGCTTGGGAGGTTAGGGATAATTTGATATGTAGAGATAGAGTAGAATCTTAGCTTCGACGAAGACGGGGAGTGAAAAGGTTATGGGAATCACATGCCAGCATGCAACCTGTTGGACATGTTTTTTTTTTTTATTCCTTACGACCGCGACTTAACCACGCAACGAGGAATGGTACGAGGATTCTTTACGAGGGGACCAAACTGTTGTGGAGTGCGTTCCCCTTCAATTTTGGGGTGGCCTCCTTCTTCATAATGCAATGAATCAATTAACGCATTTTTAGTTTATAAAAGACAATGACTCAATTCTAACACAAGGTACTTATTCGATCGAATATAATTATTTTGTACTTGATTTGCTACAACATTTTCAAAAGACTTGTTGTTTCGATAAGAATTACTATAGGAGCCACGATGCTTTACTTCAACGGCATTTAGGGTTCCTCGAATCATGTAATATTTTATGCAAGATAAATCTTTAACCACAATAAATCATTTAACATGTTTTTAGTTTATGAAAGGTGACATTTAGTTATGCCAGACAATAATATTTATTTGTTGACACCTAAATTAAGAAAATTAGGGATTGAGCACAGTCCCTAAACAAATATATTAGCTAAATTGCATATGAATCTCAAGAGTATTATCATTTAGGATTAATAAGCCCACATAAATTGTATTATATTTTGCATGCGTTGCAAAATGTGTTTCAATAAACACGGATGAGAACATTATAATTCATGTTGGCTTCAAATTAACTCATATTATGTGGTGTATTGAGTTAAATTTGTCTTGACGCATTCTAATTGCATTCAAGTCGTGTTCTCATACTGTATTAGGATTGTCGGGCTCCTGAAGCCTTGTTTAGAAGTACGAGATAGTGCCAATCGACATAAATTCATACATCATGCATGGCATTATCTATCTTCTCGACATACATATAGGCCTACACATACCTTCACCGGAGAATTACCAAAAAAAAAAAAAAAATTAAGCCTATCACAATTGTACTAATTTAGTTTTAAACATTTTGCAACCAATTTAATCCACCTGACCAAATTTAGTCAGCTAGTGCTCACGTGGACGTTGACTATTCAGCCGACGCTCACATGGACTTTTTTAATAATATTTTTTCAATTTTTTTTCCTTTTTTTTTCTTTCTTTTTTTTTCCCGACTGTCCAAAGGTGAAGGCCAGTCAACAAACTAAGGCAGCCAGCTAGTGGCGAGCTGGGCTAGGTCGAACTCACCCAACCATTGGTAAGGCGAGCCCCAACCGGATTGGGCAAGGTTGAACTTGCCCATCAATGGTGAGGTTGGGCTTGTCGAGCCATTGGCAAGGCTTCGACCTTACTAGATCTAGTAGGGACTTGCCTCGCAAGTGGCTGGGTGAGCTCACCCTTGCCCCGCTTGCCACTAGGTGGCCACCTTAGTCGATGACCGGCCAAAGGAAGGAGGAGGAAAAAAAAAAAAAAAAAGGAAGAAAAAAAAGGGAAAAAGAAAAGAAAAAATTTAAAAAATTTAAAAAAAATTGAATAAAATAAAATATTATTAAAAAATGCGGAGACGTGTTCAAATCTCTCTATTGTCTCTGCTACTCTCGCTCTTCCCGTTCGCACCATTGAACAGCGTATTTGAATGATCTGCATATGCGTCATTTCCAAACTATGCGCGCTTTTCTGACGATCACGAGCTCGAGCAATCTTCTGATTTCGATTGGAGAAATGCCAACAACCTCTGTCTAAAGCTTCGGTCATTCATAAATCTAGTAAAATGCGGAGATGCAATTTAGTTCGTGATATCACTGTTGCGATGGGGCAAGCGATCGAACAAAATATAGACGAAAGAAGAAAATAAATCAGACACCGGATTTACGTGGTTCAGTCGTAAAGACCTACGTCCACGGGGAGAGCAGCAGCGAATTTCATTATAGATCAAGCGATACAAGGAGATTACACACTCAAGTAAGTCACTCAAATACTCTCTCGGTGTTTCCCAAGCCCCAATTACACCCAATAACGCACGCAGTGTTTAGCCCCGAAATTCCTCGAAAAATAATCTCTCAATCTCACGGAGAAATTACATGCAAATCTTAGATTTGATCGACTACAAACACTAAATTTCTTGGATGTAATTGCACGAACGAAAAAACAACGACAAAACCCACGTCAAGCACTCGCTTAGAAAACGGTGCTTCAAGAGATCTTCACGTTTGCCACGGAGTGAAAACCACGTTGCTTTGCTCGCTTCAACAACCCTCTGGCAACCACACCCCCTTACGGCAAACAAAGAACAAATATATAATATGCATGGCAGCCAACTTCAAATCAGAATAGGAAAGTTGGACGCGTCGGTCAACAAGTCCAACTTGGACTTTCCTCTTTTTCTTGTTATCTTGAACGTGCAGTAGATACGAAATTTGATTTCCGTAATCTATAAATTCATGGCTTGGTCTCTACAAATCAGCAACTTGAAGTCCAAATATCAGCTTTCCTTTAATTTATCTTGGGTTCGGTTTCGTTCACGGACTCAAACTCGAGACATATTATAACAATCACGGCAATTTGTGGTATTGAAATCTCGTGTTGCCAATGTGATTGATGCATTTGGACATGGGGAGTTCATCCATTCTTGTACTACCTGCGTGAATCAACTCGGATTTAGTGTAGAGGGTCGAGACATCCATTCGAGGAATCTACTGAAGCATGGAGGCATCTATAACATACATTGCTGATTCGTTATTGCTTGTTCTGCAGTAGGCTCTGTATCTCTGTTTCTTAGTATGTCATGGTGCTGGCGAAGTGAAAAAGCTAAGCTTCTGTACTTCATCAGAGAGGCACGCCTAAATATCATCGAGATTCACATTTAGAGAGGTCCCCATTCGTATCACCGGCATGGATATTGTTGTGTTGCCAGAAACTCAACATTGAGAATCAAACCTTTATGTGAAAGACTAAAATGCCCTGTGTTCTCTCATGTGCCTTGATAATATTGCGAAATCTGCTTCCCGTTACCTTCAGAAAAGATTTCTTCCGCTGACTCATGTTAGGATAGATTCTTGTTTGGATTTGCTTGAAAACATTGTTGAGCTACATTTAAACGTCAGCATGTTTTGAAAAGCTTAAAGGCTAAATCGTCTGAGATGCTGAACTTGGAAAGGAAAAAAAGAGCAAAGGGTGCTCAAATAGAATCTTCACTCTCAAATTCTGTTCCGGGTGTGTGGCTAGGCAAGTATTTTGGGTCCTAGACTTCTAGTTTGTAGAATTTTGATAGCTGATACACGGGAGTTGCCAAGTAACACGATCAGATTAGCCAACAATGGGCAGGATTTGTGTATGGTTCTATGAAGAAGGTTCTACAGTCATTGCCGGTTCCTGTAACATGAAAATTGAGCCCTGCCAATTGAGTGCTGCATTCTCGAGAGAGTAGGCCTTTGGCCTGTGCAGGTTTTCTCAGCAAAAAATGCTTCTTACTTCTTTCTTCTTTTGTCTAAGCAGCATATGCGAAACATCACATTTGTGCAGGGATGTCCTTTAACTACAATGCTTAATTATGTTCATAACCTTCCTGACTTTAAAGTTATGTGCTCTGGCGGGTCTCTTCTATTTCTTCTTCCGTGCAGAAGATGAAGTAGACCGGCGAGAAAAGGTCTGCTTGATTAAGTCCGAACACAGTGGAAACTTTGCATAAGTATGAGTTTTATTTGAACTTTGGTCGCTAATGACAGGCGATTTATTTTCCTGCCGAGAAATCCTTTCCTCTGAGTACATGTACAAACTATGTCCGATCTCAATGATGGATCTATTCTTGAATGCTAGCGGCAGAGTCTGCTTTCTATTTGGAGCTGTGAATGCTGTCTGTTTCTCCTCACATGAATATTTTTCTTTTCTCTGTCTCTGTCTCTGTCTATTGCAAATGATGCTCGGAGCATCTGCTCTGGCAAAGGAGGTACCCACCATAGTTTCTCTGCTTAGATGCTCAAATGGGTTCGCTGTGATATAGCTATACTTGGTCATGTGTGTGGTCATCTTCATAGTTGTCCTGTATATGATGAATTCCGGATCCATTGTTTGACGAGTCCTGCTGAATAATTGAAGCTGTAGCTGAGGTCACCAGTCCCCTGTCCTCTGTTTTGGTTCTACTCGATCTGAAATGCTTGGATGTAGTTAAATTTTTGTTGGTGCTCTGTGTATGGCTCATTCGTTGAGTTACTCAGAACATATTTTTTAATTAGGACTTTAGAGATCATCCAATCCGTAAATCAATTTTGTAAATAAGTTATTATGCGATGACAAACTGAAAATGCTCTTGGGATTTATCATTGGTGGTTTTAGCTCTAACAGCTTTTGTGGCATTTGTTAAACATTATTATAAAATGATTTTATAGGTTTTATTGACTATTGTTTGGACGCAACGTCTTCTTAAGAAAGAAACACATAAGATATTTTTGACTTGTAAATGTTGCCCTTGCAAAAACATTTTTATGATTAAATGACAATTAATGTTTTGCAAACATTGAAAAATGAGATATGTTTTATTTTTGGGTCGAAACATGAGACATATTATAAGGCATTGATTTTTGAAGTTCTCTTTCACAACCATAAAGAGGGCAACGTCACCTTCGTCACCAAGTCGTCGATTGAGGGTGGCCAACAGTGGCTGTTGGTCCGAGGAGAAAGAGAGAGGATGGTTGTTTAGTACTTTTGGCGAGTATTGATTTGGCGTGGTGAGGTCCACATAAAGAGGACACGCATCGAAATGGCTAGATCAATTTCGATTCAGCCCTTGTTCAATTTTGGCCACAAATCCCCAATTGATAAGGTCTTGTCAACCGGGGAGCACGATAAGTTTAGTTATCGATGAACAAAATTTGCCCTTAGGCATCGCCTATGATAGTTACAATTGATGTAGAGACGGTACCTTAAAACCAATGAAATAGCATTCAAATCCTATGAATTGATTAAGTCTACAAATTGAGTTCCATCTACAATTGGTCTATAACCAAAATGGCTAGATCAGTTTCAATTCAGCCCTTTGTTCAATCTTGGCCACAAATCCCCCAGTTGGTAAGGTCTTGTCAACCAGGGACCACGATAAGTTTAGTTATCAATGAACAAAATTTGCCCTTAGGCATCGCCTATGATAGTTATAGTTGATGTAGAGATGGTACCTTAAAACCAATGAAATAGCATTCAAATCCTATGAATTGATTGAGTCTAGAAGTCAAGTTCCATCTACAATCGGCCTATAACCAAAATGGCTAGATCAGTTTCGATTCAGCCCTTGTTCAATCTTGGCCACAAATCCCTAGTTGGTAAGGTCTTGTCAACTGCGGAGCACGATAAGTTTAGTTATCAATGAACAAAATTTGCCCTTAGGCATCACCTATGATAGTTATAGTTGATGTAGAGATGGTACCTTAAAACTAATGAAATAGCATTCAAATCTTATGAGTTGATTGAGTCTAGAAGTCAAGTTCCATCTACAATCGATCTATAACCAAAATGGCTAGATCAATTTCGATTCAGCCCTTGTTCAATCTTGGCCACAAATCCCCAGTTGGTAAGGTCTTGTCAACCGGGGAGCACGATAAGTTTAGTTATCAATGAACAAAATTTGTCCTTAGGCATCGCCTATGATAGTTATAGTTGATGTAGAGATGGTACCTTAAAACCAATGAAATAGCATTCAAATCCTATGAATTGATTGAGTCTAGACTTTTGACTTGTGGGGATGGCCATTGTGAAACTCAAGTGGGTGACCTCTGGGTTTTAAGTTAGAATTTTTTCAATGCTCCAAGCAACTACGATCTTGAAATTTACATATGCATATGAGGAGAGAGAATGTGATCATACGTGTCCAAGAGATAGTGTATGAAGTCAACTGCATTCTTTTACGTATGAGAACAAGAGAAAGCAAAATTACACAAAATAATTAGTTGTAAATAATTAGCTAATTATACATAATTTTATTTATCCAGGACAAGTTTCCGTATGATCCAAACAAAAATGGCCACATGCTCATACTTCAAGTTCCACGCAAGGAACGTTAAACTTTCCAAAAAATCCAAAACTTCAGTTTTAATCCCAATTCTATCTCAAACTTTTTTTTCCTCAAAAAGAACCTTCAAATTTTCCTTTAACTCCCATATCTATCCCACTGTTAAACATATTGGCCACGAAGCGGTCTCCACTAGTGGTGGAGCAAGAGACTCTGGGTGGTCGCAGATGAGACGTGGCATGAAGAGGAAGATTATGAACAGTAAGTGACGAGCAAAGAGGAAAGGAAAGAAGGCCATTAAGGGCCTGTTTGATAATTATTCTCTTTTTAGGATTAATTTTTACTTAGAAATAGTTTTTGCTCTTTATTTCCTTGAACGAGTTTCTGAGTATTCAAATGTGTTTGATAACTGTACATAATTTCCATTCCCGAAAATAAAAAGAACAAAAATACGTTTGACACGACTCTCAAATTTTTTTGTGACTATGAATTTCTTTTAATATTTTTTATTAACTTTATAAGATTTTTCTCTATTTTTTTCTTTTTTCCATCTCTTCTTTTTCTTCCTCCTCTAGCTAGTCGCCGACAACCTCTCCCTACCATCTCGAGGTCAAGCCTCGCCTAGCCATGGCGAGATCAACCTCGTGGTGGTTGGGTAAGGTCAAGCCTCATCAAGGGTCAGTGAGGTCTCAAGACCTCGTCTTTGGTTGATCGTAGCCTCGACACAAATGTGAGTATTTTTAGAAAAGCCTCACATTGGTAAGTAGTGTGTCCGACTAAATATATTGATGGGTTCAGACTTGAGCACCCTCTTCACAATCTCCCTAAATGAAGGTATCAGTCTATTGCATGCTCTCAACAAATAGTATTAAAGCCAATGGTAGATTGGTGGGCTTCTAATTTGATTATGGTATGTGATTAATTTCTCAAGGAAGGAATCTGATGGCCAATGTGGTTTCTAAGTTGGTGGGCTTGTGGTGAAGTAATGCTAGCTCAATGGAATCTAGTGACTAGTGTGATTTCCGGGCAAGTGGGTTTGTGGTGTAATAACACAACCCTAATGGTAGATTTTATAGTTTAGTCGGAAGAAAGAGACTAGAGATGAAATTGGGCATTGATGGAAATTCAAATTGAGATATCTTGATGCAAGAGGATACTTGGATTAAGTGGATGTAACAACGCCAACTTGATGACAAACTTCATGGTTCGGTTGGGAGAAAGAGACTAGAGATGAAGTTGGGTGTTGATGCAAATTGGAGCTGAGATATCTTGATGTAGAAGGATACTTGGTGGACCCATCTTGATATAAAATGATCGAGATGGGTTCAATGACAGACTTCATGGTTTGGTTGGGAGAAAGAGATTAGGGATTGGCCATAGATAATGACTAGTGATGGTTGGCCTTGCCAGCTTCGGGTGAGGCTCGACGTCACCAGGTCTTGTGACGTGAGACTTGCCTAAGGTTGGCAAGGTCACCTCTTACCAAATCCCAACAAGGTTGACCCTTGCTTGCCTCTGGCAAGACTTGTCCTCGCTCGAGGCTGGCAAGGTTGCCCCTTGCCAATCCTAGTGGTGTTGGCCTTGCCTAAGCCCTCTAAGGGCAACCCTCATCGGTCATCATCTTTAGCCTGCCGCTAGCCATCATTAAGGCTCGGTGATTGGTGGAGAAAGAATGAAAAAGAAAGAAAAGAACAAAAGAACAATATATATATATATATATATATATATATTGAAATAATAATAAAAGATAACAAAAATTGTCCACGTCAGCATCAATCATACCACGTAAAATGCTCAATATTCATGTAAGTGATTTCATATCAATATTTGCTTGATGGACTTAATTAGTACAAAGGAAAAAGGTTTAGAACTAAGTTAGTTTAATTAAATGATTTAGGATTGAGTTCAAATCAATATAATAGGTTTATGAATTTTTTGGCATTTTCTCAATTATATTTTGAAAAAAAAAAAACTTCATGTGTTAAACGGGATCGAAATTAAAATATATATAAATAAAAGTTTAGTCACCAAATTCCTAGGTCCATATTAAGGGGATGTGGCAACTCAGGCTTGATGGCAAACTTCGTGGTTCGGTTAGGAGTAGAACCTAATAGTGAGCTCATGCATGCAAATTTCATGGCTCTGTTAGGATAAGAGACCGGGGATGATGTTGGGCATTGATGGAGATTCGAGATGAAATATTTTGATGTAGAATGATGCTTGGATTAAGGGGATGTGGCAACATGGGCCAATGGTAGACTGCACGGTTTGATTAGAAGCAAAACCTAACACCGAGTTCACATATGTGGATTTCATGGTTCGGTCAAAAGAAAGTGATTAGGGATAAAGTAGGGCGTTGATAGAGATTCGAGCTGAGATATCTCGATGCAAAAAAAAAAAAAAAATGCCTGGATTAAGAGGGCGTGTGGCAATGCGGGCTCGAGGACAAACTTCCTAGTTCGGTCGGAAGAAAGAATTTAGATATGAAGTTAGATGTTGATGGAGATTCAAGCAAAAATATCCTGATGCAGAAAGATGTGTGGATTAAGGAGTGTAGGATTTAACACTGAACTCGTATGTAAGAAGGAGATTGTGAAGATGTACAAGTGAGTTGTGTTAGAAAAGTCTAATGTTGGATAAGTGGTATAATGTGAAGCGATTAATATATCCTAGTTAACTTATAAACTTTTAAGTGAATGTAAGTCCAATCAGATATGTGGACGGGTTTGAGTTCCCTCTTGGCGATGTCCCTTGGCAAAGTTATTGGGCTTCTACTGCGTTTTCCTGGCAATTTGACCACTAGCCTCAATCCACTTGCTCTTAGTACCCTCTTGCATCTTTTCCGCAAGCTAGTTCATGGTTTGATTCAGATTGTACTTTAATCAGAACCTGCTTATCGGTTTTGAAAGTATGCCAGCCTAAGCTTTAGATAGTTATCGTTGGTTTGAACCAATATGAAACCGTCGTTGTTGATGTAAAAAAGATTAGTTGCGAATCCACCATTGAGGCCTGCGTTTCATGTTACGGGATCCTAATATGAAATCCAATGGAGAATTCACAAAGCATAATGGAAGGAGTTGCTATAAGTCAATGCTGCACAGCCTCTTGACAATTTAGAAGTCATGTTTTATACAAGGTGAATGCTATGGCATGTGATGCATTTACAACATGTATTTGGTACGAGTATGTCCATGTGGTTGCGTGTCATTTGATCATGAATTGTGTGTATATAAAGGCTAATTTTGCAAAGTGACATGACAAACAAAACGGGTGCTTTTTATCAAGTGGGTTATATTAGAACCTAAAAGGTGTATAGATTGTCAGATCGCTTTGGGTATATTTGTTTTAGGAAAAATTAACAATTTAAAAATTATTTTCTAAAAATGATCGGTTATATACTATTAATTAGTTGAAGTCAATGTAAGAGTTTTTCTAATTATGGACTACATTAATTGATATTGTAATTTACCGTTTAACGTTTACCATTTTACGGGGTTTGGTCTAAGGTGAGATAGAAGGTTTCTTAATTAGTCTAATATGGGGCATTTAGTGTGGGCGAGTTGAGCCTGGCCCGTAATGAGAGGGACTGGTTGGAAACTCTATAAATAGTGCTCAAGTCTCTCCTCTAACCCTAATTCTCACATGTATCCTCACCTAAGGGGCGTTTACCTAACGCTAAACGTGAGGGGGCCGCCTCATTGAGCCAGTGATACGGAGGGCAATAGAGGAGAATGACTTGATGCGTAGATCCCCTTGATAACATGTGGGTAATCATTTTCTACTTCCGCTTTATGTTCGATGGATCCCAAAACAGGTGCGTTAATCTTTCTACTCAATTATGCATGTTCTTGTTCTGGTTATGGAGATCTTGGGGTTGCGCAATTTGCGTCCTACATGTGGTATCAGAGCAACCATAACCCTAGAACTTGAACGCATAAAGGTTTTGCCCTAATTAGTACGGATTTTGCCCTAATTTGTGATTTTCGAGATTTTTTGTTCAATAAAAATAAAATTAAATCACAAATTCGGACTGGGCTCGACGAGACGAGCAAGACGGTCGGCGGCGCGTCGCCGGGGGAGGCCGCACGCGCCCCCACGCGCGGCCACGCGCCGCCTGGGTGTCGAACGCGCGCCGCACACTCAGGCGGCGTGTGAGGGCGCGTGGAGTTTCGGATCGGCGCGTGGCTGGCGGCGTTGGACTCGTATGGTGATTTCCTATCTTGTGGTATATTTATTTTATATCTTTGATAGTTTTATGGATGTGAAAATACATACGGAACCCTAAATACGTGTATTTTTAGTGTACTTTTGCGTATTTTTCTTATATTTTCTGTGATTTTGGAAATATAAGTGTTGGGTTATAAGTATGTTATCACATGAATATTATAAATGTGTGATTCATAAATAAAAATCAAACTTTATTATGAACTGAAGCTGGCTTAATGAGATACAATTCATATGAGATTGTATTTGAGCTATGTATTGAGCCGATGAGAAACAATAAAGATTATGAAACTTTTGTTACTCAAGTATACTCCTTTACACACTGGTAATCTTTGAATGATAGATGACTTAAGGACTTGTGACCAAAGCGATGATCTTGATTAACACATCTGCTAAATGTGGGTAATGCATGTCAATTAAGTTACTGCATATTGTACATGAACTCATCTGGTTACTTGTTAATGTCTATCAAGTTGAATATTTTTTTATGGTTAAGGAGTATGACAACATTTATGCAGAGCAATAGTATCTACTGTTAAATTTTAGATATTTGGTTCTCTAGTTGACTCAATTAATAGGCCACTGGTTGAAGTAATGATATTTGTTACCTAAAATTGATTAATAAATCAGTTGTTGGCCTTAGAGTCATTTTTGCCTTATGAATTCATGAGTGATAATGGATCAGCTGTCAAGCTTGTCAATTTGGTGTACCATGTATTACTATTGATGTTAATTTGTGAGAGATATTTTAGATCAGTATTCTTTTTATGTTGTTCTGGTAATATGTAATTGGGGTGCATAAGAGATGTTTTATTCTCTATTATGAGAAGTTTCTTGTGTTACTGTGATCAATGATCTCATTGGAATCTGTCTAACAGGTTCGCTGTATATATATTTATATATGATTAATTTTTATTAATGGATAAAGCAATGTAATTAGCATGATATGTGATTTTGGTGATATGATGCCCCTATCACTAAAGTTAAAATCACATATATATGGTGTATGTGAGGAGTAAAGCTTATATCCCTGGTATGAGAGAATTTCAATGATTCAATTAAGTAGTGACCGCCAAAGTGGCACGCTTGATTGGGTTTGAGAAATTTCGGTCTTGTATGATGATTGGGATATCTCCTGGTCTAATGTGTAATCATACTCCCAAAGGAGGTGATTGTGTATTAGTTCATGGAGGGATACATGATAGTGTGGTGGAGGAGTGACCGATTTCAATGGTTCATATGCCCAAAGGTGATGAATTCACGAAGATTGGAATATATTCTCATAACCCTTATCATGTGGGGAGTGTACAATTGCATGTCATGTATTCTGCCCAAAGGTGATTATGTGATTTTGCATGTAACTCTGGATGTGTACTTGTACGTCAAGTTACACAATGCTCACATGATGCTAATTATATATTGCTTGTTTTTCAGTCACATTTTTCTGTAAATGGTAATTCCGTCACCATTGAGGTTTTTACTGCTTCAAATTTTAAGTTGTGGACATACGATTTGTTGCTTGAGAAAAGAGCAATTGAATTTAATTACTGTCCATGAAGCGTTCCATTCTGGAACATTTGAAAAGAGGTTTGTCTGTGGACTGCACTACTATAAGATGATGGAAGCCTTAGTTGCTTGAAATTATATCCTTTGTACTAAAATCTGTAAGAATTATTTTTGCCATATTATATTAGATTTTCTCGGAGGACATTTGCTGATTGTATATTGGAAATATATTGTGCAACTGGATGATTTTGCAGCAGATTCAAGTAAACTTGTGTGTAGACTGAAAAGTTCTAATTCATTGTCTTAAGCAAGTTTCCAGACAATAATATTAAAGTTTTATAGTGTTGTTATTTTGTTCAATTGAGAACAAAGTAATTCAATATACTGCAAGGTTAGTGGGAGGAAATTTATTTTTTCTCATACTTTATGTACATGATGTTTTGCTTACAAGTTGTAACCTTGAGACATCTTATATCTTTTGTACTAAAATCTGTAAGAATTTTTTTTTCCATATTATATTAGATTTTCTCGGAGGACATTTGCTGATTGTATATTGGAAATATTCAATATATATCATTGCAAGCCAGGAATTGCTCCTGTTGTTAAGGGTGATGGACTAAATCTATCAGATTGTCCTTATTTAGATATTGAGAAAATCTAATTAAATGGTGTACCTTGTGTCAGTGCACTTAAAAGTATAATGTATGCTTGAATTTGCACTAGATTAAATGTTGTCTTTGTGACGGGACTTCTAGACAGATATCGGTCAAATCCAGGACATGATCACTGGGTTGCTGTCAAGAAGGTTTTAAGGTAAACTTTGCTGGCTGTTCTAATGACATGCAATCAATAACAGAATACATATGTTAGCAGTAAGTGCAGTAAATAAAGTCTTATGTCATCTTCTACTATGTAAGCAGTGTTAGTAACATTCTTTTAGGCTGTTACTTGGGCTATTAGGCTCCAAAACCTCATGACGGAATTGATCGTTTTAACTTGATGGATAGACCCATACGGTTGTATTGAAATAACAACTTTGTAGTATTATTTATTTACTACAGATGTCTTAATGGGTCTAAATATATAGTGGTCAAATATTTTTTACCATAAAGAAACGGTACAGAAAAGTGACTTATAATATAATATATTTTCACAGATGATGTGGTTACAGATCCACTAACTAAAGGCCTCGCTCATGTGTATTTGAGTGACATGTCATTAGCATGGGCCTAGGAGTATCTTCGGATACTGTTGTTTAGTGGGAGCTATTTTGGCTTTACTCTGATAAAGTTCACATCTGTGGTTCGTTACACTTAGTAACGGTTTAATATGTATCAACTTTTGCATTCAATAAAATATTTTGAATGTGTTGTTATTATGTTGAATACATATTGATAAAGTCTCAAGAGATTGTATAGACCTTGAGTGAAGGCTAGGGGCATCCGGTTATTAGCCTTGTGCATATGTCTTGTGATACATAAAGAAAGGTTAACCATAAGGACAAGACATATGTGGGTTCATTGGAACCATAAAGCATTCTCTTGTGGCACAAGTTTTTGTGTTGCCTAAGGTAAGAGAATGGTGACTGACAAATGGGATCTCTCTATGAGAGATGTTATCCATTTGCCACACTACCATATTGAATCCATATCAATAAAGTTGAGAGCACTCGTGACCATGGAAGGCTCTGTATGTATAAATGCAGTTCCGCCATGATTCGGTGTTTAAGACTTTATGGGATAGGATTGACTATTAAGAATTATCTCTGGACCAATGTGCACACATAAGGTACGATTTCAATTAATATAGTCCAAGTGGGAGAATGTAAGAGTTTTTCTAATTATGGACTACATTAATTGATATTGTAATTTACCATTTAACGTTTACCGTTTTACGGGGTTTGGTCTAAGGTGAGATAGAAGGTTTCTTAATTAGTCTAATATGGGCTGGCTAGTGTGGGCCGAGTTGAGCCTGGCCCGTAATGAGAGGGACTGGCTAAAAACCCTAATTCTCACATGTATCCTCACCTAAGGGGCGTTTACCTAACGCTAAACGTGAGGGGGCCGCCTCATTGAGCCAGTGATAGGAGGGCAATAGAGGAGAAGGACTTGATGCGTGGATCCCCTTGATAACATGTGAGTAATCCTTTTCTACTTCCGCTTTATGTTCGATGGATCCCAAAACAGGTGCGTTAATCTTTCTACTCAATTATGCATGTTCTTGTTCTGGTTATGGAGATCTTGGGGTTGCGCAATTTGCGTCCTACAGTCAAAACACACAGAGGGAAAAAAAAAACTTAGAATGTTGGATTATCTTACTATTCAATCGCTTCTCAATAAGACCAGGAGAAATTGGCATGCGCAAGTTTATATTTTTAGGTTCAATCAAGAATTTATGGATGCAATATGATTTATGAATGATTACTTTTATGGCAGTACTCGAATTGCCCGCGAACACAACGGAGGGTGATAAGACATCCAATGCGATGGGCGTACGCGCGAACTATTTTCGACGCACGCGTCGTCTGCAAATCAAATGTTTTGTCGCATCAATTAAAGCTCCGGCCACATTTGGTGGAGAGGGCTTTTGAAATAATCTCGTGTCCTTGGACGGGGGACACGACCGGTACAGATAACATGGGAACGATATGACGGAGATGAATCCAATGCCCGTCCCTGTCCCTGAAAACTTCACTGTCGACAAAGTTCAACTTGCCGAACAAGAGCCAACCCCCTCCCTCTCCGCCATATGAATCTTCACAGCGCTTCTTCTTTAGCTGCGCATTGATTTCTGATGTTCTCTTTCGCATCCTAGAAGAGGGCAAAGTTACCTTCTTCACTAAGTCGTCGATTGAAGGTGGCCGACAGTGGCTGCTGGTCCGGAGAGGAGGGGGAGAGAGAGAGAAATTATACTTTTGGCGAGTCTTGATTTGGCGTAGCGAGGTCCACATAAAAAGGACACGCGTCGAAACCTAATGAATGAGTGAGCACACTGAGTAAATGCCTCGTCAGAAAAAAAAAAAAAAACTCCATGTGTTAAACGGGATCGAAACTAAAAACAAAAACATATAAAATAAAATTTTATGGTGTGTTTGGTAACATTTCTGTTTAAAAATTATTCCATAAAATAGAAATAGAAAAAAGTGTTTCTATTCCAGGGAACAATTTTTAAACAAAAAAACGCGCTTGTTGAACTTGTTCCAAAAATAAAAAATAAATAGAAACACGTTTGGTAAATTTGTATAATTTTTTTATTTCTTTTAATTTTTTAATATTTTTATTTTATTTTTTCTATTTTCTTATTTATTTTTCCTTTTTTCTTTTTTCTTTTTTCTTTTTTCTTTTTCCTTTTTCCTTTTTTCTTTTTTTCTTCTTTTGGCCGGTCGCTGACCTCGGTCATGGCCGGCGACCTCGCCGTAGTTGGGCAAGGCTCGGCCTCGCCGTCGCGGGCGGTGGCCCGGCGACGCCGAGCCTCGCCCGTCGCTAGGCGAGCTCGGCTTCGCCAAATCTGGGCGAGATCGAGCTCGCCCGGCCCAGCGCGAGGCCGAGCTTCGCCAGGGGCCGGCGACGCTCCGGCGAGGTCGCTGGCCCTCGCCAGCCCTCAACGGCCCTGGCCGAGGCCGGCGACCGGCCAAAGAAAAAAGAAAGAAAAAAGAGAAAAGAAAATGAAAAGTGTTTATGAATTTTGTTCTAGAAACAAAAAATAACTTTTTTTTTTGTTTCTTATTTCTGTTCAGATATGTTTCGGGAACAAAAAAATAATTTTGGAACAAAAACGCAAACAAACACGTTTGTTCCTTTTTGTTCCAAAAAAAAAAGTGTTTAGAAACAGAAAAAAAGAACAAAAACAAACGCAGCCTTATATTCTTTTGGTAACATTTCTGTTTAAAAATTGTTTCTAGGAACAGAAATAAATAAAAGTGTTTCTATTCCAGGGAACAATTTTTGAACAAAAAAACGCGTTTGGTAAATCTGTTCCAGAAATATAAAAAGAATATAAACACGTTTGGTAAATTTGTATATTTTTTTTATTTCTTTTAATTTTTAATATTTTTATTTTATTTTTCTATTTTCTTTCTTTTTTTTTTTTTTTTTTTTTTCCTTTTTTCTTCCTTTGGCCGGTCGCCGGCCTCAGCCATGGCCGGTGACCGGCCGACGAGGGCCCATGGCCGGTGACCGGCTGACGAGGGCCGGTGGCCTCGCCCAGCCAAGCGCGAGGTCAGCCTCGCCGCGCCGGGCCGACGGTGACCCAGAGCCACACCGTCGTCTCCCTCCATCGCATCGGCGACCGCGCTCGTCGCCTCTTCGCCGCCACCGTACCGGCCATTCGTCGAAGCAGCCACCGCGCCCCTTGCACGCCGCGACGTCGGACCCACGCCCAACAACGTCGCCGACCTCTGCATCCCCAGATCCGTCGCTTGCCGCTCCGTGTTCTCCCCTCGCGACACCAGACCTACACCCGAAGCCTCCGCCAACAACCCCGCGACGCCAGAGCCCCAAAGACTGCCCCTCCGCCTCATGCCTGATCGATGCATCTACAGGTCTCGAGCCTACGTTCGCCACCGCCGCATCAGATCTCATCGCGCCATGATCCACGACTTCAAGATCCGCTCGATCGTCGACCCCGTGCTGGCCCACAACTCGACCGACCGTCCTCGCCACTCCGCTCCTCGACGTTCGCTGCTCGAGACCCCACGGCCGATCCCCGCACCGCAGCCAACATTCGTCGCTCGAGATGCTCGGCCTCGCCGGGGGCCGGCAACGCTCCGGCGAGGTCACCGGCCCTCGTTGACATAGACAATTTTTTTATAATATTTTTTCTTTTCTTTTTACTTTTTTTTTCTCTTTTTTTATCCTCCTTTGGCCAACCCTCAAACCGAGGTGACCGGCTAGAGGCAAGGGTCAATGACCATACCAAGGCGGTTGACTAGTGGCAAGCTAGCCAAGGGTGAGCTCGCCCATCCATTAGCGAGGTGAGCCCACGTTAGATCGGGCAAGGCCCATCTTGCCTAGTGATGGCAAGGTCAAGCTCGTCAAGCCACTGGCGAGACTCGACCTTGCTAGATCTAGAGGGGGCTCACCTTGCTAATGGTTGGGTGAGCTCACCCTTGCCTAATTTGCCACTGGCCGATTGCTTCAGTCTAACAACCGACCAAGGAATGAGGGAAAAAAAAAAAAGAAAAAAAAAAGGAAAAAATATGAAAAAATATAATATTATTAAAAAATTATCTACATCAGCATAAGCTGAATGACTAGCATCCATGTCAATGCTAGTTGGCGAAATTTGCCGGATGGACTGAATTTGCATAATTGCAAAATGTTCAGGTAAAAAAAAAAAAGTTTCAAACTGAATCAGCACAACTATAATAAGTTTATGATTGTTTTGATAATCCTCCCCACCTTCACATACAAGCTTGTTGGGACATGGATGCATAAAGCCACGAGCAGTTAAATTTTGCTCAACAAGTAGTGTTTTACCTTCGGTCACTTGCAAACAACTTGCGATTTTAGGTTGGACATTCTCCCATGGACCTTCGAAGGGCTTGGAACGATAACTGCCCTTGCCAGGACTAGGGGTGAGCCAGGAGAATCGCTCGGACTTGACTAAACATTCAAATTTGGGTAGTTTCTAGGGTGTTGGTCTAATTCCTGATTTCAGGGGTAGAACCGCCCACCCAGATCACTTGGATCAAACTGATTAATCTTTTATATTTTATGTTTTTATTTGTTAAAAATCTTTAAAGAAACTCTAATCATATTCATAATCACACTCACTCTTTCCCTATTCCCTCTCAAGCCAATCACAGATTTCTTAAATATCTGTTAAGAAAAAAAAAACCCAAACCTAACCTACTGCCTCGCTCCAAATCTCCAAGCCTTTATCACTTGCTCGCTCATAGTTACTGGTTCCATTTACTCACTCGGGAATCGGTTCGATTCGGTTCGGTTCAGTTCGGTTCAATTCTAAGAGTTGATGGTCCATCAATCTAGTTCCCAATTTATGAGTGGAAATTGAACAGCCCAAGAACCCGTCACTTCTAGTTAGGAGCATGAAAAGATTTTTGGACTCATTCTAAGTAAATAGTGAACTTTGTCGAGAGATGTCCGCATATCGTGGATGATCAACGCGCGAGGCAAGCGAGGTTACGGGTGTGCCTAGTGGTTATTACGGGAACACGTCAGTTTATGCAGTGGTACTTTCAAGGCTGGCCATCTGTGTAATATTCCACTAGGATATGCAGCGGAGTTGGTGAAGAAAGCAAAAGAAATGGTGAGCGAAGAATCCGGGAGGTCCTCCATCGACGTGTTAGTAATTAAGGGACAGTCGATGTACACACCATTTAGAACTATGAGGTGGCTGACGCGACCAAGGTCGGGTTCGAAGAGGCCGACTTCGGGTGGGGGAAGCCGGCGTACGGCAGTGTCACGGCTGCATTTCCTTTGATAAGCTTTTACGTGAAGTACAGAACGACAAAGGGAGAGGTAGGGATTGTAGTGCCGATAATGTTGCCGGAGAGAGCAGTGCGAAGGTTTCAAGACGAGCTAGCAAAGATGACTGATAAAGGGAGGGCGGATGATGATCATTATGCGTGGATTGAAGAACAATTAGATCTCATCTCTATAGATTCTCTAAAGTTTCTCAATCACATGGACAATGCTTGAATTATTGAAAGGAGCATCTTTCTTTGAATTTGTTTTCTAATTATGGACTTGATAGTAAATCGATCAGAGAATGATATGCATTCTTTTTCGTTGGAGTGATTATTTAGAACTCAAGAGCCTTAGCGGCTCAAGAAATGCTCAGTTTGCTATTTCTCATGGAGGCAAAAAATAAAGAGATGGTAATGGACAGTATTAAGCGACATATTCAATTTTCAAGTTTAGTAGGCGGAAAACCTGTAGAAATTATCCGGGGGTTAGCGGTAACCTGATATGTAGATATATAATAGAATCTATGTCACGACCCGAACCCCGGGCACATGCACATCCCTCAATGGTCGATTTTAAAATTCGCAACATCCCAGGAACTGTTGTCGACCCATTCATTATTTTGCACATGCGGAAACGTAAAACAATCTCCATACAACCAAAACAATGGGAAACGTAGTATATTATTTTTAATAAGCCACACCTACAACATCACAGTACTTATACATATAGACCAGTTTAACACCCCAAAGTCTGATACAAAAAGTGAAGCTGTTCAATTTCCCACTAACTAAACTTCTATTTATAAGACTGGGGTTTACTATTACAGTACCATACTTCTCAATATCTCGGGGGTGAGCTATCACGCTACATCCAGTCTTGACGGAAAACCCGTCATCACTTGGAAGGAGATAGCGAGAATCATATTCCTCATTTACTGCGACCGATTGTACACGATCCGGCCTTCCTCCATTTAGGGACCTGAAAAATGTTAGCCCTCTAAGGGGTGAGATCACATCTCAACGAGTAAATCCCCTAATTCCAGATTAGGAGAAGGGTACATCATGCATGCAATCTAATCACAATTCTTACCACTCTTTTAATACCAGTAAGTTCCTGCATATTAGCATCAAATAAAATATTCCTAATAGTATCAAGTTCACACATCACAAGAATATTTTGACATAAGTATATGCAAGGTGTGAATATCCATGTAAGCATACAGGCCATAGTCAATGCAACAGATAACAGTCTTCCGGCAAAACCGGGCATCTCATGTGTCACAAATGATGTCAATGCTCAGATAACAGTCTTCCGGCATAACCGGGCATCACCTCACACCGTTGAGCGCGGCAACGTCTACATCTAGACGGCATTCCAATTAAGGAGCATCGGTCCAGCCTCCACTGCGACCGGCATCCGTTGACGTGGGGCATTCCCGAAGGAGCATCGCCTAGCCCCAAAGGCTCGTGGCAGAATCTCATGTCGTGAATGCATATGATTGATGTCACATTTCAATAATCAATTATATACAGCATCCACAGCATTAATTGAGCACTTTCATAGCAAGAATTCTTCAAAACAAGCATATATTCTTATTCATCCAAATTGACAGAGAACTACCCAATAACGCTCTCCCAATTTCGAAGTCAGAAAGTCATCCATACGATCTCGAAAAATTCTCAAATTCGGATACGTGCTAGACAACATATAAAAAAACATTTTTCATCAAGACACCGAGATCCAGATCCCTCTGGATTCGGCCCAGAAATTGTTTCTATCCAGCACAAAAATCGGGTCCAGATCCAGAGAGCCTAACTTATCGAAATCAGTTCGTTTTTGGGTCAAAATCTGGTTCGTTTGACATGAAATTTAAGTATGTTAAACTAAAAGTTATAACAAACAACTTTTATGAAGGAACCGATTGAAAATTTGATCTCTAAAGGTCATTAATAGCCCTCGGAATTATAACAGGTCGCGGGTTATAAAACTGTCCGAATTACTGTTCCGAATATGACGTCATTAAAATCGTCATCTTTTTAATTTCTAAAAATTAAGAAAAAAATATATGTTACTATTTAAGATGTCTAAAACGTTTCCTCAGAACAAAATTTCTTCAAAATCGCAACACACAGTTGTCTACGAAATTAGTAAAACACACACGTCTTGGAAACTGTTTCAAAAACCAGCTACTGTTCTAGTTCGAATCTTCCTCCACGACCTTTGTCTTGCTCTCTAAACCTTATCTAAGCTTTTCTATGTCTATCCTAACATCTCTAACCAACATCCATCCATATCTAACATCATCTACATATTTTTAACTTGTACGAATCCCTAATAGAGGTACTCAACCCCTAATCCAGATTTAGAAGACAACTCACATAATCACAGCTAACGGCGGTTCTCGTTGGTGGTTGGGCAGCACACAGAGAACAGCCTTGGTCCTTTTGGTGATGGTGTTGAGC
Source organism: Eucalyptus cladocalyx (assembly GCA_017140615.1). Taxonomy (NCBI): domain Eukaryota; kingdom Viridiplantae; phylum Streptophyta; class Magnoliopsida; order Myrtales; family Myrtaceae; genus Eucalyptus; species Eucalyptus cladocalyx. The sequence goes on along the minus strand of CM029520.1, from coordinate 15,664,947 downwards.
CGAAGCCGCAGAAGAATCTGCTGTGGTGTGATGGCAACAGCAGCACACGAACTTATAAATTTTTCGGTAGAGGAAACCAAATATGGAATTTGGTCGGTTGTGCGGTTCTTGTGCGGGTGAGGGGGCTCTTTCCTCACTCCAACTAAATGACTTATGTACTAAAACCATGGTGGTAGGCGGTTGATGTTTATGTGGGTCCAAGAATATTTTTGGTAACGTCACGTTCACGCCTTGCTTTGTTTTGTTTCTAAATTTATGGTTTGTCGTTCAAGAGGGAGCAAAGATGGAAGTAGCACGTTCAAGGGAAAAGAAAACAACGGCTTGTACGTTGAAAAAGACAAGGGAGAAGAATAAACTAAGAGGAAGAAAGTGAAAGATGGAAGTTGCCGTGTAAAATACAGCAGACAGATTTACAGCAGACAGACTTCTATGCGTGAAAAAAAGGGTGGGGAAGGAGAGTATAAATTGCTGGGAAGTTTCATTGAAGTTTCCTTCAACCTTTGGCCTAATTTTCCATGGAAACTTTGGCCACCCATCACCCTCATAGGCCCCACAAAGTTTCCAACCTTGTCTCTTCTAAATGGGATGAAAGAAAAGGTTGAAGTCCATGTGAGCTACTGAATCCGAATTTTGAAGTGGATTCTCGTAACTTTTTCCCATGGAGATTGAGTCATTTCCCTATCAAGTGGTCCCCCTATCTTTTCCAAGTCAATCTCCATTAAATACTAAGGAAATTGAGGTGAAGTTGTAGGAGAGAGGGATTCCTACGAATTTCCTTTTTGAGGAGACTTCTCTTCTTTATTTAATTACCAATCTAACATCTAATTCAATAGGATCAAGTCCCTTAGTAACAATTTATAATATTTCTTAAATTGTTTCACATTAAAGGTCTTAAAATCCTACTTGAAATGTGGAAATTCCCTTGCTCTTTTAATTTGCTGATCTTGCACATTTCGTGAACAATTCCCATCATCAATAAATTTTGAGAAGACGTAACAATGTCCTTGGGATGAATTGTGACACGTGACAATTCTAAATTTCTGTAATCGACATCATTTCCTCGGTTAATTTCAATCAAAATGTGATTTTAGTGCAACTTAAACTATCGGTTAGTTTTTGGGAATTTTTGGTGCACTGACTCGTGGTCGATTATTCCAGAGCCACAATGTACATCTTCGACGCATTATCAACTCTCGATTGTCGTGAAAATCTTGAGGTTTCAATTACGAGCACAGGGTACCAAAACAACAGAAAAATCGGTTTAGTGTCGATCGATGAGACTTCTGTAATTAGTTGGAATCACCCGAGCCTAATTTTATTTCTATCGAATCGACCTATTTCCGATTTCTGATAGATTTTTCGACTGTGCCGAAATGATCCTTGTAGGCTAACATGGTCGAGTAGTCGATTCCTGGTCGAATTCTCAAGTCTGTTGCATCAAAATCCTTTAATAACTTTCCTGATTAGTTAAGTTATCTCATGAGTGATTAGCTCAGAGAATAGCGCTATAAGCACGTCGACGAAAAGCCCGAATTATTTAATTGAAAACAGAAGCGAAAAATCAGACTGTCACAATCTAGCTCCAAGGAGTTCATTGGATTGAAATGTACAACGGACATGGGAGTGGAAAGGTCATGAGAACCACATATTATGACCCGACTCGTTATACAAGATTTTTTTTTTTTTAATTCCTTGCGATGGCAACTTAACCGCACAATAATCAACGAATGGTACGAGGATACTGGACCAGGGGACCCAACCGTTGAAGAATGCGTAAATTTCGGTTGGCCCCATTCTTAAAATACAAGGAAAGCATTTGACATGTTTTTAATTTATTGAAGGCGACATCCTCATACCAGGGGACCAAACTGTTGTGGAGTGCGTTTCCCTTGGAATTTCGGTTGGCCCCATCCTTAAAATACAAGAAAAGCATTTGACACGTTTTTAGTTTATTGAAGGCCACGTTTAGTTACCGGACAATAACATTGATTTATTAACACATAAATTTTCGCGACCTCATTCATTACATAAGAAAATTAAGAATTAATCCTGACCTATAAACAAAAATACTAGTTAAATTGCATATGGATATTAGGATTATTATCATCTAGTAGTAATATGCCCACATTTATTGCATTATATTTCGCATGTGTTGCAAAAAAGAAAAATTATTGTAATATGATTACAAACCATGTTTCAATGAACATGGATGAAAACAGTATAATTCGCGTCGGTTCCAAATCAATTCATATCATGCGGTGTGTTGAGTGCTTATCTATCTCAGCGGATTTGCATTACTTTCGAGTCATGTCGTCGTATGTGTCGAGAATAATCGGGCCCCTAGAGCATCATTCAGGATTAGGAGAGCATACCAATTGACACAAAAATCCATACACCATTAAAATGTCTTGATTTCTTCTCCTTTTTCTCTCTACCGTAACACGGGCTCTCTAAAGTTTCTCAAATCAGGTGTGAGAATGCTTGAATTATTGAACGAAGTGTCTTTCTTTGGAATTGGTAACGTTCGAGTCTCTCTAAATAAAGCTATGGACTCGATAGCAAATCGATTATACAACGATATGCATTCTCTTTTGTTTGAGTCTGTAAGTGAAGGGTACAAGGAAATTGTACAAGAGAGTGTGTCCCCCTTGGATTTTCAGTGGTCACATCATTTCAATTCATTTAACATGTTTTTTTTTTTTTTTCGTTTATTGAAGGCAATGTTTGGTTATGCAGGACGACGATGTTGATTTATTAACATCTAAAATTTGGCGATCTAAATTAGTCATTTATTTTATAAAAAAATTGGAGATCGATGATGACCTCTAAACAAAGATATTAGTTAAATTACACATAGATATAAGGAGTATTGTCATTTAATAGTAATAAGCCACATGAATTGCATTATATTTCGCGCGTGTTGCAAAAAAAAAAGTTGTGATGTGCTTACAAACTCCCGGGCTATTGGTCATTTGTAATTACAATAGAAGCATAATCATGAATAAATGTGACTCGTTATTAGAACGTCTTAATTTCTTCTCTTTTCCCTCTCTACTGTAGCATAGGCTTAGTCAAGTGCATATCAACCACTGGGGGTTCGCCCCAGTGGCCACCCTTCCAACATGGAAGGGGGAGGTGAGGGGTTCAAATCCCCACCTCCTCAGGGGGAGATGGGGGTAGGGATGCGTAAGTTTCGAGAGTGGGTTGCGACTCCCACGCCCTGCAAGAGGCAGGGCACAGGTCTGCAAGTGAGTGTAGAGTAGGAGTAGAGTAGGACTGACAAAAAAAAAAAAGTGCATATCGCTATCGTCATTTACTCTCTTGCATCACCAGCATTGCCGACAATGCGTCTTCTCTCACTAATCTTCACAAGATGTCATTCGCTGTGAGCCACTTTATTTCTGCATGTCTCAATGACAACGAGGATATTGTTTCCCTTTAGTCAAGTGCTTCTTGATAATAGAGAAGAGAGAGAGAAAGGACCCCCCGCCCCCCGGGGGGGGGGGGTTGTGGGAGTTATATGTGTATGTCATGTTAGCAATTTTCGACTATAATGAAGCAATAGTTGAAGTAGTGTATACGTATATGCCATATCAACAATTTCTGACAATAATCTCTCTCTCTCTCTCCATCCACTTGGATATGGATGCCTCCTCAAATGCACTCACCATGAGAAGATTGTCTAAAAAGTTATAAATTACTTAATTTTCTCAGTTAAATCTTAACTATTTTCATGAATTGCTAATTGAGTTTATTAGGTTAATCTTGACTGAAAATTATTGACGTAAATACTAGCCATCTTACGTGGCGGCCAACGTTAATGTTGATAATTTTTAATGATATTCTTTAAAAATTTTCAAATTTTGAATTTTTTATTCTCTTTTCATTTTATTTTCCTTTTCTTCTTCCTTCCCTTCTTCCTTCTTCTGCCAATCACCGAGCCTCAACAACTTGCTAGAGGCAATGGTCTGTAAGGTCGTTGTCAACGTCAGCAATTTCCGGCTAAAATTTGCTTAGATAGACTCAATTAATAAAAAGTGAAAATGTTTAAAAATCAATTAGCAAAATTAAAGACTTAGAACTGAATTAACAAAGGTACGAAGAGATTAGGACGTTCACCATTAAAAAGTAAGGAAGCACTCCTAGTCAAGTGCAAATTGTGCCAAATCACAAGCCAAAGAGGTATAAACTTAATTGGTTTATGAGACTTGTAGAGTGTTTTATGGATCACTAGATAATCGGGTCTCCACCTCCCTATGGACTTATGTATATTAAATATAGAATTTCAGAAAATGTACTTCTCCGTTGGGAGCCAGTTAAGCAAGCAGGCCGATTTCCATGAAATATTGTGCAATCTGGAAATCTCTATTACTCTTGAAAGAATGACAGACCTGTCGCCATCGCATTACTTGTATGGATGATATCGATATCATGTGTTAATCTCTATATATTGTATCCCTAGAGATCTTAATTTGGTCTAAGAATTCAACAGCCGACGCCATTGCATTACTCGTGAATCGCGTGAGAGCGAGAGGAAGCATAGTCTTATTTCCGAATGCCAAAAGGACGACTCACCAAGTAATTTTTCGGCATTGCTTTGTTGACTATACTTCATTTTATGTGCCACGTGGACATTCTTTAAAACTAGGTCCCAACATTTTCCCTTGTTTCCCACCTTATAAACCCTAAAACAATTCCTTTTCTCTCTCGTCTTCAACCTGCCATCACGAAAGTGGTTTCACCACCATCCGGGACTACTAACCGTGAACCACCATGAGCCAGAGTTGATCTCCCTGGCGGTAGACACCCCGCGCGAACTCAAACCCTTCTCGGGCCTGGATGGCCTGGATTGGCTTCGTTTTCTGCTCCCCCTCCTTTTCTACCCACAAAGCCCCTCAATTGAAGGCCGAGAAGACCCGGCGAGAGTCGTCAAGGAAGCGCTTGCGAAGGCACTAGTGTACTATTATCCGTTGGCCGGGCGGATCCGGGAAGGGCTGGACTGTAAGCTCGGGGTGGACTGTACCGGCGAGGGGATTCTGTTCGTGGAGGCCGATGCCGACTTTAGCCTCGAGGAGCTCGGCGACTCCATGAAGCCGCATGCAGCTTCGTAAATGAGGTGTTGTGCGATTTGGCTGGGTCGGGTGACATCGCTGGGTGCCTTTTATCGTTGGTCCAGGCAAGTATTGTGTAAAATCGACGATAATATGTGATGTCTTGGAAGAGGTTGCGGTGATTTAGTGGATAAGTTGGTAGTTCATGTCGGTGCATAGGCAAAGGATCCATTTCATGTCATTTTAATATTGTTTAGTGTAATTTCCTTTGCATAAATACTTAGGTCTGCAAATGATAGTGGGCATCTTTAGTTTACTGAGTTTTATGATGGTAATAAAACAAGAATCCTTTCAGTAAATAGGTCTCTTTTAGTCTCTTTACAATTGTGGCATCTTTAGCTTATGGTGGCTCATGTTCTAAGGCTTAATAATAAGGTCATGTATATTCTTTATCCGACATCTTATAAGGTTTATTTTTTCGTATTTTACTTTAATCATCTTTACTTTAGTACTATTTTGATTTGACGTGTTAATTTCATTATCTTGATTTGGTAAGTTAGAAATCATACAATAATTTAGATTTGATCACCTACAATGTTCAATTTCATTATCTTGGTCTGAAGCTTACTTCAATCTAAACAATTGGTTTCATCCAACTAATTATGTTTACTCCAAAAAGAATCCCATGAATGGTGGCATTAAAGAAGAATTCCAAGTTGCAATGAGTAAAGACTTGGGAAAGCCCGTGCTAAGTGATTCACCATCTTTTTCAATAGTAACTATTTGTGCTTAGTTAATAATTCATCAGCTTTTCCCGAGGAAGGTCATGATAGATGCTATTCCAAGTAACCTGCAATTGAATGTGTTACAATGCTAGTGTCATTATACAATGTGACTGATGAATGAGAATGGAATTTTCTCACGTTGATAACAACTTTTGATGTGATAATGGGCAACGAATGTTTAGAAAAGAATAAAAGAATGATGGATACCTGTTTACTTCTTAGCCATCAATTTATAAGATGGGCAAAAGTCTTCTTGTGGGTCTCTCAAGTTTGGTTCTCATGTGGAAAAAAATAAGAGACGTTGTTTACAAGGACCAAGAATGAAATTATGACTGCATATGAATTGTCAATCGCGGAATGAATGAGAATGCGACCAAATTTATACCTTGTCGATATATGCCTATTTCTTTCCTTTTTGAAAAAAATTCCTATATCCTTGTAACTCTTAATATTACTTAAATAAATAAAAAAAAGCATGAGGCTTAAGCAATATGCTGAAATTGCGCAACATCTATAGTAAAACATACATACATAGTATGTTCCTTATATAATTATCACTTTGTCAGTATCTCAATTTGCATGTGCATTGTACATTTAGTTATAAGAACCTATGGAAACAGTGATCCATTAGGAAGTCAAGAGGCTAGACCAATAGAATTTGCCTACTATTTGCACCCAAAATATCTAACTTTGTTGCTTGTTTGTATGAGGCGATATCTAGAGTTAGATTTCACATCAAAATTGAATTTGCTTCTTTGATCTGATTGGAAGTAGTTTTTTATTTTTTTTGGTTGTGAGAGTTGGAATTGGAATTGAAGAGTTCATAGACGATTACTTCTTAGACTAGGCCATAAACGGCGATGAACCTAATTACTTGAAGATGATAAGTCATTTAAAGAAAAGTCCTGAGCTCAATACACAGTCATCTTGCCTTTAGTCACCCCTAGCATGTCATTTCACATAAAATTACAGGATAAATGTATCGAAAATCCTAAAATTTCTTACGAAAGTGTAAATGAGTTCTAAAACTTTGAAAAAGTACAATTAAGTCCTAAAACTTGTCACTAAAGAGTAATCAAGTCTTAAAAAATTTCAAATATATAATCAAATCCTAAAACTTATCAAGTTAATCAAATCAAATTCTTCTATTAATTATACTTTTTGAAATTTTTAGGACTCAAATGCATTTTCATTATAAGTTTTAAGACTTTATTATATTTTTTTAAAATTTTAAAATTAGAATGCTTTCTTGATAAGTTTTAGAACTTGATTATATTTTTAAAAAGTTTTAAGATTCAATTGCACTTTTCGTGACATGTTATAGGACTTTAGGGATAAATGCATTAGACGTCTTAAAACATGTCACAAAGTGCAATTGAGTCTTATCATTTATGTAATTAAAAAAAAAAAAAAAACAAGGTAAAAGCATACGTGCTTTTACCTTAGAGTACATGCTTTATACGACATACGTGCTCCTCTGGCTTTTATACGACATACGTGCTTTTATCCACAAAAATTGCTATCCATTAAAGCTATGGCTTTAAAAGCTCCTCTGGCTCTTCTACGACATACGTGCTCTAAAAACAAAAACAAGAATTTTATTTAGAAACAAAAGGACAATATTATGTCACCGTCCTTAGAGTACATGCTTTATACTTGGATCATTTTTTTATCTCGGCGTTTCATACATGCTTCGCTAATCCACGCGCTGATGAGAGCTTGGCCTTGAAATGATTTAAGAGGATTCTCTCGGAATCAAACCGAGCATATTTCCTTGCGTTTACCCTAAACTCCTATCATGCTGGTCGCCCGGTGGAGATGAAGTTTAGTGCTCCTGGTCCTGGGAGGGTATGGAGGTGACAAATTCCGCGGTCGTGTCGTCGGCCTAGACCTCAGTAGCAGTTATCTCTCTAGTACCACTTGTCATTTTAATCTACTTTGTCGTGTTCACCTTCTGTCCAAACTTCTATAGTTCCCATGGAAATGTGAAAATGTTTTCAGTGGATGATTACCATCTTTTGTTTTTGTGATTCAAGAGGTAGGAATACTCCTAGGAATGGAGAATGACTAGTTCGTCCACGTGAAAGACGGGCAAAAGATTTTTTGGTGGCTTCTCAAATTTGGACTTTTTATGGAAAAGATATGAGACGCTATTTAAGAAGGCCGACTACGCAATTGTGACTGCACAACCATTAATCACGGCATGTATGAGACTACGACCTAATTTGTCCCTTGATGTGTGACCCTTTTTTTCCCTTTTGAAAACTAATGCCTATTTGCTTGTAAATTTTAACATTACTTTACGTATTAAAAAACAAAAGCCGGGATAATTAAGCAATTTGTTGAAATTGTAAAACATCTATGGCAAGACATACACAAATAGTATGATTGATCTTAATCATCACTTTATCAGTAAGGTTTCCCATGTTAATTGTTGATTCATTCATAAGAAGTTACGGGATTGTTAATCTATTTAGGACTCAAGTGGCTAGACCAATAGAAGGTGTCTGTTATTTTTACCCAAGATATTTAGATTTTTTGGTTGTTTGTATATCTCGAGTCCTGCACATTATACATTTGCCTCTTTGATCTGATTGGAGGTAGATCATTGACACTAAAACTCAAGAATTCATAAGTACTTTCTTAGGCAATAGAAGCTGTGATTGAAAATAAAAAGCAAAAAAAAAAAAAAAAAAAAAAACTAGCTTTTGGAATTTTATCCTCACATTTTTCGTCTTCCCCACCTTAATTGATTTCTCTTCCTACGAGATTAGATTAAAAACCGGAAGAAGTTATGCTACTAAGGTCGAGGCCAACAATGTAGGTATGAAACACCGAGATCAAAATGACCCAAGTATAAAGCATATACGCTAATGACAATGATGTGATATTGTCCTTTATTTGTCTTATTATTTTTATTTTTGTGTTCGTTATTAGAGCACTTAGATCATAGAAGAGTCAAAGGAGATAGCAATGCCATAGGCGCCATGTTTCCGCCGTGATGTGCTCACCATTTGTTGGAACTTATATAGTTCTTAAGAGATTTATGCCCACTCATAATTTGTCATAATCACATATATTTGTCATTATAAATTTGGAGATGAAATATAAATCTAAAAATATTTTCAATCAATAACTATTATCCTTTAATTTTGTGATTCCAAGACTATGTATACGGCTGTAAACTTCTCATTCATCAATCTAAAAGATAAAGAAAGTCTTCTCGCGGGTCTCTCAAGTTTGGTCCTTATGTAAATATACATATATATATATCTATGTGTGTGTGTGTGTGTGTGTGTGTGTGATATATGAGATGTCTTTTATGAGGACCGATTGTACAATTATGACTATACATGAACCATCAATCACAACATGCGTATCAATGCGATCAATTTTTTTTTTTTTGTTGGTCGAATTGCGACCTAATTTGTTGTAACTTGTTGATGAGTGATTTTTCCCCCTTTTGGAAAAAAAAAAGTTACTATTCCCTTATAACTCTTAACATTAATTAAAAAATACAGGTTGACTTAGGCATATTAAAATTGCACAACATCTACGGTAAGACATATATGCATACATAGAATGTTTCATCTTAATTGTGACTTTTGTTAGTATATTTCATGTTAATTTTAAATTCGCTTATAAGAATCCATCAGGAAGTCTAGTGGCTAGACCAATAGAATGCGCTTATTATTTATGCTCAAAATATCTAAAAAATTTATTGACACGTATTAGATGATATCTCGAGTCAAATTGATTGACATAAGGTCATTAATATTGAAACTGATGAGTTCATCAAGAATTGCTTTCCCAGACTAGGTCTTAGAAGTTGTGAAAAAAATAAAGAAAAACTAAATTTTGGCAGAATAGCGATGACGCTCTACTTATGTGAAAATGATAGGTCATCCAATGAAAAATAGTCAGCTTAAAGGACTTTGACATTTTGCCTTTGGTCGACCATGGAGTGGCTAATAAGAAGCCCCAAATTTCTATCCTCGGAAATTGCAATCCATAAAAACTATGGCATTAGAATCTCCTCTGGCTCTTCTAGACATACGTGCTCTACTACAGACACGAAAAAAAAAGAGGACAATATGATGTCACCGTCGTTAGTGTACATGCTTCATACTTTGGGTAATCTTTTATCTCGGTGTTCTATACATGCTTTGCTAATATAAGATTATCTTGCGTCCATGATCAAAAGCTTGAGATTTGTCTGGCTCGTCGTTGTCTCTTATATTCGAGGTGATATACGAAGGACGGTAGCAAAGCTAAGTTGAAAAGACTTGCGAATGTATCTTAGATGATGGAATATATATAGAGTGCTTGAGTTGAATTATATATGGTATGCCCTCTTTTTTGGTTCCAGCCGAATCAATTACGGGCAACTAAATCTTTTTGTTGGGTTCTTCAAATTTATATGGTATTCTTGATAAAGACAGAAAAGATTATATGTTGACAGCTATCATGGTATTTAAGTAAATATTAGGTATGAGAACTAAAGTTGTCTCTTAGGGAAGAAGATTATCTTAGGAGCAAAGGGAAAAAAGGGAAAAGGAAATCCCGAAATTTGGTTAAACTTTAGTATAATTTTTCGAATCTCTTTCCTCTATGGACCCACCCGAATCAATTCGAATTGACAAGCAGACATGAAAGTGGAGTGAAAGAATGATGGTGATTCCCAAGACACAATTGGATTCACTTTCAATACATGCTTAGTCCTCGTATCAATCACTTACTAATCAATTTGAATCAGTGATTAAGCATTAAAGTTAAGTCAAAGAATATGCTTCGTCCTCTTACAATAATTACCATAACATTATAGAGGTGGAATTGCTGCCAACTGTCCTAAAACCTTAAACTATTAAATAAAGGCATTGTTTGATATTTAAATATTCTATCATCCCGCATCATGCTTAGTTTGGTATTTTCTTAACATAGTATTAAGCGGATGACATATTTAAATGGGAAGGAAAATGAGACCTAAAAAAAATTTGAATTTCAGAGTTCCAGCTCTGATTCCATGTGTGATTTAATGAGATCACTGTTGACTGCTATAAAAGTTTATGCTCTTAAATGAAAACGTGATTTAATATTTAAATATATTATGGAATACATTTATTTTGTATAATTCATTATTCTCTCGGCAGATTACATGTAATTTTCCTAGTGGAAAATGAAACTACTTGCATGATCGCTCAATCCAGAGACGAGGGTACAAATAGCTTGAGGCCAACCGAGACAACCCATGGACCTCTTATTTTCGCCTCGGAGAGGAAAATGGTCCATCCAAGCTCAGAAGAAGAGAGAATATATCACGGACAGAATGTGATGAGGTAACTAGCCCCACCCGTGCAATTAAAAGTGCTGCTCGTGTCGTCGTAAGCGTAGCTGTAAGCTTGAGGGCACTGGTCCTTGAAAATCTGCGAGTAGTTCGTCGGCGGGCATGTCGCCGGCGTGTTGTACGCCCCTGTGCAGCAGTACTGCGGCTGGTTTAACGCCAGGCACGCGCTCTTGCACGCCACGATGCTCCCGTCCGACCCCTTCACCGCCAGCTCTGACGGGCACACGGAGTTGACGTTGGCTGCGCAGCTGGTCGTGGTGCACCCACTGCCGCTGCCCTGTGGAGTTATAGAGAGGGGTAGGTTGAAGCCGTCCACGAGGCTGACGTCGTAGATGCTGTTCTCGCCAGAGCCCGGTGCCTTGAGAGTGAACTCTGCCAAGGTGGCCGGCGGGATCGCCCCTGCACCATTGCAGCTCACCTGGCCAGACCCACAGTCGGCGGTGGTGCATACGAATTTGCCGGAGGCATCAGTGGCGCAGCCCGTTCGGCCCCACACCCGGCCGGCTGTCCACGTGTCCGGGACATCATTGATTGAGAAGGTTGCACCTGTGGCGAGCTCGAACCCGGTTGAGGATAGCTGCCCGCCACCCCCGCCGGTGAGCGTCCCGGGCCAGACTGTGTAGGGGCACTTGCTGGTGAAGCTGAGTGTGGCTGCGCCAGCTCCTCCTGCAAGCATGCATGCAAGCCATAAAATTGATGTACGCGGATTAATTATATTTCCTCCTGGGGTTTATCAGCACGGGAATCTCCATAACAAAGATGGAAATTTGAACACACTGCTTTAACTTCCGAATCCCAAAAAACAAAAAATTAAACTTAGGATCTTATTTTCTAGTTTCGGAAGAAGGTAATATTAATGTAGAAATTTGTAATAGTTGAAAATAGATAGATCATGAAGACAATGCGCTTACTTGCGAGGAGGACTAGGAAAGGCAGGAGGAGGTAAATAGATGCTCTTGCGTCCATGATCGAGAGATTCGGATCTTTTTTTTTCGGTTTATGGTTTCTCTAGTATAGGAGGTATATATATAGAATGCCGGGGAAGCCAAATCTGAAATGACGTTGGAAAAGTATTTTAGACCGGGGAAGCTAAGTTTGAAATGACTTTGGAGAAGTCTTTTAGACGGTGGAATAAATATATGGGAAATGAGAAGATAATTGATCATATTTTTTATATAAAATTTGAAAATATTTTTAATCGATGATTAAGATCTATTTTTTTGGTGATTCAAGGGTGAGGAATGGAGAATGACTCTTGCACGCCAACGTGAAAGTGCGACCGTTGGCTGGCCTCTCAAGTTTGGTCTTTACTTTGAAAAACATGAGAAGCTATTGAAGAGCATCGACTACGCAATTTTGGCAGAACATGAACGATCATTCACGACATGCATAAAAACGAGACCTCATTTGCCCCTAGTGGATGTGTGACCGTTTTTTCTCTTTTGAAAAATTAATGCCTATTTGCTTATGACTTTTAACATTACTTTAGGAAAAAAAAGGGATACTTAGGAAATATATTGAAATTGCAAAATATCTATGGCAAGACAAACACAAATAGTATGATTGATCTTAATTATCACTTTAGCAGTATGGTTTCTCGTATTGATTGTTGATTCATTTATAAGAAGTTATGGGAATATAGAGCCGTCTGGGAGTCAAGCGGCTAGACCAATTGAAGGTGCCTTTATTTATGCCCAACTATCTGGATATTTCAGTTGTTTCTGGATAGGAATTCTTGTGCTACCGAGAGAAAAGTAACAACATGGAAAAGATCAGGAAACCACCGATTGATCAAGAATATGTGACACTGATTAGTTATGTAATGATGTATGTCTAGTTTGAATTGAAAGTGGATACAAATGAATTAAGATTCTTATCTATATTTGCTTCATGTCAACTCATGTTTCTATGGGCTATTGAGGAGACGCCATCTTCCTGTTCGATATTCTATCCTTGTAACTGCTTTTTCTCCCCTAGAAAATCATGTCATAGAGTCATATAAGGCAACATATATACGGGCAAGATACACATACTAGTGCTTATGCGCCGAGTAGTCTTGACTGTCGTAGAGAATCTAATTTTGGACATATGCTTATTCCAAAATCTAGTTTGGGGAAGCTAGTAAAGACCAAGAAGATAAATATGAAAGTCAATAAGGAATTTTAATGATCAAACAAAAGACAATATCAAGGGGATAGCTTGTTATCCAATTTTTCCGATTCGGCAGTTCGATCTATGATTTAGGAAATGTTACGTTTGGTGGCACCCTAGCCACTGAAAATAAATATAAAGAAATACAAAAGAGCAAGGCAGAATTTGGATCGAAAATGTGTTAATTAACACGCTATCAAGAAGGTACATATGTTCGACATCTTCAAACCATAGAAGGGATGGAAAATTCACCTTTATATTTAACTAATGTTCTGAATGAGTCATTTGCACCAAAAAAAAAAAAAAAATCTACTCAGTCTTCAACATACTTCTAGAATCATAATTTCCAACAATCCACATTATAAGACTTTGGCTATGTATACACCAATCTATAGGTTTTTTTTTCCATTTCTTAGATCGACTCTTTCTTCAAGGAACCCAAGTGTCATTTCAGATGTGTCTATTGCATCAATTGTGGCATCCTAGAATTTCATAAAAATCCCTAAATATGCCATGAACCATGGATAGGCAATGGAAATACCGACATTATACTTTGTAGCCTTCTAATCCATGATTTGCGATGAGATGTATGGCCAAGTCTTTAATGGATGAATTTTGGAAAGGAAGTTTTATCTTTGCCTATATGTATGATAAATGGGAACTTATAGATTTATAATTTCAAGTATATAGTTATCTTAATTTACAATTTAGTGCTTTAATTAAATAGGGATTTAATTAGTTTTTAAAAGGGTTAATCTTAGGTTAATTAAACTTGGGTCTTAGGCCCAAGAGGGATGGGCCTAAGATGGGCCAAGCTTGTTGCATGCCCTCCCCCACTTGTCCTTTGAAGTGTGCCAAGTGTCCTTCATGCATGCCTAATCATAGCTAATGATTGAGGGGAAGAAATTAGGGGATGATGAGGCCAGCTTAAGCAAGAAAGAGAGGGAGAGAGAGGGCTTCGTTTGAAGGGAGAGAGGGAGAAAGAGAGTTACTGATAGAAAGAGAGAAAGAGATAAATTGAGAGAGAAAGGGAGAGTGAGAGTGCGAAGAAGAAGGAAGCCGCTCGTCCGTCGCTCGTCTTCGCCATGTCCAGTCGCCGTGTGCTCGTGTTTGCTCAGTTTGGAGGCAAGTTGGGATCCTTAAATCCTCTCTTGCATGTTGTGTCTAGTATGTGTGCTTGAATGGTGATAGAATTCGGATGTTTAGGGTGTTAAAAGTTGAAATTTTAAGAGAAATGTTTGAGACTAGTAAACTGTTCTTGAGAAAACAGTTCGATCTTGGATGCTCTATTGGCTTGCATGTGCTGATTGAGTTGAATTTTGGCCGTGACTTCTAAATGAAAGTTGTTAAGGACTTCTTGAAATATAACATACTCGAATTTTGGACAAAACGAACAAGTATAAGTGGGTGAAATTCTTATTTTTCGGAGAGACTGAATCTGGAGATTTCGGTAACTACCTTTGATGAATGCATGGTCTGTAAGCCTACTTTCTTGTCAAAATTTCCCTTTGATTTCTTAACAAAAAAAGTAAAGGACATCCTGAGGTTTAACATATAAAAAATATAGAGAAAACTAACAAGAATAGATAGGTGAAATCGTAGTTTTTCGGAAGTAGTCAGATCTGGAAACTTCGGTATTGAAACAGAAGCTTTAACCCTCTATATTAAATCATCTAGAACGAATTAGACTATGATTTCTTCATGAAAAAACCTACCTTAGGATCTTTACTACAACATAGTCGAATTTCATGAATTTTGAAGGTCTTTAGGGTATTAAATCGGAAATATTTCAAAATCCGTGTAATCTGACGCGTTCGGGTTTAGCCAGTTTCAATGCATGGGTCATATCATTTTGTATGAAGCTCTTTCGGCAAAGTATTCTTCACGAAGTATCTTTCTTTATGTCTTCTCTGCAACATCTTCAAATTTCATAACTTTTGAAGTTCATTTGCCTATATAACCAAAAATGTTTCAAAAACTGTGCAAGATAGAATAGAAATGCTGTGATGCGTGATCTATATCAAATTGTATGAGGGTCTTCTGGTACAATGTCCTGTATGAAATATCTGCCATTATGTCTTGACTATCACATGTTTGAATTTCATAATTTTTAAAGGCCATTTAGGTATTTAATGGAAATATTTTCTAAAACTGTGCAAGCTAGATTGTGCGAATTTCAAATGCTAAAATTTATGATTATTCTGTTTTGGATGAGCCATATTAATTATATTGATTGAGGTGATTGAATCTTACTGAGCATGTGATAATATTTGGCATTGCATATAGAATCAAATGCTGAATTTGACTTTGTTGCCATTACATCATGTGCCATGTTGATTGTGAGACATAAATTGGTGAATATGAATTATGATGAATGAGAAAACTGTTGGAGGAGGGCCGATAATGCCCTGGGAGTGTCAGGATGCCCAGGATGGGGGGCGCTGGAAGCCTCGAAGGTTTGTGCCCAGGGAATTTCTCGTGATGCTAGTTGGGATGCGAGATGCTCGGAATGTGGGGGTGTCGAATGCCTGGTGGTGTGTGCCGGAGGTTTCTCGTGATGCCAGGTTGGGGTGCAAGTGATAGAATGTGGGATGCATGGCATATGCATGGCTTCAAGGTAAGTTATGCTTGGATGCATGAATGATATGTACTATGCTATGATTGTTATGATTGTATTGTGTGATGCATTGAGTAGTTTATTGGATCCTTTACCTGCTGAGTGGCTGTACTCACCTCTTCGGTGACCAACATTTCATATTAGGAAGATGCCGCTCCCTTCGGTCATGCGGGATACCTTCTATGGCCTCCCATCTGATGTGGAGGTAGAGTGTTCGGAGATTGACTGCGTTACCATCCCTGATCTAACGTTTGTGCGAGTCCGCGTGTTGGTCATGTACGATGTGGGCTTGGCTGGGGGCCTAGTCATTCAAGAGTTTTTGTCGGTCCACATCCATCAAGATGGAGTGTTTAGGGGGATGTAGCCGCCACCACCGCCTAACGCGCTAGGATGGGTGTGATGGCCGCATGAGGAGTAGAGAGCTAACATTTCTTTTTTAGGGTAGCCGACGCTGGTAGATGGAGGATGACATGTGATCGAATATAGGGGTCGAGATATCTTTTGGGTTGTGGCCAAGTGTAGTTAAAAATCTTGGCTTTTCTTTTTGGTTGTACTAACCCGAAAATCCATCATGAAAATATGTAAATAAAAGTGGCTCGGCTTTATGTTTTCATATGGTGCGTAGTTGGTGTGCATTGCATTATTGTTATTAGAGGGAGAGATGGTGAGATTCAATTATGCTTCCACTAATAAGTTGCACTGAGACTATTTTCAAAAAAAAAAAAAAAATACCTATGAACTACGATGCTTCTACTAAGAGATGTAACTAGTTTTCATTAGGTATATCGATAAGTACCTATGGCGACCTTAGGTGTTTCGGGGTGCCACATCAATGGCCAAAGCAACATGGAAAGTGCAATGATCGAATTGTTTATTACTGCCTGTGAAAGCTTTTCCACTAAAACAAACTCTATCAAAAAGGAGAAAAACAAAAGAGAAAATATGGCACCTTAGATATTCTAAATGTTTTGTACATGGATTGTCCTTCTCGTGATGATTCATACTTTGCTTGCTGAGCCATTATGCCATCAGCATTAAAGCTCAACCTCAGTGGAATTCAAGCAAAGTTTTAGAACCAATAGAGCAATTTATAATTGTATTTATGTGAAGGTTGGATCATGGTCACTAGATGGACATGGTGATTGTTGCTCACGGAATGGTGTGAAGCGTGATGAGGCCACTGGTCACATGATAGGCCTCAACCTTAGCCATAATTGTCTCGTTGGTACTTTAACTTTTAACACTAGCCTTTTTCGCCTACTCCACATTGAAATTGCTCAATCTCGCTTTCAATGACTTCGAATTTCCCTCAATCCTATACGGCATTGGCAATTTTTTCAGGTTACACTACCTTAATCTCTCTGGCTCATATTTTTCAAGGAAAGTCCCATCAGATATCTCATGGCTCACGAGATTGATTTCTCTTGATTTGTCTAGTGGGTGGGATCTTGAGATGCCCAATGTGGACAACTTTGTTTAAAACTTAACTTTGCTTAAAGAACTTGATCTCTCTTCTGTAAGCATGCCACAATCATTCTCTCATGTGCTTGCAAACTTCTCCTACTCTTTGAAGTTGCTTAAACTTGCATTTTCTCTTTCGTATGCTGAATTTCCGGTAAGAATTTTTCAATTACCAAACCTAGAAGTCCTCGATATCAATGGCAATGATAACCTTCCTAGTTTTATTCCATAACAACATTGGGGTAATTGCTTGAAATTATTGTTTCTTTAGGGCACGAATTTTTCAAGAGAAATACCTATTTGGATTAGCATTTTCTTGAATGAATTATCAATTTAGGATTGCTATTTTTTGGGTTCACTTCCCATTTCACTGAATAATCTTTCTTAGCTTGCTTATCTAGATATATCATTTAATAAAGTTCATGTTCAAATCCCCGCTTCCTTTGCTAATCTTACCCAATTGTCATATCTAGATCTCTCTTTCGATAATTTCATGAGGGATATTTGGCATAGGCTTGTCAACTTGTCAAAACTCACCAATCCGTACCCTTTTAGTAATAGTTCCATTATGCATAGTTCTTTAACCAAAAAAAAAAAAAAAAAGGTTTAGATTAAATTAGTAGCCAAACTAACCATCCTTCTTTCTTTACATTTGGCAAATGTTCGGCTAAGTGGTCCAATTCCATCTTCAATTCCATATACTTATGCAGTTGGTTGAGCTCAACCTTCATTTCACAATTTGCAAGTTGAAATCCCAAAGTCATTATGAGAACTCAAGAATCTCAAACATCTGGATCATAGTGGGAATAATTTGAGTAAAACCGTGGATTTACACAAACTCAAGAACTTGCGGACATTATTTTTTGATTAAAACAACATATTTTTTGTCAGCAAAACCGAGATGAATGCCACTCTTCCAAAACTTTTCTAGTTAACTTTAGAATCATGCAATTTACATGACTTCCCCAAGGCTTTAGGCTACCTATGTGGATTAAAGTGGGTAGATTTGTCCAACAATAAAATCAAAGGGAGCATTCCTAATTGGATGGGCAATGGTAGCAAAGAATCCTTGTGGCATGGGGATCTTTCTTACAATTTTCTAATTGGCTTAGGGAACAATCTAATCAATATGTCACTACCCAAGTTGACCTATCTTGACATTAGTTCTAGTTTGCTCAAAACATAACTCCTTACTCCACCTCCATCAACAACACAATATCTCCAACAACATTCTATTCGGAGAAATTCATTCAATTTGTATACTAAGATCTCTCGTCATTCTTGATTTGGCCAACAATAGTCTAAATGGCACAATTCCTTCATGTCTTGGAAATATTGGTTCTTTGACAATTTTGGATCTTGGAAAAAATAACCTTGAGGGCATGAGTCCTCATGCTTACCCATAAAGTTGTGCATTGAAGATGATTGACCTCATAAAGAATCGATTGAAATGGCCTACCCAAGATCTTTGGTGAATTAGAGTATTTGAACCCTGGTTACAATCAAATTCTCGATGGGTTCCCTTTATAGTTATTCGAATTGACCAAGCTTAAAGCTATTATCTTGAAATCTAAAATGTTCCATGGTCTAATTTCAACGTGTCGAAGCCAGTTTTACTTCAACAATTTGCATATTATTGACCTTTTCAATAATAGTTTCAATAGTAAACTTCATTCTAAGTTGTTGCAGAGTTTCCGTGTCATGGAACTAATTGTTCTGAAAATCATTTGGAATATATGTACTAATGAAGAGATCCCTACGTCTTCATCTAGATTTGCCGAATATATCTATTATGGAATGAAATTGATGAATGAAGGCATGGATGTGGAATACTCGAAGGTTTCATATGTACTTGTTCGCTGAGGAAAGTTCTCTCGACAAAATCCTTCACCGAAGAGGCAGAGCTTTGGTTTTATTGTTTACAACGGGTCTTGTGTCGCTCTAGAAAGGAAGCAACCAATCTAAACTATCGATAAAAGTAAAGTGCAAAATAGGAGAAAAGTAAAGATACAATTGAATGAAAAAGTGCGATAAAGGAAAGTTAACAATTGAAAACTGAATGACCGATTGTCGATTTGGCCAAATATCCCTACGTTGATGCCTCTTCGGCTATTTATAGTGGCAACCCACAGGTAATTGCCTTTTAGTAGTTAACATTTTGATATCTACAATGTTCTGGAAGCTTCAGCTCCCTATCGATAACTATCCTACCTTGCCAATATTTCCACTAATACTGACTCCCGTAACTGGTTTTATTCTTATCTCGCCAGTTTTGGCAAGGCCCTTGTCACATGGTTCGAGACCGCTATTTGTCAAACTATTGGCATTTTGGCTCGCTCTCTATGAATTCCCATGTACTAGGCTTGTTTTACTCTCTCTGGCTTCTAAAACTCAGTAAGCTAATTTGAGCACCAACAAATTCAATTCTTTTAACCATGTTAACATTGACCAATGTTATCACCTTGTGCCTCGTGCATTGTCACTTTAGCTTCCCTTCTTTTGTATGCAATCTTGTGCTTTTTAGGGTTTTCAAACCTGCATCCTTTATGAATATTTCACCCCATTTTCTTGTGTAACTGTGCAACTCTTGACTTTCCCTTGTCACGTTTGACGCCATTGAAGTCCACTTTCAATATCAAATTTTTCTAATCTTTTCTCTGTCATTTTCAGCCTTCCCTTCCCCTTCTAGTCCTACCATGTCTCGATCATATGATCCCGACACTTTGTTGCTTGTTTCGAAAAAATCTAGTCGTAGAAACATGCAAACAATGTTCTCTTGTCATCTTAAAGCTCTATAGAGGAAGCAGCCGATGAGATCATCCTCAGCCTCTATTTGCGGGCACCAATTCCTTCTCCCTCTATTGCTGAGTGTTTCCCTCGGAATGTGGAAGTAGGTAGCCTTGGAGTTCTGTACCTTTGATTGGAAAATCAATCACAAGCTTTTAGGTAGCCTTGCTTGCTTTTGGTCGCCATCTTTTAATCGTTTCTTCTTCAGGTCAAGCCCTATGTCAAAACTTTGCTCAACGTGTTCGCCATTATTGGATTGAGTCTAGATAGTGATGATACTAGATCTATTAATCCTTCAGCTTGTGACTTCTAGGATAAAGGTACGGACCTTTCCAATATCGGCTTCCAAAAAGCCTACGCTTGTTAGATAGGAGATGTTGAGGATGATGAGCACATTGCCTTTTTGTTATACTAGCTATCTAAGTTCGTTTTTTGTCACCCCTCCATTCAAGTAGCTTAGGATCTCAAAGGTTAAGCTTTTTTCCTTTCCCGAGGTAAGCATATAGCCATGGACCGTCTTGCTATCGGTGCCCTTTATCATAGCCTTGGTTTCTCATCGATTGCTATATGTGTTCCTACCTCTGGGGTTTTTCATGATCCTTTATGGATCCTCCAAGCATGGGTCAAGTTGTATTTTCTGTCCCTTTTTTCAAATGCTAAAGTCCCTCTTCCATAAGGGTCCAAATCCGAACCGTTCTATCATGAGAGTAAAGAAGTGCGGCTATTGAGCTTCCATCTTCGTCCTTCTCTTGAAAGGTCTTCGTCTTTCTAGCATTTCCTCCATTGGTTCTACCATCACTCTCTAAACACTGATGATTTCTGCCCACTTTCAAGCCCATATTTTATCTCTATCTTTGATTTTGGCCGGGCCAAGGACAACCAAAAACTTTTGGCGTTATGATTTAGTTGCGTCGACTTGACATTGAGCTGCCACTAAAAGGAAAATTGAAGTCAGGTGTGGAAATTTACTCCCCTCAATATTGCGCTTGGCAACTCAGCCTAACCCAGGGCATTCCTCTTGCGGCTCCTTATTTTATGGATTTTCCTTTCGATGAGAAGCACTTTTTTCTGTTTTTTAGGTGACCAAAACATTTGATCCCTTTGTTTGTAGCCGCACAATCACCAGCAAAATATTTCGCCACTTACAATCAAATCGTTTGTCCCAGCCCCTAGTGTTCTCAAAAGTTTCACTACTTGGTGGAGGATCTATCGAGATTCCCTTTTCACTGAAGATTTTGACACCATCTTTAGCAAGGTCATCTCTAAAACTCACTCTACCAATGTTGTCAAACCTTCATCTAGTCTTCCTACCTCATCGACTCATTGGGTGCCAAAAAGATCACGAGATTAAAGTATCTTCTTCTCTTGACTTTGTGATATTTTTTAATCTGGCCTTAGTCCGATGTTCCGGTAATTCAAATATAGTTGCTTCCACGCAAATATTTGCTCCTCCAACCAGGAGACTCTTCTCAAGGTCTGTCTTGAATGCATAATCTATTCGACCAACATGCCTAACCTCTAGCTCTTCCACTCGCAACATTGTCGATATGGAACTATTACAAGTTCAAGGCTACTCTTGCAGATAGTCCTGCATCTACGATTCCCTTTGTTGGCGAAACTTTGGCATCAGCCCCGGTTGATATCGACAACTTCCCAAATCCCACAAATCTTCCTATGTCGGAGCATGCTTCGCCATCTTCCCATAGAGCAAATGGATCTCCTTCAACACCTAGAGAAATTCCGCTAGAGCCGACCTGTCCTCGAGAACCTATCTCATCTACTACTAGTGAGCATGATTCCAATGTACCTCAAGGAGAACCAGCCTCTTCACCAGTCCAGGAAAACTTGGAAGTAAATATCCCACTTGCTCTAGATCCCTCCCTAGAAAGAGGAAGTAGTTCCACTGCTACTCCTATCACATCTATTGCTGCCTCGGGTTCTTTCCAAGAGCTGCCAATTGCTTTCACTTCCTATGCTGGGGAAGAAAGAGACTCTACTTTATCTTCGGTTCAAGACTATGTTTTTTCATGATCAGCTCCAGTGACTTTGGAAGCTATTTTTTCCCTAGTCGTTACTTCGACTACAGTTTCGCCCTCATCTATTACCATGCTGCTATCCAATGAATTGGAGTATAGTGCCCCCACTGGTATAATTTTGGCTCTAATTTAGCCTTTATTATGTTTCACTATATCACTTCTGACTTCGGTTTTGTTAGATTATGTAATCGTGAACCTGTTCCTACGATCATCGAATCAACAACCCAACTTGACCCGAGGAAAGTATCTCTTCTTGCTTCTGATGCCATCAAGAATGCCAAGCAAACTCTTCGCAAAATTACACAGACACCTTCCATTACCCTTTTCAAATTCAGCCCAGAGGAAGTTGCCAAGCTTACCCCAGAAGAATGAATTCAATCCTTCCTGAAGATATCCGGAGAAGGCCTTATCGGGCTTTTCGGTGACCCTCAACTAATGGTACAAGCTAAAGCACTTCTCCAATCATTCTATTATGATCTCGCTTTTGCCAAGCGTCGTGCTTTCTGAATCAGTTGCGACAAATACCTTCCTGTCTTTATTAAGAGCTGGGACACTATCAAGAAGAGTAGCGATTAGCTTTAATCCTTGGCTCTTTCAAAATGTCAAGTCCAGTCATTTATTGAGAAGGCTAAAAAATAGTGGGTCGAGGCAGATCGTCTCATGTAGTCATTTCTAGTTATGATGAAGACCGAGCTTCAACTTAAAAGAAACATTATGAATCTTGAAGCTTAGCTCACTGAGGAGTGTCACAAGCTTCTATCCCATCAACTAGATATGACTGACACTTGGCGCTTGTTAAGTACTGGAATTGGCAAAGCAGCAAAACAATTTGAGGAATTCGAGAAATCTGTAGCTACTTTGGACTGTCAAAAGATGGTCGAGCCGAAGCTTCTAGCTCAGAATGTGGCTTGTGACAAGGAGTTTCTATCTTTTTGTTCTTTAGTTGAGTGGGAATGCTCTCATCTCTGACTTTATTATGTTTGAATCAATGTAGCATCTCGTGGCTTCGCAGTTCTCTTTTTCTCTTGGACATGTATTTCCCCATGGTTTGACATGTTGATGGATGTTTTATTTTCCTACGCTTAGGCTTATAACGATGTTTATTCACGTGCTGCTTAGTTTCTTCACCTAGTTCCCCATGACCAATGTGGGACTGCTTCATTCCCTACATTCTTCATGGTTGTATTACCGAATATGTCTGCTGCTTTTGATAGCTTTCCATTTGCATTCTTTATTTAAAGGAGCACACGCGCGAAGGAAAACAATATATAATGGCCATTTTTCCTCTGGATTTTCTCTCTATCACCATTCATCGTCCACCACCCCCAGTCGCTGTCGGCCATCCTAGGTGCTCGAGCTCATTCGCAGTAGAAATGGAGCACACACCAGGGAACAAAGATGGCCAAAAACCACCGAGGTTGAATGCATACGAACTCCTATCGTCGATTTTCTCTCACTTATAGGTTCCCTTCATTAATTTCAGACCGTTGGTTGATGCTCTTTGCCATTCCCAAATCGTTCGGATCTATTCAAGTCCGTTTTAAGGTCGAGAAATCCCAAGAGTTTAAGTCCTCCTACGAAGCTTCTTCGCTTGTGCCAACCACCCAAGTTGACGCCTCAAAGAGCTCCATTACCTGTTCGATCGCCATTTGTGGCCAGAGGCTGCTGTTAGCTGGGTTCACTCCTATATGGAGGAAGCCCAATGAATTGCAAGCCCAAAAAAGGCTTGAGCCCATATAATAAGTTATATGAGGAAATAGGGTTTCTCACTATCTATATAAAGAGGTAGCAGCAGAAAAGGAAATAGTAACAAGAGAAAAAGATAAAGCAGAAAATCTGGGGTTTTGGGCAATATCTGATTTACATCAAGCTGGCGTCGGAGGTCGATTCGTGGTCCGATTGAGCTGAAATTTTGTCAGCATGTTCGTGGCGAAATTTTATCGAATCTGAACGGTTTGATTTTCATTTGAAGCTCCATATATCAGGTTTTTCATGGATTGATCAAAACTTGCGTTTTTGGTCAGATTTATCCTTGATCTCTTGTGAAGTTCATGTGTATTGCCAAGAATTATGTTCTTGAGGTGTTTGCTGCTATGTACCTCTAGTATTTGCTAGAGAAGAACAGTTTTATTGATAGTGAAGATTTTTAGGTGGACTCTGGTCCCGTGGTTTTTTATCTCCTCACATCGAGGAGGTTTTCCACGTAAAAAAATCGTCTTGTGTTCGCGTGCTTGGTATTTATTTTACTCTACTATATCGATTTCTATTAGGTTTACACAAGATGGGAGATTATTTATTCCGCTGCATTGATTCGATATTGTTTGAATTATTACCGTTCTCCCATCAGAGTGGTATTAGAGCATCAGGTTATTACTTGATTTTTCTGCCTTGTGTTAAACAATGGAAACGAATATGAGTAGAATGGTTCGAATTATCATATTTGGAAAGGAAAAATGGAAGATCTTTTATATGTGAAAGATTTTTATTTGCCTGTATTTGCTGAGGAGAAACTAGAGAATAAAACTGATGTTGAATGGTCTATATTTCATCGTCAAGTGTGTGGTTATATCAGGCAGTGGGTAGATGATAATGTTTTGAACCATATTATTGAGGAAACACATGCATGCAATTTATGGGATAAGCTCGAACAATTATATGCTCAAAAGACTGGGAATAATAAGTTATTTTTGATAAAACAGATGATGGCTCTGAGATATCATGATGGTACTCGTTTGACTAATCATTTAAATTCTTTTCAAGGAATTATAAATCAGTTGGTTGCAATGGGAATCAAGTTTGATGATGAGATACAAGCACTGTGGTTGCTTGGTACTTTGCCAAACTCATGGGAGACATTCCGAACATCTTTGTCTAATTCTGCCCCAGATGGTACAATTACCATGGATTTGGCCAAGAGTAGTATTTTGAATGAAGAGATGAGAAGGAAGACACAAGAATCGTCCTCTTCACATTCTAATGTCTTGGTTGTTGAGAAAAGGGGGAGAAGTGAGTCTCGAGGTTCGAGAAATAGAGATAAAAGTCGAGACAAAAGCAGAGGTAAGTATAATAAATTTGCTAATGTTGAGTGCCATTATTGTCATCAGAAGGGACATATTCAGAGGTTTTGTCGCCAGTTAAAAAGGGAGAAACAAAAGGAGAAAGGTAAAGAGAAGAAAAGTGATGACAATCGTGTCGCTACACTTAAAGAAGACTTTCTCACTATTTTTTATGGTGATGTGGTGAATTTTGTTTCTCATGAGACCAGTTGGGTAATTGATAGTGGTGCATCCGTTCATGCTACATCTCGTAGGGATTTCTTTACATCATACAAGTCAGGTGACTTCGGATCTGTGAAGATGGGAAACAATGGACTATCTCAAGCTGTAGGCATCGGTGATGTGTGCCTAGAAACCAGCAATGGCACAAGGTTAGTATTGAATAATGTTAAACATATACCTGATATCCGCTTGAATTTGATTTCTGCAGGCAAGTTGGATGATGAGGGGTATTGCAGCACCTTCAGTAATGGTCAATGAAAACTTACCAAAGGTTCTTTTGTTGTGGCTAGAGGTGAAAAATATTCTTCGTTATACATTATGCAGGCAAAGTTGTCCACGAGACAAAATTAATGCAAAGTAGATAGCGAAGATGCAGCTGAGTTATGGCATAAGAGGCTCAGTCACATCAGTGAGAAGGGTTTGTCAATATTGGCCAAGAAGAAGCTCCTTTCAGGATTGAAAAGTTCAGCGCTAAAGAAGTGTGCTCACTGTTTAGCAGAAAAACATAACAGAGTTGCATTTAAAAGCTCCCCTTCTTCAAGAAAGTCAGGTATATTGGATTTAGTACATTCTGATGTTTGCGGTCCTATGAAAACAAAATCACTTGGTGGTTCTCTTTATTTTGTTACCTTCATAGATGATTTTTCAAGGAAAATTTGGATTTATACCTTGAAAACTAAAAATCAAGTATTAGATGATTTTAAGCAATTTCAGGCTTCATTTGAGAGACAGACTGGAAAGAAATTGAAATGCATCAGAACTGATAACGGGGAAGAGTATATTGGACCTTTTGATGAATATTGCAGACAACAAGGTATTCGACATCAAAAGACACCTCCCAAGACGCCTCAGTTAAATGGCTTAGCTGAGAGAATGAACAGAACATTGGTTGAAAAGGTAAGATGCTTACTTTCACACTCAAAGCTACCTAGATCCTTTTGGGGTGAGGCTTTAAGTACAGTTGTGCATATATTAAATCTTACTCCATGCGTTCCTTTAGAGTTTGATGTTCCTAATAGAGTTTGGACAGGCAAAGAAGTTTCTTATGATTATTTGCGTGTATTTGGGTGCAAAGCATTTGTGCATATTCCCAAAGATGAGAGGTCTAAACTTGATGTGAAAACACGATAGTGCATATTTATTGGTTATGGACAAGATATGCTTGGCTACAAATTTTATGATCCACTTGAAAAGAAAATTGTAAGAAGCAGAGATGTTGTGTTTATGGAAGATCAAAAAATAGAGGATATTGAGAAATGGAAGATGATTTCAGCACCACAGGTTAGTGATAATCTGGTTGATTTAGATCCAGTTCCTCTTACAAATATCCCTACACAGGTTGATGAAGAGCAGTAGGAAGTCAATGTTCCAAATAACGAACATGTTCCTGAACATGTTGAAATAGATAATACTATTCCTGAACCAGAGGCTCAATTAGATGTTCCACTGGATGTTCCAGTCCGGAGATCCGTTAGAGACCGACGGCCTTCCACCAGGTATTATGAAGATGAGTATGTATTATTGACTGATGCAGGTGAACCAAAGTGTTATGCAGAAGCAATAGAAGATGAGTACAAAAGCAATTGGTTCGATGCTATGCGAGATGAGATGCAGTCACTTTATGATAATCATACTTTTGACTTGGTGAAGTTACCTAAAGGTAAAAGAGTTTTGAAGAACAAGTGGGTCTATAGGTTGAAGCAAGATAAACATACTTTACAACTACGGTACAAAGCTAGATTGGTTGTTAAGGGATTCGGTCAGAGAAAGGGAATTGATTTTGATGATATATTTTCTCCGGTAGTAAAAATGTCTTCTATCCGTGTGGTACTAGGCTTGGCAGCTAGCCTAGATTTAGAAATTGAGCAAATGGATGTTAAAACAACCTTCCTACATGGTGACTTGGAGGAAGAGATATACATGGAACAACCCGAGGGTTTCAAAGTGAAAGGGAAAGAGGATTATGTGTGCAAATTGAAGAAAAGTCTCTATGGCCTAAAACAAGCACCGAGACAAAGTGGTATAAGAAATTTGCGTCAGTTATGACAGAACAGGGCTATAAGAAGATTTCCTCGGATAACTGTGTGTTTGTCCAAAAAATTTCTGATGATGACTTTATTATTCTTTTGCTTTATGTTGATGATATGCTGATTGTTGGCAGGAATGCTTCAAGAATTGAGCTATTGAAGAAGCAGTTGAGCAAGTCTTTTGCCATGAAAGACTTGGGCTCGGCGAAGCAAATTATTGGCATTAGAATTACTCGAGATAGAGATGCTAAGAAGTTGTTTTTGTCGCAAGAGAAATATATCGAAAAGATCATTCAGAAATTTTACATGGACAAGGCTAAAGTGGTTAGTACTCCTCTTGCTGCCCACTTTAAGTTAAATATGATGCAAAGTCCTACGACTGATAAAGAGAAGAAAGATATGGAAAGTATTCCATATGCTTCAGCTGTAGGAAGCTTAATGTATGCGATGGTATGTACACGCCCAGACTTGGCGCATGTAGTTGGCGTTGTTAGTCACTATTTGTCAAATCCAGGTAGAGAGCACTGGAATGCAGTGAAGTGGATTATGAGGTATCTTCGGGGAACTTCAAATTTGAAACTCAGTGTCGGGACCGGGAAACTTGAGTTAGTTGGATACACAGATTCCGACTTGGCAAGAGATATTGATACTCGTAAATCTACTTCTGGTTATTTGATTTCTTTTACGGGTGGAGCTGTGTCATGGAAGTCAAGATTGCAAAAGTGTGTTGCACTTTCTACAACCGAAGCTGAATTTATTACAGTGACTGAAGCTAGTAAAGAGATGCTATGGATGAAGAAGTTCTTAAAAGAACTTGGGTTCAAGCAAAAGAGGTATGTGCTATTTTGTGATAATCAAAGCGCAATTCATCTTGGTAAGAATTCATCTTTTCATTCTAGATCGAAACATATTGATGTTAGATATCATTGGATAAGGGATGTTATAGATGAAAAGTTGTTGGAACTTGAGAAAATTCATACGGATCATAATGGCTCCGATATGATGACGAAGACTCTACCAAGAGATAAACTTGAACATTGCCGATTGATAGCAGGGATGGTGAATCCCTCCACATTGTCGTGAGGGGAAGATTTGTTAACTGGGTTCACTCCTATGTGGAGGAGACCCAATGAATTGCAAGCCCAAAAAGGGCTTGAGCCCATATAATAAGTTATATGAGGAAATAGGGTTTCTCACTATCTATATAAAGAGGTAGCAAGAAAAAGGAAACGAAGAAAAAGAGAAAAAGAGAAAGCAGAAAATCTGGGGTTTGGGGACAATATCTCGATTTACATCAAGCTGGCGTCAGAGATCGATTCGTGGTCCGATTGAGCTGAAATTTTGTCAGCATGTTCGTGACGCAATTTTATCGAATCTGAACGGTTTGATTTTCGTTTGAAGCTCCATACATCAGGTTTTTCGTGGATTGATCAAAACTTGCGTTTTTGGTCAGATTTATCCTTGATCTCTTGTGAAGTTCATGTGTATTGCCAATAATTATGTTCTTGAGGTGTTTGCTGCTATGTACCTCTAGTATTTGCTAGAGAATAACAGTTTTATTGATAGTGAAGATTTTCAGGTGGACTCCGGTCCCGTGGTTTTTTATCTCCTCACATCGAGGAGGTTTTCCACGTAAAAAAATCGTCTTGTGTTCGCGTGGTTGGTATTTATTTTATTCTACTATATCGATTCCTATTAGGTTTACACAAGAGGGGAGATTATTTATTCCGCTGCGTTGATTCGATATTGTTCGAATTATTACCGTTCTCCCATCAGCTGCATCTCCAAGGTATATACATCATTGCTCTATTTTAGTAAGCTGAATCCGAACGTTGTAATTTAAGCTTGAGTAAAAATTGAGTACAGATTAGGAATAAAATAGTAGTCTGAGCACACTTTAATGTCACTGAAATCGTCTGGATCGGAATTAGTACTTCGATGATGCTTCTATACTTTGTGTTTGAAGCGATCACCAAGTGTTCATGAAAATGCTTGATCGAGGTCACATATTTATTCGAGAGGCTTCTTTTAGAAATTGAATGCATGCACGTTTATCTCATACTCATATCGTGATACCTTCATATGTTTCGCCAATCTTGTCGTTGTTGTTGTTCAACCTAAAAGCTCAACAGTCACCATTAATAGCAGCAACAGTAACAACAACAATAATAATATTTATAGTAAAACTAATAAAATGATAGAATCACAAAAAGCCAAAAGGGCCAGGCGGTATCATTCAAGAAAAGAAAATTTTATAAGAAATTAACCAACTTTTTAGGCAGGTTAATATTGCTATAAAAAAAGTAAAACATGATAATTCAAAAAAGAAGGAAAGGAAATTTATATACGATGGACATAGTAACATATTTTTGGATTGGTAAATTTGATTAACAATCACTGAGTTTTAATTGATTTCATGTTCAAATTACTGAATCTTGACTTCTTTTTTTAATTACCAAGTGTAGTAATTAATTAGAAAAATTTTCAAGTTTAGAAATCCCAAATTGTCGGGTGCCAAAATGCACTAGTTGAGTTTTGAGGCCTGTAGAACAATTGGCTGAACTATTGTTCTAGAGGAAGGCAATACTTACCCAATCAACTCTAAATCTACTAT
Source organism: Eucalyptus cladocalyx (assembly GCA_017140615.1). Classification (NCBI taxonomy): domain Eukaryota; kingdom Viridiplantae; phylum Streptophyta; class Magnoliopsida; order Myrtales; family Myrtaceae; genus Eucalyptus; species Eucalyptus cladocalyx. The sequence goes on along the minus strand of CM029520.1, from coordinate 15,634,796 downwards.
ACAAATATTAATTCAGTCATAAACTTTTAAATTTTACCAATATAGTTTTAAACTTGTACATAAATTTTAATATAGTCCTTATGGCCTATTGGTGTTGAAAATTGCTAACATGACATCTAGTTATCACTAACTATTTAGCGTGCCATGCTGACATGGAACATTTAATTGCTCCACATCAGTAATTTTCGGCAACAATTGGTTGGAAGGATGATGCTAGAATTTCGCACAAAAGTTTAGGACTACAGTAGCAAAATTGAAAATTTTAGGATTAAAATGACATCGATACAATAGGTTTATAATAGAATTGGTAATTGTGACATCCCGATTTTCCAATTCTATTTTCAATAAATTGAGATGGGCATTTCGTTGGCATGCATATATTTCTTTTCCTTGAGTCGGCCACTCATGTGAAAACTAGTCTATCAGATAAAGCCGTTAAGAGATTCTAATGTATCAAACTCAAGAATTTGATCAGGAAGCAACCTCTTGACTGAGCTAATCTGGAAGGGTCATTACGGCACAATTAAAAATCGATTAGAGACCGAAGATAGGTCGACTTGATAGAGGCATGTGATCAGGTGTGGGTGATTCCACCAGATCGCACAATTCTTGTCGATCGGCACTGGACCGACTTTTCTGTCAATTTGGATGCCCTGTGTCCGTATTTGAAACCTTCAGATTACCTCGACAACCGAGAATCGTCAATGTATCAAAGATGTACATTGTGGCTTGAATTGATCAACCACAGGTCAAATGCATAAAATTTCTAAAAGCTACTCGGTAAATCAGAACACGTTAATATCGTGCTAGAGTGAAATTAACCATGAAATTGAAAGCAAATTCAGAAATTGGGAGCTCCGGTGTGTCACAAATCATTTTAGGATCACTAACTTATCTTCAGAAGATTTTTCATGCAACCAGAGTTTTTCAGCAGATTAATTAAAGAATGGCTAATTTGACTCAAGAAATTAGTAGGCCCGCCTTTGGTCGTGCTTTTGGGACTTAAGTTGGTTCTATGGACAAGTGAAGATGTGAATTGAAGTGTGGTGACATTGGATTAATTTTATGGACTTCAATTTATTTCAATTAGAAGAGAATTGAATGAAATTAATACAAGATTTCATGCCACGGCGGAAAATGAAATTTGCAACCATTGGAATCAGGATTGGGAGATTGGAGATAGTGGAGTGTGACATCATTAAGTGATGTCATGGTTGGGCTACACTGCCTAAGATCTTGACAAGTGGAGGGTGGATGTTGGCTCTTAAAAAGGTGGGACTTCCCATCAACCAATCTCCATCATCTTCAAGTTTGGCCCTTGGAATTTGAAATTGGAGGAGGGAGAGAGAGAAACCGATCGGTTGCAACTAGCTCGACACTGCCCTTCATCCGCCTCCTCCGCCGCTCGCTGTTCGTCGCCGGTGTCATCGTTGTCGCCGCCGTTTGCGCACATCACCCGCGCGCCTGCTTGTCAACCAACTCGCCACTCCACTCCATCTTCGTCCACATGCCAGCGGCGCTGTTTGTCGCTGCTCTAGGGCGGCAGAAGCAGCTCATCGTTGACCAAGGCTACCAGAGCCACCGTCGAAGCTAGCTCGACGTCGGTGCTGCTTCTTCTTCACCCGCGCGCCTGACAAGCTCACTACTCTGCCTCCATTTGAACTCCTGGCCGTTGTCCTCTGCAGCCGCGCATTCAGACCGTCGATCATCGTCCTACAATTGCTCGCGTCGCCAGAGGTCCTGCCTTGTCACCGGAGCCACCACCAATCACTGCCTGAGCTACCGCCGCCTCCTTCTACCCATTTCATGCGCCACCAGCCGCCGTGCAGCCCCCTTCCAGCTGAGGTCAGTAGATAAAAGTTCCAACAAGATCCAGTTCTTTAAGGCTTATTTTGGATGCCTTTCGGTCCTCATTTGGTGTTGCTTCGTGTAGATTTGTCGACGGCCTCGTCATGCTCTTCGCCGGAGACTCATCAGAAAGCAATTCCGGTGAGTTTAAATCACTAAATCTTGATTAAAGGGTTAATGATGCCTTAAGTGTGTTTGGCTTAGGTTGATTGAGATTAGGTTGGTAGATAGATTTAATTAAATGTGGATTAGATTAGGGGTGTGATTTAATTAAAGTATGTTTAATTAGGGTTAAATGGTTGTTTATATTAGAATAACCCGTGATTAGAGATAAATGTTTTACTTTTGATTTAATTAAATATTTCAAATTTTTTTATCAATTTAATAACTTGCTGTTCGAAATTATTAAATTATTATTATTTAATTAAAATCGGAATAAAATAATTTTTTAATAAATTTCGAAAATTATTTCGAGGCCTCATTTTCTCACAATTTTGTGCCGATCGCTATTGTGTGCTTAGATTTTGAATATGATGATTGGATATTGCAAATTGAATGTTGATTGTGAAAAATATGGATTATTATTTTAATGGAAGCCTTGAGTGAAATGCCAAGTGCCTTGGGCTGAGTATGAATTGTTGTGTGATAATTAAGAGGAATTGTCTTGAGCTATTGAGCTGGACATTTGCCCCTATATGGGATGCCCCATACAACGGATGCAGGTTCAGTTGATTGTGGGCCCATGCTCCTTCGGGAACGCCGTCGATGTATTGACGAAGCCACGCTCAAAGGTAGGAAGGTGATGCCAAGGAAATAAGACGAGGTAAGTATTCTATGCTGTGTGGCTAGGCCACTCTTGAGCGTATTTTCTTTCTAATAGGGATTTACGAGGGATGAACTTGTTGAGACAATGTCTCGCCCCGTTGTAGGAAAAATATTACAAGTCCCTAGATGGCGAAGCGACACACGGGGTATGGGGTCCCACAGACGATAGATTTTGAGTTTACCTATATCCCTATTCCCGGGACTAGCCTAACGCGGGAGTTGGTTGAGTCCATGGTTTGGTTCCTCATTGATACAAGGCATGGTTCATCAGCTTCCGTCAAGGGGGTCAGGAGGGTCCATTGTGAGGTTTTGACATGCCTCTTATCGGGACTGGAGAGTGGGAGGCTGCATACCCTATGGACCTGGACACCTCTGATGGTGTTGTGATAGATCCAAAGCCCTTGGTGGCCATGGAGGAGGACCCATCGTCTCCGGAGACTGTGAAGTCAGATGTAGGATTGACGAGCAAGTCCGACTAGTAGTCTTAGGACTATTCCTTCTTTTGGTAGACCGGTCTTAGTATGTTGGTTTTTTTTAAATTGATTTTTTTCCTGCTATCCTATCCCGTGAATTTTTGTCAGGGGTTTTATAATATGTTCCGCTTGCACAACAATAAAATAAAAGGGTAGGTGACACTATATGGGAATGTCGCATTTGCATGACCATGGCGGGTTGTTCACGTGTTTAAGGGTTTAGGGTATGATAGTAATTTTCCCAATGCATTGTTAATTTTCAATTTGCTTTAATTATATTCATAATAAATTCCAACTTTAGCGAGGTTTATTCTCAATCTTACACTTGTTTTTTTTTTTTCTAGTATTACCTTTGACAAGAATAGGATTTGGTGGCTGATATAAACAACTAAAATACTTAAGAACGTTTAACCTATGTTCTTGCATAAAATAGTATATAAAATCGTGCTTATTGGAACATCAAAGTTTTGTGTAATCTAGTGGATAATGGGAGTTTTGGGCGTGGCGAAATACTTCCATTTCAAAGGATAGAGAAGTATTAAACAATATTTTGGTTGCTAATGATTTAATAATTAAGATTTGGCGCCCGTAATGTGTGACATCCTGAATTTCTCAACCTATTTTCTACTGAATTAATCGGGCTTTTCGTTGACGCGTTTATAGAACTATTTTCAGAACCGATCACTATTGAGATAACTTGATTGTCTGGGTAAGTAACTAAGAAATTTTAGGGCAATAAACTTGAGAATTCGATCAGGAATGGGCTTCTCAACCGTGCTCATCTTTAGAGACCATTGCGGCACAGTTAAAAATCGATTTAAGACCAGAGATAGGTCTGGTCGACTCAGATGTGTGGCCGATCATGGGTGACTCTACTAAATCAGAAAATTATCGTCAACCGACACTAATATGATTTTACTGTCGTTTTGGTACCCTATGTCCGTATTTGAATCATCGAGATTTTCACGACAATTGAGAGCCGCCATTGAGTCGAAAGGGTTCATAGTGGTTCGAAGAAAATCAACCATGGGTCATTTGCCTTAAAAAGTTATGAAAACTACCCGATAGTCTAGGTAACGCTAAAAACACGCCGAATGAAAATTAACCGCAAATTCAAGTCCGATTTCAGAAATTGAAGTTTCGGTCATGTCACAATAAATTTTAGGAGTGTCGACTCAGTCTCAGTAGATTTTTAAGAGATTTCGAGATTTTTATGGAAAGTCGGTTTGGACATGGCGGAAAATCAACGGAAATTCAGATCGGCCGAATTGAGGAGATTTTTCGACTTCCAAGCTGAGCCTTTGAGTGTTGGGGACTGGTAGAAAATGATACGGGATTTTGCTTCGACGAAATCAAGCCTCAATTTGGGGAATTGAGTGAGGAATTGAAGCTAAATTAATTGAGATTCGGAATTATGCTTGGACAGCAATTTTTGGCTTCATTTTGGATTAGTTGTGGGATTTAATTTGGTAGAAAGTAATGGAGACTAAAAGATAAGCTTGAAGGCAAAAAGTGGGGACAAGCAATTAAGGCAAAGGCTAAGATTTCAGAATTTTGGGCCCCTCCTTGGCTTCTCCCTCACGCGAAGCCTCCCCCATCCGCTCGTTATTTCTGCATTTGCTTTCAAATCTCTTTCGCACGAAGCAGTCGCACACCCTCCACCGAAATTCCTTCTGGGTTGAAGCTACTACCAGGCGTCCGAGCGTCCCCGTCCCCACCATCGAAGAACTCCCTCTGCCCGTGACTCCTCTTCGTTCACTTCTTGGTTGCCAATGCATCTTCACAGGACAACTCCAGCTCCATCTTGTTGACTGAAGCCCGGCGAAGCCGAAGCTGCAACGCCACATGTCCGTGCCTTGGAGCCCACCAGTCAAAGTTGCGATTTCCTTTGCCGGTTGTTGACATGCAGCTCCATTCCATGCAACCGCTTCCACGTTGAGCCATCGAAGCAGCAGCCGTGCCACACGTCAGCCTTCATCAATTCCTACAGTCGACAACGGCAAGCCACGAAGCCTTTGGTTGACTTGCAGCTCCTCCGTGCGTCTAGTGAAGCCGCACGCATCCAACATCTTCGTCGTGTCTTCCGTGTTGCAACCAACTGAAGCAAGCTATCCGCGTGATTCCTCTCCCCTCCGCTCGTGGATCAGTCGACCGAACCAAAAAGAAGCCCAGCAAGTTATTCTTGTTCGGCCCAGCAAGCGCTGGATTTCGAGCCAACATTTTTGCACGTTCAACCCACGCAAACCAGTAGCCAACTCAGCCCATCTTCAAGCGATTTCGGCCCAACAAAGAGGTCAAGCCCAATTCAGCTCTGTTTTAGTCACTTGAAGCCCAAATCAATGAGGTCTAGCAGCCCACTTCGCAAGCCCAGTCCAAAGTAAGCCCAGTCTTGAAGCCCAGAATTTTTGTGGGCTTGCAAAATTTCTTGGCCCAGTCCAAGTTCGTCGAAAGTCCGATTTCGACCGCTATCGCGTCGCCATTGCAGTGATTTGTTCTCTGCTTTTACCAAGTGAGTTTTACTCACTAATGCTTTGTTAGTTTACTAATTATACTTAAAGTTGGTTAGATTTAATTAAATGCAATTATGTGGTTAGATTAATTTAGATAAATTAAATTAGAGACTTAATGATACTTGTTAGGTGGTTAGAAATAGACATTAGCAAGTAGGCATGCCATGTTAATTATTGAACGAGCTTCGGTAATTTTCCGGGCTCATCTCGACTTCCAATCAGGCATTATGGGCCTAAATTGGATTTTTATAATTATTTATTTAATTTTCCATTTTCATTATTTAATTAATTATTTTTCTGGAAATTCATCCGGGATAGTCGGTGACCGGAATTTCGTGCTGATTGTTGTGGTGCAGTCCGTTTATTTATTTGAGCTTTATTTGGTGCTAAAGTAATTTAGGAGTGAATTTAAGATTTATTCCTAAATTGAATCTGGACAGGGTCGGGTGGGACCGTAAAGCCACTAAATCTAAGGAATTTCTTCGTGTGGGATGAATGACCTAGAAAGGGTACGACTATCATGTAATCGACTAGGTCGATTTGATCGATGCTTCAATCGGTGATGTGACTATGTGAGTACCTATTAAATTGTACTAATATGCAGATGGAATTCAAGGCTAAGGTAAGTCCTCTAACTCGTGATGTGCTTAGGCAACTAAGTAGTGTATTGGCTTACTAATCGAGTATTAGGGTGTAGAATTTGCTGAGACGTGGTCTCATTGGTTATTGAATAACCATTTCAGGACCTTGAGGAGAAGCCAAGGAGGAGGAACTTAAGAAGGAGAGCACTAATGTAAAACTTGAGAAGGAGAAAGATTTTTGAAGTAGAAGATGATCCAGAGAGGGATCTTGAGTACAACCCGGATGTGGATTGAGATCCCATCCCTTTTGTAAACCCTGTCTTAGTGTAGATATGTGTGAGACAAGTACGTTGTGAATAGTATTGTAAATATACTAGGAGTTGTGTTGTTAATAAAGGTATGGTTGTGAATTTCAATATGAAAAATATGGCATGCTTTTCTATTTCATTGTTTTATTGTCTGGGGATTTATAACTGCTTCCGCCTACGTAATAAAAAGAAAGGGTCGGCGATACTTAGTCCTAGGATATCGCACTTTAAAAATCAACTAGGTAGAAGGATGAGCACGTCCCTGAGGATCGGATCGTGACATCCCATTTTTGTTGTATCAGAGCAAAATTCAAGATTGGAGTGATAAGGAGCATTGACCATGGGATAGTTTGTAGGAAAGGCATTTAAATTCACGTTGGTGCATGTTTGTGTTAGCTGAGTGCTAAAATTATTTGTTGTTTGAATTGCTCTGTTTCTAATTTGGTGTTGAATTAGAAGCAAGTGTCAGTTGTTTAGAGTGACATTATGAGCGATCAGGAGCCGATGACTCTTGCAAAGAGGGCCAGTAGGGCTGTAACTCGAGGAAGAGCGCGGACTAGAGTCGGTACTCAAGGAGGCCGTGGTCGAGCACCAGCATAGGCTAGCGCGAGTGGAATGGTTCCACCTGTTGTAGATGCTAGAGTAGCACCAACTCCTATTGGTGCTGAGGTAGCAGCTCCGAGTGAGCAAGGAACTGTCGGATTCAACTAGGCTCTAGATGCTATGTGGGTGATGATGGGGCAACAGGCCTAAGATCAAACTATCATCTTTACTGCCGCTGTTGAAGTCACCGCCACTGCCGCTGCCAACGCTGCCATTGCTACCGCTACTACTCAAGCTGCCCCTGTCACAGCACCCGCAATTGCACCTGCCGTCGCCCCTGCTAAAATACTACCAGGAGCTATGGTCGCTGGGAGGCCGATTCACCAGTTAGTGGATCAATTCATAAAAATGAATCCGCCAAAATTCATTGGTACCAGAGACCCTAAGGCCGCGTCTCTGTGGGTACAAGATTTGGAAAAGACATTTGCATTTCTGATGTGCAATGAGGAGGAAAAGGTGTTACTAGCAGTGTACCAACTTCAAGGTAACGCCAATATATGGTGGAGAGCCGCCAAGGAATAGTGTTCCCGGAAGGTGTGGTCCAAGTGTGGGACACCTTCCTCAAAGCCTTTAATGATCGGTACTTTTTAGTACTGCTCGGGAACAAAAGATAGAGGAGTTCCACCGTCTCCGCCAAGGGAGCATGACAGTTGACCAGTATGGGGTCAAGTTCGCAGAACTATCACAGTATGCTCCTAAACTGATTGAAGACCCTAAAGAGAAAGCTCGGAAGTTCAAAAGCGGTCTTCGTGCTGAATTGAAACAACCTCTACTATTATGAGACTTGAAAGATTATAGATGGTTTATCGTCGAGCCTAAATGATAGAGTGAGGATTGAATGAGCAAGCTGCCTCGTCGGGGTCGAGATTTGGTGTTGACCAGGAAGCGATTAGGCAAGGAAAGAGGCCGATGTCAGGGAATATATTCCAAGGTCCGCCTAGCAAGAAGGGTGGATTTGGTAGGTCGATGGCCGATAGAATGGGACCGTGTCGCTCTTGTGGGAGACAACATGGGTCAGCACCGTGTCCAGCTAGAATGGGTGTGTGTTATGAATGTGGCCAACAAGGCCACATAGCTAGACATTGTCCCATGAAGTCAAGGGGACAACTGCAGCTATCACCGCCACTGCCACAAGGACAGATCGGAGGGTATGCCCCTCAAAACATGCCACAAGGAGGACAGTTGAGGCCTCCTGCTCAGAGTACCGTGCATGCAATTACCCAAGGTCAGGCAGAAGCTGCGCTTGATGTGATAACAGGTATGGTTTCGCTCAACGACCAACCTACTTATGCTTTGTTTGATCTGGGAGCAACCCACTCCTTCATTGCCGAGCAATTTGTTAAGTTGATAGGAGTCAGTCCTATATTATTGGAGTCAGCCATGTGCATATCTACTCCCTTGAAAGATAAAGTTATTGCTGTTTTGGGTTGTTCGGGGTGCAAGTTAGTGATTGGTGGGCGAGTGGGGAAGATATATCTTTTAGTCCTAGCCATGTATGACTTTGATTTAATAATTGTCATGGATTAGCTCACCAAGCAACGAGTTAAAATGGACTGTTATCGTAAAGCGATTCAGTTTGACCTGTTAAAAAGTAAGAGCTTCGAGTTTGTTGAGAATCGAGGAGGACTCTCGATTTTCCTAATCTCGTCACAAGAGACAACTCGTTTGTTAGACGAGGGTTGCCGAGGATAACTAGCAACTGTCGTCGACACAACAGTTGAGGAACTGAAAGTGGAGGACATTTCAATTGTGCAAGAATTCCAAGATGTCTTTCTAAAAGAATTGCCAGGATTACCGCCGGAAAGAGAGATTGAGTTTGTAATTGAATTAGCACCAGGGACAGAACCAATCTCAAAGGCGCCTTATAGAATGGCATTATCAGAGTTGAAAGAACTGAAGGTGCAGATGCAATAATTATTGGACAAGGGATTTATTCGTCCTAGTGCATCACCTTGGGGAGCATCAATTCTATTTGTTAAGAAGAAAGATGGATCATTGCGTCTGTGCATCGACTACCGACAACTCAACCAGGTAACCATTAAGAATAAGTATCCCCTCCCAAGGATCGATGATCTGTTCGATTAACTTAAAAGAGTGTCAATATTCTCAAAAATTGACTTAAGAACATGATACCATCAGCTAAGAATTAGGAAGGAGGACATTCCTAAGTCAGCATTTTGTACTCGGTATGGTCACTATGAGTTTACAGAGATGCCATTCGGATTGACAAATGCTCCAGTTGCCTTTATGGATTTGATGAACATAGTGTTCAAGGAATATCTGGATCAGTTTGTGATAGTGTTTATTGATGATATCTTGGTTTATTCAAGAAGTGATGAGGAGCATGAGAATCATTTGAGATTAGTGCTCCAGACTTTAAGGATGCATCAGTTGTATGCTAAGTTTAGCAAATGCGAGTTTTGGTTTACTCGTGTGGTGTTCTTAGGTCATGTGATTTGCGGAGAAGGAATCTTCGTTGATCCGAGCAAGATAGAAGCCGTGATCAATTGGTGGAGACCGACATCAGTGACAGAAATCAAAAGTTTTCTGGGATTGGCAGGTTATTACAGACGGTTTGTAGAAGGTTTCTCAGCGTTAGCATCACCTCTAACTAAGCTCACGAAGAAAGAAGAGAAATTTGTATGGTCAGACAAGTGCAAGCGTAATTTTCAAGAGCTGAAGGAAAAGCTGACTACTGCACCTGTGCTGACAATTCCATCTGGCCCCAAAGGATTCGAGATTTATAGTGATGCGTCATTCAAAGGACTGGGTTACATGTTGATGTAACATGATAGGGTTGTTGCATACGCCTCCCGCCAGTTGAGACCTCATGAATTGAACTATCCGACGCATGACTTAGAACTCGCATCCATCATATTTGCATTGATGGAGGCACTACTTGTTCTCTAAGAAGGAATTGAACATGAGACAGCGCAAATAGATGGAGTTGATGAAAGATTACAACTGTGATATTTTATATCAACCAGGAAAGGCGAACAAGGTCACCGATGCTTTAAGTCGAAAGTCTTTAGTGGCTCAATTACTGATTAAGGAGTGAAACTTAAACGAGAGAGCTCGAGATTCGGTATTCAAGTTTGAGGTAGGCCACCTTTCAAGTTTAATGGCCACCCTCAGAATTGAACCGGATATCCAGGTTAGAATCAAACAACTCCAACCGACAAACCCAAATGTACAGAGAATTCTTCAGGAAGACACAAAGAAAAGAAAGGTTGATTTTCAGATCGCTAATGATGGGATACTAAGATTCCAAGGACGATTGGTTGTACCTGACGATGTAGAGTTTAGAGAAGAAATTTTATCTGAAGCACATCGTAGCAGTTACAGCATTCATCCTGGAAGCACTAAGATATATCAGAATCTGCGTTAACACTATTGGTGGTCAGGTATGAAGGCAGCTATCGCCAAACATGTGGCCAAGTGTTTGACATGTCAACAAATAAAAGCTCAGCATTGCAAGCCGAGGGGACTTCTCTAACCTCTCGCGATCCCATAATGGAAATTAGAGCATATCACGATGGATTTCATGACTGGACTACCAAGAAGTCATAGAAGGAATGATTCGATCTGGGTGGTGGTCGACAGACTGACAAAGTCGGCTCACTTCATTGCAGTTCAAAAGGACCTCAGTCTAGATAGACATGCAGACCTGTACGTGCATCAGGTAGTTCGAATGCATGGAGTGCTAGTTATGATAACCTCAGACAGAGACCGGAGGTTTACTGCAACATTTTGGAAGAGCTTGCAAAATGCTCTTGGTACAAATCTTCAGTACAATACGGCATTCATCCTCAAACGGATGGCCAGTCCGAGAGGACAATTCAGACTCTCGAAGAAGATCAGCTTCATCTGGTAGAATTCACCTACAATAATAGTTACCAACAGAGTATCCAGATGGCTCCATTCGAAGCGTTGTATGGCAGAGCGTGCATAACTCTAGTGTGTTGGGATGAAGTTGGGGAAAGGAAGATAACAGGCCCAGAGTTGGTTGAGCAATCAGTAGATGCCGTGGCAGTGATCATAGACAGATTAAAGACAGCGCAAAGCAGACAGAAAAGTTACGCAGATAAGCGCCGGAGGTCTTCGGAATTCCAAGTTGGTGATCACGTTTTTCTGAAAGTGTCACCAATGAGAGGACTTCACACTTTGGTAAGAAAGGTAAATCGAGTCCGAGGTACGTAGGTTCGTTTGAGATTCTTGAGAGAATCGGGGCCTTAGCGTATCGTCTTGCGTTGCTGCCAAGATTGGCGCAAGTGCATGACGTCTTTCACATGTCGATGTTAAGGAAGTACGAGCCTGACCCAACCCATGTGCTCAATTTTGAGGAATTGGACGTGGATAACCGTGTGTCATACGTCGAAAGACCGGTCTAGATTGTCGATCGCAAAGAGCAAGTTCTGCGTACAAAGACCATCCTGTTGGCAACACCACGGTACAAAAGAAGCAACATGGGAGACTGAGGAGTCAATGAGAGAATTGTACCCCCACCTTTTTTATCAAGTCTTGTAAGGTTTAAATTTCGAGGATGGAATTTTCATAAGAAGGGAAGAGTTGTGACATCCTGAATTTCTCAACTTGTTTTCTACTAAATTAATCGAGCATTTCGTTAACGCGTTTATAGGGCTATTTTCATAGCCGATCACTCTTGAGATAACTAGATTGTCTAGGTAAGTAATTAAGAAATTTTAGGACAATAAACTTGAGAATTCGATTAGGAATCGGCTTCTCGACCGTGCTCTCCTTTAGGGCCATTGTGGCATAGTTAAAAATCGATTTAAGACCAGAGATAGGTCTAGTCGACTGAGATGTGTGGCCGATCGTGGGTGACTCCACTAAATTGGAAAATTCTCGTCGACCGACACTAATATGATTTTACTGTCGATTTGGTACCCTGTGTCCGTATTTGAATCATCGAGATTTTCATGACAATCGAGAGTCGCCATTGAGTCGAATGGGTTCATAGTGGTTCAAAGAAAATCAACCACGGTTCATTTGCCTTAAAAAGTTCTGAAATCTACCCGATAGTCTAGGTTACGCTAAAAACACGCCGAATGAAAATTAACCGTCAATTCAAGTCCGATTTCAGAAATTGAAGTTTCGGCCATGTCATAATAAATTCTAGGAGTGTTGACTCAGTCTCAGTAGATTTTTTAGAGATTCCGAAATTTTTAAGGAAAATCAGTTCGAACGTCGCGGAAAATCAACGGAAATTCAGATCGGTCGAATTGAGGAGATTTTTCGACTTCCAAGCTAAGTCTTTGAGTGTTAGGGACTGGCAGAAAATGATACAGGATTTTGCTTCGACTAAATCGGGCCTCAATTTGGGAATTGAGTGAGGAATTGAAGCTAAATTAAATGAAATTCGGAATTATGCTTGGACAGCAATTTTTGGCTTCATTTTGGATTAGTTGTGGGATTTAATTTGGTAGAAAGTAATGGAGACTAAAAGATAAGTTTGAAGGCAAAAAGTGGGGACAAGCAATTAACGCAAAGGCTAAGATTTCATAATTTTGGGCCCCTCCTTGGCTTCTCCCTCACGCGAAGCCTCCCCCATCCACTCGTTATTTCTGCATTTGCTTTCAAATCTCTTTCGCACGAAGCAGCCGCACACCCTCCACCGAAATTCCTTCTGGGTTGAAGCTGCTGCCAGGCGTCTGAGTGTCCTCGTCCCCACCATCGAAGAACTCCATCTGCCCGTGACTCCTCTTCATTCGCTTCTTGGTTGCCAATGCATCTTCACTGGTCAACTCCAACTCCATCTTGTTGATCGAAGCCAGGTGAAGCCGAAGCTGCAGTGCCACACGTCCGCGCCTTGGAGCCCACTAGTCAAAGTTGCGATTTCCTCTGCCGGTTGTTGACGTGCAGCTCCATTCCATGCAACCGCTTCCACATTGAGCCAGCAAAGCAGCAACCGCGCCACACGTCAGCCTTCATCAATTCCTATAGTCAACAACAGCAAGCCACGAAGCCTTTGGTTGACCTGCAGCTCCTCCGTGCGTCCAGTGAAGCCGCACGCATCCAACGTCTTCGTCGTGTCTTCTGTGTTGCAGCCAATCGAAGCAAGCTGTCTGCATGATTCCTCTCCCCTCCGCTCGTGGATTAGTAGGCCGAACCAAAAAGAAGCCCATTGAGTTATTCTTGTTCGGCCCAGCAGCCGCTGGAATTTGAGCTAGCATTTTTACACGTTCAACCCACGCAAACCAATAGCCAACTCAACCCATCTTTAGGCGATTTCGGCCCAACAAAGAGGTCAAGCCCAATTCAGCTTTGTTTTAGTCACTTGAAGCCCAATCAGTGAGGTCCAGAAACCCACTTCGCAAGCCCAGTCCAAAGTAAGCCCAGTCTTGAAGCCCAAAATTTCTGTGGGCTTGCAAGATTTCTTGGCTCGATCCAAGTTCGTTGAAAGCCTGATTTCGGCCGCTATCGCGGTGATTCGTTCTTTGCTTTTACCAAGTGAGTTTTACTCACTAATGCTTTCTTAGTTTGCTAATTATATTTATGGTTGGTTAGATTTAATTAAATGCAATTAGGTGGTTAGATTAATTTCGATAAATTAAATTAGAGACTTAATGATAGATATTAGGTGGTTAGAAATTGACATTAGCAAGAAGCATGCCATGTTAATTATTGAACGAGTCTCGGTAATTTTTCGGGCTCATCTCGGCTTCCAATCAGGCATTATGGGCCTAAATTGGATTTTTATAATTATTTATTTAATTTTCGAATTTAATTATTCAATTAATTATTTTTCCGGAAATTCATCCGGGATGGTTGGTGACCGAAATTTTGTACTGATTGTCGTGGTGCAGTCCATTTATTTATTTGAGCTTTATTTGGTGCTAAAGTAATTTATGAGTAAATTTAAGATTTATTCCTAAATTGAATTTGGAAAGGGTCGGGTGGGACTGTAAAGTCCCTAGATCTTGAGAGGGTCGAGTGGGACCGTAAAGCCACTAAATCTAAGAAATTGCTTGGTGTGGGATGAATGACCTAGAAAGGGTACGACTATCATGTAATTAACTAGGTTGATTTGATCGATGCTTCGATCGGTGATGTGACTGTGTGAGTACCTATTAAACTGTACTAATATGCAGATGCAATCCGAGGCCAAGGTAAGTCCTCTGACTTGTGCTGTGCTTAGGCAACCGAGTAGTATAGTAGCTTACTAATCGAGTCTTAGGGGGTAGAACTCGCTGAGACGTGGTCTCATTGGTTATTGAATAACCATTTCAAGACCCTAAGGGGGAGCCAAGGAGGAGGAACTTAAGAAGGAGAAAGATTTTTTAAGCAAAAGAGGATCCATAGAGGGATCTTGAGTACAACCCGGATATGGATTGAGATCCCATCCCTTTTGTAAACCCTGTCTTAGTGTAGATAGGTGTGAGACAAGTATGTTGTGAATAGTATTGTAAATATACTAGGAGTTGTGCTGTTAATAAAGGTGTGGTTGTGAATTTCAATATGAAAAATATGGCCTGCTTTTCTATCCCATTTTTTTATTGTCTGGGGATTTATAACTGCTTCCGCTTGCATAATAATAATAAAAAAAGGGTCGGCGATACTTAGTCCTGGGATATCGCACTTTAAAAATCGACGAAGTAGAAGGATGGGCGCATCCCTGAGGATCGGGGCGTGACTTAATAGGCCAATTCAAAGGACAGTGGGGAGTGGAATTTTTAATTCATTGGGAATGGACTAAGTCTCTCCAATAATGAGGTATATGGGTTGGTTCTATACTTAATCACCAATTTTGATTAAAGTTAATTGAGCGAAGACCAGGTCTAAGAATCTAGAGTCACTCAGTAAGAAAAGATCATAGTCCACTATAAATTTTTCTACCTCTATCAAATATTGACATTTCAATCATCTGTTTAAAAATGTTTATACATACATAGTATTGGATAAATGATATGCATGTTTGGAGTTATACCGATCTTGATTGAGAATGAGATAATTGCATATAACGTCTTTTTTTCTTAAATCTTGAAAAGAGTTCCGAGTCTACCAAACTCTAATTGTACTAATCTAACGGGAAGAACCATCACATGAGGTAAACCACTAGACATGAAGACACGAGTGAGGCCATGCAATCCTCATTCAAAGTAGAATTGGTCCTGACCTTCATGTTAAATTGATAAGTAGCGAACACCTCAAATCACATATTCATTCCCCATCGATATCACATGCTCAACGGACTCCTTAAAATTGACACAAATGTATGCAACCGGTATGAGCAAAGAGTGCATAACATGAATCGCTTTAGAGACCAAACTTAAAATTAGCAACGAAGTCAATAGTCTAAATGTGCACCACAGATAGAAAGGAAGCGTGCAGAGATCAAAACTGAGGATACTAGACCTGTATTATCAAATGTAATCAGATTAACACTCTTGAAGGCTCTCGGTTCCAACATGGAGGGGAATACAATACTTCAAAATTTGAAAATACCATAACTAGAATAGTTGAGGAAAATAATCAGTCAGACACGTAGAAGGCATTCGATTGAAAGGCTAGATGGAAAAGAGAAATGGAAAGAGGAACGGCCAACTCAAAGTAGGCAACGCATCACCTTTGAGGTCATCGAGACAGAGGCAACTGGTTTTTCACTCTGGCGGAGGGAATCCTCTCGGTCTCCACCCCGCGAAAACAAAGTACGAGAGTTTACCTTGAGTAAGAGCAGTGACTGGACGTGATTGACGAATGGATTGGAAGGAGGAGGCCTATGAAGCGGCAACGCCGCGAATTGGAATTGGTGAAGAGAGAGAGAGAGTGAGTGAGAATCGAAGGTGGTGACAGGAGCGACTGAGAAGAGAGACGAATGGAGTATGTTTGTTGAGGTGAGGCTTGATGTACCATGACCGGTTATATCGACAATCGGCAGACAGAATGGAGGAGAAAAAAATGGAGATGGAAACCAATGGTGGTGGAGCTTTCAGTAGCTGGAGAGTGGAAGGAGGTTGGACGGTGATGCAGTGGCCGGAGGTTCAAGGTGAGGGAAGTGGTGGCTGGTGAGGGGACGAGCCGGAGATGAATATGTCAGAGAGGAGAGAGAGGAGAGAGATTCTAAGGCGAGATGTCCAAGTGAGATGAGGAGGGTGTTGACTTCGTGGGCTGGGCCGAAGCGGGCCTCCGGGCCCGAACTCGCCTGAATATTTCTGAGATTCTATACCAGGACCAGGTAGTTGGCATGTCGTGAAATTATGCTTACCAGGCTCGGTTCGGGCCAAAAATTCAATTGGGCCTTACTGCAGACGTCAAACTAGACTACTAAAGTTGACGATTGCCCCTGAATCAATTCTGAATGTTGCTAGATGTTATTAATTAGGTGGGAATTGGAACGGTTGTGCCTCAGTTCGGTTGTTCTATAAATTGTCCATAACGCAGTGCCCATGTGAGATTGATTATCTCTATCAAGTTACCGCGCATTCACAGTTCATTGGCATGGATAATTTCTGAATTTTGAATGTTGGACATTGCTGGAAAATGTAATTTGACTATGACTTTGAGTGCGTTTGGCTTGGTTAGTTTATACTTTCATCTACCAGTGATTAGGGCTTAATGTATTATTCGCCTCAAAAGCCTTGCGAGCGTGTTTAGAGGTCATTTGTCATGATAATCGCAGTCAATGCATGCTGGAATTTATTGAGGGTGTCCGTTTAGACAAGAAATTTAAGGGCATTGATGGAGATATTTCGAGGTTGAGTTTCATGATTTATGGAAATACATTGAAATCTGATTCATTCCTAAGGCTTTCAGTTGGATTGAATTTTAATTGAATAGGTGAATTAGGGGTTACATGTTTTGACCGTTGCTGGTGGTTTCAGTTTAGGCTTTGATCTTGGAAGAGGTTGCAGTGATTTAGTGTATAAGTTGGTAGTTCATGTTGGTGCATAGGCAAAGGATCCATTTCATGTCATTTTAATATTGTTTAGTGTAATTTCCTTTGCATAAATACTTAGTTCTGCAAATGATAGTGGGCGTCTTTAGTTTACTGAGTTTTAGGATGGTAATAAAACAAGAATCCTTTCAGTAAATAGGTCTCTTTCAATCTCTTTACGATTGTGGCATCTTTAGCTTATGGTGGCTCATGTTCCGAGGCTTAATAATAAGGTCATGTATATTCTTTACTTGACATCTTACGAGATTTATTTTCTCATACTTTACTTTAATTGTCTTTACTTTAGTACTATTTTGCTTTGAAGTATTGATTTCATTATCTTGATGTGGTGAGTTAGAAATCATACAGTAATTTAGATTTGATCACCTACAATGTTCAATTTCATTATCTTCCTTCAATGTAAGCAATTAGTTTCATCCAACTAATTATGTCTACTTCAAAAAGAATCCCATGAATGGTGGCATTAAAGAAGAATTCCAAGTTGCAATTAGTTAGGGCTTGGCAGAGCCTGCCCTAAGCAACGCACCATCTTTTTCAATAGTAACCGTTTGTGCTTACTAAATAATTTATCAGCTTTTCTCGAGGAAGGTCACGATAGATGGTATTCCAAGTAACCTGCAATTGCACGTGCTACAATGCAATGTGACTGAAGAATGGGAATGGAATTTTCTCACATTGATAATAACTTTGATGTGATAATGGGCAACGAATGTTTAGAAAGGAATAAAAGAATGATGAATACCTATTTACTGAAGATAAAATAATTTTCTCCCCCCCCCTTTTTTTGGTAAATAACATAACTACATAAACAAAACAAGTCAAGTCTTATCGTGCGAAGTTTATGGACTCCCAGCAGAGTCTAATACAAAAGTCTTAATAACATCTGGAACTAAGAAATAAATGACAAATGCAGATGTTGTTCCTTTGGAAGTAGGGCAAAAACATGCGTGAAAATGGGTAACTTTATTGGCTAACTTTAATCTAAGGCAATTTCTTATTGCCATATATTTACCACAATGCATTCACCATTTGTTGGAGCTTCTATAGTTCCTAAGAGATTTATATTCGCTCGTAATTTGTCATAAGCACAAATAATTTGTCGTTATAAACTTGGAGATGATATATAAAATCTAAAAAAATACTTTAATTGATAAATACGACGTATATCGTTGGAAACTTCTTAGTCATCAATATAAAAGATGGGCAAAAGTCTTCTTGTGGGTCTCTCAAGTTTGGTTCTTATGTGGAAAAAAATAAGAGATGCCGATTACGAGGACCAACTGTGAAATCATGATTGCATTTGAACGGTCAATCATGGCATGCATGAGAATGCGACCAAATGTATACCTTGTCGATATATGACTATTTTTTCCCTTTTGAAAAAAAAAAATGCCTATATCTTTGTTAACTCTTAACATTGCTTAAATAAATAAAAGCATGAAGCTTAAGCAATATGCTGAAACTGCGCAACATCTACGGTAAAACATACATAAATAATATGTTCCTCATATAGTCATCACTTTGTCAGCACCTCAATTTTCTTGTTCATTATATATTTAGTTATAAGAACCTATGGAAACAATCATCCATTAGGAAGTCAAGAGGCTAGACCGATAGAATATTCCTACTATTTACACCCAAAATATTTAACTTTGTTGCTTGTTTGTATTAGGCAATATCTCAAGTTAGATTTCACATCAAAATTGAATTTGCCTCTTTGACCTGATTGGAAGTAGGTTCTTTTTTTTTTTCCTTTTGTGTGGGGGTCGGAATTGGAATTGAAGAGTTCATAAACGATTACTTTCTTCAACTAGGCCATAAATGACAATGAACCCAATTATGTGAAGATGATAAGTCATTTAAAGAAAAGTCTTGAGCTCAATACACAATCATCTTGCCTTTAGTCACCCCCAGCATGTCCTTTCACATAAAATTATGGGATAAATGTATCGAAAATCTTAAAACTTGTCACAAAAATGTAAATAAGTCCTAAAACTTTGAAAAAGTGTGATTAACTCTTAAAACTTCTCACCAAAAGGCAATCAAGTCCTAAACCTTTCAAAAAGTGTAATCAAGTCCTAAAACTTGTTAAATTAATCAAATTAAGTTGTTCTATTGATTGCGCTTCTTGAAAGTTTTAGGATTCAAATGCATCTTTATTATAAATTTTAGGACTTCATCGCATTTTTTAAAAGTTTTAAGACCCGAATGTATCTTCTCGATAAATTTTAAGATTTGATTACATTTTTAAAAAGTTTCAAGACTCAATTGCACTTTTCATGACATGTTTTAGGATGTTTTAGGACTTTAGGGATAAATGCATTGGAAGTCCTAAAACATGTCACGAAAAGTGCAATCGGGTGTTATCAGTTTTTTTGAAATTAAAAAAATAAATTGTAAAAGCTATGGCATACGCGCTTTCCTGTCATGCCCCAAACCCCGAGCGTGTACCCATCTCTAGCGTGTGTCCATCTCTATCTTGTTGATAAAATTTTACGACTTCCCAGGACGAGTCACCGACTCTTTCTTTTTATTTCACATGCGGAAGCAAATTATAAATCCCCTGACAGTAATCATCTTAGGATAGAAAAGTAGGACATCAATTCACAAAAGCATGCTTTTATAAACAACGAGATTCAAGTACAAAACGAGTCTAGTCGACAGCCTACAAAAAGGTCAGCTCTTAAAAGAGGCTGTCCTACGACATACTAATAGGACACATCCGCCGATTCTCCATACTCCTCCTCCTCAGACTTCGGGGCCTTGGTCCTCCACGACCACCTTCTAAGGACCCGCAAATGGTTATTCAATAACCAGTGAGACAATGTTTCAGAAAGTCCACGCTCTAAACCCCGATTAGGAGGGTAATGTGCCCAGAGGCATCGTAACCACTCAATCATGCATTTAGTATAGAGGACTTACCTCACCTCAGTCCTACCCTGCAAGTCAGTACAATTTATATCACAGACAGCCATACAGATATGAGCAACAATTAAGCTCCAACAATAGGAACGCCACACTCAATCAATCATGCATTCCTAGTTTTACTCTCGGCATATGGTACGACCTACTTTCTATTCAACTGTCCTCTAGCATTGTCAGGCATCATCTCACACCATTGTGCACAGCATTGTCACTACGTCAACGGCATTCCATAAAGGAGCATTGGTCTAGAATCTATTGTGACCGACATCTATTAGTAGGGCATCCATTGGTAGGGCATCCAATCCTATATAGAGGTAACATCTAGCTTAATAACTCAGGACGGGTTTTCTTAACCAACACACAATCACTCAAACATGGCCTAGGGCACCGTGCATTGCACTCAAATATCTCCATTAAAATAGTGAACCTAACATATTTTCTTCGTATTAGAAATACTCATGAAAATCGTCATGTGTGGGTACATGGTCAATTGACCCCAAAAGACTGATATCCTTTCTTTTCAAAATCCCACCGGTTTATATAGTATATAAAACCATTTTCGGTATTTAGAACTCGACACCTAGGAGTTTCTAAATAAATATTGAAAATTCACAATTTTTGAAATTAAATGCCAAAAATCCAATCAGCACTCAATTTGCAGAAATTAACACTCAATTGTAGAAATTAACCACACCATTGCAATCAGTACGAAATTCCAATCACCGGCTATCCCGGCCTAATTTCCGGAAAAATAATTAATAATTAATTAATTTCGAAATTTAATTAAATAAATCACTTTAATTTCTAAAATACTAACCTAGGCCAAAATTATTAATTAAATACCAATAAGGTCCCGGAAAATTCCCGAACCCTTCTAGACAAATAATACGATTTATTTAGGCCTTAATTAAACCATGCTAGCCACCTAACATGTTCAATTAAATAATTAAATTTCTAATTTAATCTAACTAACCACCTAATTCCTAATTAAATTAAACTAAACACCCCTTAGACATCATTAGCCTACTAAGAAGAGTTTAGTGCATAAACTCACCGGTTAATTGTGGAAACCGGTTTACCGTGATGAAGACGACAATGGCCGAAATCCGAATTTTTGGTATTTTGGCGGACTTGGATTGGGCCTAAAACAGGCCCAACAAATCTCAGTCCAATATGAGATTTGCTTTTGAATAGGGCTCGGCTTCGCTGGACTGAACAGGCCTTGAATGGGCTGTCCTTGTGGGCTTCTGAAGATGGGCTGGCTTGCAAAAAACAACTTGCTGGGCTGCTGCTTGGTGAAACCTCAACTGGACTGGGCTGCAGCTTGAATGGGCTGAAGATGCTCGAATGGGCCGGCGTTGTTGCTGCTGAAAGCTGGGCCAAGCTTCGCTGGAGGAGTCTCGCACGAAGGGAGACGCGGGCAAGAAGCAGCTTCGGCTGGGGAACTCACGCGGACGAGTGGCAGCAGGCGGCTGGGCTTCGGTCAACCAAGGGCTTCCGTGAGTGGCGTCGTTGACCATGCGTGGGACGTGGACGCGGAGAGAGAGAGATGAGGCGCGCGTTCGTGGCCGACCAAGGAAGAAATGGAGCAGAAATCGAAGATGGCGGGATGCTGGGCTCAACCGCTGCTGGAGGTGGGTGAAAGATGGGGAGGAAACGTGGCAGGGCAAGGAAATTTCACGGTCAAAAACTCATCTGGAGTTGACCGAACAAGCAGCAATTGAAGACGTGTGGCGGCTTGGAGATGGGGGATGATGATGGGGATGAAGCGGCAGATGCGGTGGGGAACTGAGCGCGCGGTTCGTCCGGAAGAAAAGAAGAGGCAGCTGGTCCTTTGCTGAAGCCGAAATCGTTCGAAGCAAATGGTGGGCAGCTGGCGTTGGCGTGCTGAAGAAGCTGAAGATGAAGGCCCCAAAGTCAAGCAATCCTATCTATTTAATTAAATTCATGCCTCTAATACTTTCTTGAACCATAATACCACAAAATTAAACCACCAATTATCCAATTTTTGAAGTCAAAGTTGCTGCCCCATTTCTTATTCCGACTTTCACCAAATTAACTTCAACTCACTCAAATCTCCAAATCGAGGTCCAATTTTGCTGAAGAAAGATCCGAACAATTTTCTACAAGTCCCTGACACTCAAAGGCTCGATTTAAAAGTCCAAATTTCCATCAATTTAGCCCATCTAAATTTCTGCTAATTTTCTGCAACGTTCGAAACGATTTTCCGTAAAAATCTCGGAATCTCTAAAAAATCTTCGGAGGATGAGTCAACATTTCTAAAATAGCTCATGACACCATAGAACTTTCAATTTCTGAAATCAGGTTCAAATTCATGGTTAATTTCACTTCGGCGCGCTTTTAGCATGACCTAGTCTACTGGGTAACTTTTAGGAATTTTTGGTACAATTGACATGTGATTGATTTATCTTGAGTAACTATGTACATCTCCGACACATTGGCAACTCTTAGTTGTCGTGAAAATCTCAAGATTTCAATTACAGATACAGGGTACATTGGCGACTCTCAATTGTCGTGAAAATTTCTGAGGCAAGGGTCGCGGCCCTCTCCCATAAAGACACAGGGTATCCAAAAGGACAGAAAATCAATTTAGTGCCGATCGATGAGAATTTTGCAATCATGTGGAATCACCCACATTTTGATCACACATCTCAATCGAATTGACCTATCTCTGATCTCTGATCGATTATGACAATATCGTAATGACCCTTGCAGACTAACACGGTCGAACAGTCGATTACTGGTCGAATTCTCAAGTCTTTTTAATCTACTTTGTCGTGCTCACCTTCAGTCGAAACTTCTATAGTTCCCATGGGATTTATACATATACATAATTTATCATAATCATGTATATTGTATCATTATTTTTGTATAAAGCGAGGTAATGATATATAAAATGTGAAAATGTTTTCAGTGGATGATTACCATCTTTTGTTTTTGTGATTCAACAGGTAGGAATACTCCTAGGAATGGAGAATGACTAGTTCGTCCACGTGAAAGACGGGCAAAAGATTTATTGGTGGCCTCTCAAATTTGGATTTTTTATGGAAAAGATATGAGACGCCATTTAAGAAGGCCGTCTACGCAATTGTGACTGCACAACCATCAATCACGGCATGTATGGGGGACTACGACCTAATTTGTCCCTTGATGTGTGGCCCTTTTTTTCCCTTTTGAAAACTAATGCCTATTTGCTTATAAATTTTAACATTACTTTAGGAATAAAAAAACAAAAGCCGGGATAATTAAGCAATATGTTGAAATTGTAAAACATCTATGGCAAGACATACACAAATAGTATGATTGATCTTAATCATCACTTTATCAGTAAGGTTTCCCATGTTGATTGTTGATTCATTTATAAGAAGTTACGGGAACGTTGATCTATTTAGGCATCAAGGAGCTAGACCAATAGAAGGTGCCTGTTATTTTTATCAAAGATATTTAGATTTTTTGGTTGTTTGTATTGGGTGATATCTCGAGTCGTGCACATTATACATTTGCCTCTTTGATTTGATTGGAGGTAGATCATTGACACTAAAACTCAAGATCTCATAAGTACTCTCTTAGGCAGTAGAAGCTATGATTGGAAAAAAAAAAAAAAGTTAGACTTTGGGATTTTATCCTCACATTTCTCTGTCTTCCCCACCTTAATTGATTTCTCTTCCTACGAGATTAGATTAAAAACCGGAAGAAGTTATGCTACTAAGGTCGAGGCCAACAATGTAGGTATGAAACACCGAGATCAAAATGACCCAAGTATAAAGCATATACGCTAATGACAATGACATGATACTGTCCTTTATTTGTCTTATTATTTTTATTTTTGTGTTTGTTATTAGAGCACGTAGATCATAGAAGAGTCAAAGGAGATAGCAATGCCATAGCGCCATGTGAAAATGATAGGTCATCCAATGAAAAATAGTGAGCTTAAACGACTTTGACATTTTGCCTTTGGTCGACCATGGAGTGGCTAATAAGAAGCCCCAAATTTATATCCCCAGAAATTGCAATCCATAAAAACTATGGCATTACAATCTCCTCTGGCTCTTCTAGACATACGTGCTCTACTGCAGAAAAAAAAGAGGACAATATCATGTCACTTAGTGTACATGCTTCATACTTGGATACTCTTTTATCTCAGTGTTCTACAGATGCTTTGCTAATTAGGAAATGAAAGGACTTCAAATTCTAAGTTGTAGTGAGTATTTGTCTTGTTACTAAAAAAACATATCAAAGTCAAAATAGAATTTTGCCTCTTGAAAACATAAGATTATCTTGCGTTCATGATCAAAAGCTTGAGATTTGTCTTGCTTGTCGTTGTCTCTTATATTCGAGGTGATGGAATATATATAGAGTGCTTGAGTTGAATTATATATGGTATGCCCTTTTTTTGGTTCCAGCTGAATCAATTACGGGCAACTAAATCTTTTTGCCGGGTTCTTCAAATTTATATGGTATTCTCGATAAACACAGAAAAAATTATATGTTGACAGCTATCATGGTACTTAAGTAAATATTAGGTATGAGAACTAAAGTTGTCTCTTAGGGAAGAAGATTCTCTTAGGAGCAAAGGGAAAAGGGAAAAAGAAATCCCGAAATTTGATTAAATTTTAGTATGATCTTTCGAATCTCTTTCTCTATGGACCCACCCGAATCAATTCGAATTGACAAGGGCATGAAAGTGAAGTCAAAGAATGATGTTGATTCCAAAGACACAATTGGATTCACTTTCATTATATGCTTCGTCCTCGTATCAATCACTTACTAATCAATTCGAGTCAACGATTAACCATTAAAATTAAGTCAAAGAATATGCTTCGTCCTCTTACAATAATTACTATAACATTATAGTGGTGAAATCACTGTCAACTGTTCTAAAACATTAAACTATTAAATAAATGCATTTTTTTAATATTTAAATATTCTATCATCCTCCTCATGCTTAGTTTGGTATTTTTTTTGCCATAGTATTAAGCGGATGACATATTTAAATGGGAAGGCAAATGAGACGTAAAAAAAGAAAAATTAAGAGTTCAAGCTCTGATTCAATGTGAGATTTAATGGAATCACTGCCAATTATTCTAAAAGTGTAAGCTCTTAAATGAAAATGTGATTTCATATTTAAATATTAGATCAAATACATTGTTTATTTTGTATAATCCATTATTCTCTCGGCAGATTACATTTAATTTTCCTAGTGGAAAATGAAACTACTCGCATGATCCCTCAATCCAGTGATGAGGGTACAAATAGCTTGAGGCCAACCGAGACGACCCATGGACCTCTTATTTTCACCTCGGAGAGGAAAATGGTCCATCCAAGTTCAGAAGAAGAGAGAATATATCACGGACAGAATGTGATGAGGTAACTAGCCCCACCCGTGCAATTAAAAGTGCTGCTCGTGTCGTCGTAAGCGTAGCTGTAAGCTTGAGGGCACTGGTCCTTGAAAATCTTCGAGTAGTTCGTCGGCGGGCATGTCGCCGGCGTGTTGTACGCCCCCGTGCAGCAGTACTGCGGCTGGTTTAACGCCAGGCACGCGCTCTTGCACGCCACAATGCTCCCGTCCGACCCCTTCACCGCCAGCTCTGACGGGCACACGGAGTTGACGTTGGCTGCGCAGCTGGTCGTGGTGCACTCACTGCCGCTGCCCTGTGGGGTTATAGAGAGGGGCAGGTTGAAGCCGTCCACGAGGCTGACGTCGTAGATGCTGTTCTCGCCAGAGCCCGGTGCCTTGAGAGTGAACTCCGCCAAAGTGGCCGGATGGGATCGCCCCTGCACCATTGCAGCTCACCTGGCCAGACCCACAGTCGGCGGTGGCGCATACGAATTTGCCAGAGGCATCAGTGGCGCAGCCCGTTCGGCCCCACACCCGGCCAGCTGTCCACGTATCCGGGACGTCATTGATTGAGAAGGTTGCACCCGTGGCGAGCTCGAACCCGGTTGAGGATAGCTGCCCGCCACCCCCGCCGGTGAGCGTCCCGGGCCAGACTGTGTAGGGGCACTTGCTGGTGAAGCTTAGTGTGGCTGCGCCGGCTCCTCCTGCAAGCATGCATGCAAGCCATAAAATTGATGTACGCGGATTAATTATTTTTCCTCCTGGGGTTTATCAGCGCGGGAATCTCCATAACAAAGATGGAAATTTGAACACAGGACTTTAACTTCCGAATCCCAAAAAACAAAAAATTAAACTTAGGATCTTATTTTCTAGTTTGGGAAGAAGGTAATGTTAATGTAGAAATTTGTAATAGTTGAAAATAGATAGATTATGATGACAATGTGCTTACTTGCGAGGAGGATTAGGAAAGGCAGGAGGCGGTAAAAAGATGCTGTTGCGTCCATGATCGAGAGATTCAGATTTTTTTTGTTTCGGTTTATCGTTTCTCTAGTATAGGAGGTATATATATAGAATGCCGGGGAAACCAATTTTGAAATGACCGTGGAAAAGTATTTTAGACCGGGGAAGCTAAGTTTGAAATGACTTTGAAAAAGTCTTTTTGACAGTGGAATAAATATATGGGAATTGAGAAGCTAATGTATCGTATTTTTATATAAAATTTGAAAATATTTTTAATCGATGATTACAATTTCTTTTTTCTCATGATTCAAGGGTTAGGAATGGAGAATCACAAAAGCCAAAAGGGCCATGCGGTATCATTCAAGAAAAGAAAATTTCATAAGAAATTGACCGACTTTTTTAGCAGGTTAATATTGCTACAAAAGTAATACTTAATAATTCGAGAAAGAAGGAAAGGAAATATATATGTGATAGCCATAGTAAGCTATCTTTGGATTGGTAAATTTGATTAACGATTACTGGGATTTTGCTGATTTCACGTTCAAAGTACTGAATTTTGACATTTTTTTAATTACCAAGCGTGGTAATTAATCAGCAAAATTTTCAAGTTCAGAAATCCCAAATTGTTGGGTGCCGATATGCACTGGTTGAATTTTGAGGCCACTAGAACTATTGGCTAAACTATTGTTCTAGAGGGAGGGAATAATTACCCAAGCAAATCTAAATCTATTATACAAATTCCAATTAAATCATAAGCTTTTCAATTTTATTAATGTAGTCCTAAACTTGGGCACAAAATTTTAATATTGTCCTTATGACCTATTGGTACTAGAAATTGTTGACGTAACATATAATCATTGCCATTGTTCGGCATGCCACACTAATGTGAACAATTTTACTCGGGCCACATCAATAATTTTCAGTGGCAATTGGCTAGAAGGGTTACACTAAGATTTTGCGTGAAGATTTAGGATTACATTGGCAAAATTGAAAAGTTTATAACTTAATTGACATCCGTACAATAAGTTTATGATGGAATTGGTAATTTTCCCTATGCATTATTAATTTTGAATTCACTTTCATTATGCAAATAATAAATTCCAACTTTAGCGAGGTTTATTCTCAGTCTTGCTCTTGCTCTAGTATTAGCTATGGCAAGAATAGGATTGGTGAGTGATATAAACAACAAAAATACTTAAGAACGTTGAAGCTATGTACTTTCAAAAAATAGTATATAAAATCGTCCTTAAAGTTTTGTGTAATCTAGTGGGCAGTGACAGTTTTGGACGCACACGAAGTACTTCCATTTCAAAGGATAGAGAAGTATTAAATGATATTTTGTTTGCTAATGATTTAATAATTGAGATTTAGCGGCCGTAATGGGCCAATTCAAAGGATAGTTGGGAGTGGAATTTTTAATTCATTGGGAATGGACTAAGTCTGTTTAATAATGAGGTATATGGGTTGGTTCTATACTTAATCTTCAGTGTTGATTGAAGTTAATCAAGTGAAGACCGGGCTTGAGAATCTAGAGTCACTCAATAAGATCATAGTCCGCTATATATTCTTCTACCTCTATCAAATATTGGCATTTCGATCATCTGTGTAAAAATGTTTATACATATTTATTATTGGATAAATGATATGTATTTTTGGAGTTATACCAATCTAGATTGAGAATGAGATAATCGTATATTACTTATTTTTTCTCTTAAATCTTGAAAAGAGTTCCGAGTCTACCAAACATTAATTGATTTAAATTAACTGGAAGAACGATCACACTAGGTGAACCATTAGATGTGAAGAAACAAGAGCAAGGCCAAACGATCCTCATTCAAAGCAGAACTGTTTCTGACCTTCATGTTAACGTGGTAAGTAGCAAACACCTCAAATCACGGACTCAATTTACCAGCAATATCTCACTCTTAATGGCCTTTCAAAAATCGACTCGAATGTATGCAATCGGCACAAGCGAAGAGGGGATAACATGAATCACTCGAGGACCAAACATAAATTTAGCAATGAAGTCAACGGTCGAAGTGTACCCCAGCAATAAGATGGAAGCGTCCATAGATCAAAAATGGGGACAGCAGACCTGCATTGACGAAGGTAATCAAAGGAGCACTCTTGAACGCTCTCGGTTTCAACATGGAGGGGAATACAAGACTTCCAAATTCGAAAATACTTCTACACGAGTCACGGCCATATCAATGTAAAGGCAATGCAGCACGCTTGAGGTCATCGAGATAAGCCTCGGACGCAACCGGTTTTCACTCCGGCAGAGGCGAAGGCTCTTGGTCTCTACCTCATGAAAACAAAGTACTAGAGTTTAACCTCGAGTAAGGGCAGTGACTCGACATGATTGACGAGTGGATCAAAAGGAGGAGGCCTCTAAAGCGGCGACACCAAGAATTGGAACCGGTGAAGAGAGAGTGACTGAGAATCGAAGGCGCCAACAGTAGCGACGGAGGGCAGAGACGAAGTATGACTGTGGAGGTGAGGCTCTATGTACTGTGAATGGTTATAGCGACAATCGGCAGACAGAATGGAGGAGGGAAAAATGAAGATGGAAAGCAGAGATGCTGGAGGTTACAGTGGCCAGAGAGAGGAGGGAGGTTGGACGGTGATGCAGTGGCCGGGGGTTGAAGGTGAGGGAAGTGGTGGCTGGCAAGGGCACGAGCTGGAGATGAATATGTCAAAGAGGAGAGAGAGGAGAGAGGAATTGTAAGGTGACGTGCCTAGAAGTGAGCATGGTCCGAGTTGGGCTGGTCCACCCCTAACCCTAGGACCAATCCGCACAGTGTTGGTCCTCAATTTTTAGGACCGAGAACTGACCTTATTGAGCTTGGGACTTAGGACTGAACCGACCCAACAGGTTCGGTCCAGTTCCAAGATCAACTCTGGACCAACTGATAATTTTTTTATTTCATTTTTTGTACTCCTTAAAAAAACGATTGAAAATCGGACTCACCTAATGAATTCGGTCTAATTTCAAGGTCAACCTAAGACTAACCAATAATTTTTTATTTCATTTTTTGTACTGCTTGAAAGAGCAACCGAGAACCGTACCAGCCTAATGGGTTCGATGATGAGTAAGGTTAGCTAAGAAAGGCAAATAGTGAGGGTCAACTAGGGTGAACGTTGAATAGAATGAGCATCAACTATCGAGCGAGGAGCAACAAGCCAAGCGAGCATCTAGCGGCGAGCGGCACCATTGACCCAAAGCGAGCGAGGCGAGTGTTGAGTGGTGAGCGGAGAAGTTGTTTTTTTTCGATTTTAGTATATTGAAGACTAAGAGGACAAATAAGATTGAAGATAACGAATACTAGAAGAGGATGCCATAAGGTGCCTGTTTGGACGCCGTGAGGACTCTTCACAAAAACATTTTCCTCATTTGTAAATTATAACTATCAATGCCCTAAAAGACAATAAAAACCTAAGGGGGTGCATGACAAACCATAATTTCTATTCTAGAAACAAATTTTCTATTACAGACCTGTTTTTGGAAAAGAAATCCGTTTGATAACATTATTTCATTTTTCTATTTCTAAAATAGATTATTGTTTAAGAAATAGGTTAGGAATAAAAATCAGAAGCTAAAATTTTCTAATTCTCTATTTCTGGAATAGAAATCAAAAATAAAAATCATTCTCATCGTTCATCAATCGGTCATTCATTTGTTGCCGCCAACCATCGTCCATCGGTTGCTCGCCGCTGCTGCCGTTGGTTGCCAACCACCAGTGCCGGTCGCTTGCCGCCACCGCCGTCCGAAAAGAAGAAATTTTGTGTAGTTATCGACGCTTATTTTTACTTAGAAACTCTTCTAAAAATAGAAATAGAAAAATCTATTTCTGTTTCTAGAAACTATTTCGGAACAAAATGGTTGTCATGCGTGCCCTAAGTTATTAAAGAATAATATAAAATTACTTAAACTCACCACTAAAGAGATGTTTAATATTGTTGACACCATTTATTTTAAGGTTTTCTCTATATAAAACAATTATATATATAAAGTTGGTTCGGGTTGAACTGACCCGGAAGTCTCAGGTTCGATGACCAACCCGCACAGTGCTGGTCCTAGAATTCTAGGACCAAGAACTGACCGAATCTCCCTAGGAACTAGACCAAGACCGGCAGGGTTGAACTAGTCCAGGGTTGGTCCAGGATTGACCCTAGATCGATGCTCACCCCTAAACGTGTCCAAGTGAGATGAAGAGGGTGTTGACTTCGTGGGCTGGGCCAAACAGGGCCTTCGGGCCAGAACTCGCCTGAATATTTCTGAGATTCTATACCATGCCCAGGTAGCTGGCATGTCATGAAATTATGCTCACCGGGCTCGGTTCGGGTCGAAAAATTCAATTGAGCCTTATTGCAGACGTCGAACTAGACTGCTAAAGTTGATTGGCTCTCGATGCTTCGTTTTTCAAAATTCTAATTGCTGGGCCCGAGATATCGACATTATAATGTCTCTAATATGTATGATGATCTTCTTTGAAGAATATAATTTGAAATCATTGGCGAAATCCGGGTGCCAGTCAATTTTTTGTTGATACGATTATGTGAACTCATATATACACTTGCAGGAAGATACGGCGTCAATTTTTTATTTTTTTTAAAGTTGAACATTCAATTCATTTAAGGGACACAAAAGACGACCACATCGACGGGATAATCCAAGAACAGACGACAAAATTGAACGTAAACGAGCATGTATGTGACACGAGTGTAGCATCAAGAAACGTTAATGAACAATGCATGCCCCAAAATGGGCAAGGCCGCCAAGACCAGCAAACATCCGCAGCCATACAATGCGAACGAGGCTTACAATTCAAAGCATGAGTTTCGGGCCGGTCAAAGTAAAAGTGCTGAATGGACGGCGCCAATCACGGTGGATGGGAGTGAACCAGAAGGAACGTCGGGGTGATCGCAAGGTTGAGGATCCACGGATAGCAGAAGACGATGACCACGGCCCGTGCTACGAAGTCCAGGACTCTGACCAGTTTCAGCATCGAGATAGACTGGCTCTCTGCTCTCCGCGTCTCCTATACGGCGTCAATTTTTAATGTCAATTTATCACCGAATAATCACGAATTTCGGTCTTATTTCCCCTGAATCAATTCTGAATGTTGCTGGATGTTATTAATTGGGTGGGAATTGGACTGCTAAAGTTGACCGGCTCTCGATGCTTCGTTTTTCAAAATTTTAATTGCTGGGCCCGAGATATCGACATTATAATGTCTCTAATATGTATGATAATCTTCTTTGAAAAATATAATTTGTAATCATTAACGAAATCTGGGTGCCAGTCAATTTTTTGTTGATACGATTATGTGAACTCATATACACTTGCAGGAAGATACGGCATCAATTTTTAATGTCAATTTATCACCGAATAATCACGAATTTCAGTCTTGATTGCCCCTGAATCAATTTTAAATTTTGCTGGATGTTATTAATTAGGCGGGAATTGGAACGATTGTGCATCAGTTCGGTTGTTCTATAAATTGTCCATAACGCAGTGCCAATGGGAGATTTGATTATCTCTATCAAGTTACCGCACGTTCATAATTTATCGGCGTGTGTAATTTGTTAATTTTGAATGTTGGACATTGCTGGAAAATGCAATTTGACTGTGACTTTGAGTGCGTTTGGCTTGGTTTGTTTATACTTTCAGCTGCAGGTTAAGGTACTATTCACCTCAGAGCCTTTGGAGCGTGTTTAAAGGTCATTTGTCATGATAATTGCTGGCAATGCATGCTGGAATTTATTGAGGGTCTCAGTTTAGACAGGAAATTTAAGGGCATTGATGGAGATATTTCGAGGTTGAGTTTCATGATTTATGGAAATATATTGGCGTGCGATTCATTTCCTAAGGCTGTCAGTTGGATTGAATTTTAATTGAATGGGTGAATTGGGGTTTACATGTATTGATCCTTGCTGGTGGTTTCGGAGTAGGCTTTGATCTTGGAAGAGGTTGCGGTGATTTAATGGATAATGGACAGCGCAATTGAGGAGTTGCTGGGGCATGGACATAGGTCAGTCTCATCAGTATACCTTTCCCTGTGTCTGTACATATAGTGTCGATGAAGTCTGGAGTTGCTAGTTCTACACTTATAGATATATTAGACTGCCATAACAAGGTCAGCCCTCCTGCTTTGCCCTCTGGGTTAATTACATAGGATTGAGAAAACTGAATTCTGCGTTGAACCCGTGAAATAACTTGCTCTCTATTCTTTGTTTCCATCAAAAAAATCACATCCGGCTTCTCTTTGACCACTAGGGTCTTTAGGGCTTGAACTGTCAGGGATGAGCCGAGTCCCTGACAGTTCCAACATAGAAATTTCATTTGTCTACTGATGGCTTTTCCGGGCAAGCCATCTCAGCCCATTTCCAAACTTCATAAGCCATGAGGACAGGAACGAAGAGATAAGAGGATGGATTGAGGCTCGCGACTAGTTACGGACAGATTATACCGACAAAAGCCAACCGAAGCACATAGATACTCGGGAACCAACACTACTAGTCGTCGACCAACTTGACACTCTTGTCAGCAAATGAGGTAAAACTTGTCATTTCATGCAAATTGTCCTTTAGCTGGTCGTATACAACCCACCCTAATCCGATGCTATTTGAAAAAAACAAATTTCTAAGCTGAAGTACCTGGGACCACCTGAAATCGCACCATCGGGGACATGCAGCAAGGAGACCAACTGAAATCCATGGCCAGAAGAGTAGATGCCGAGTGGTTCTTGAAGCAGAGGGGGCCAAAACGCGCACGAACCCCCAGCGACCAATGGATAACATCAACGTCGGGAAAACTCGCTCAAAAAACTGGAAGAAAGGGGGTTACAGTTAACTGAAGCCCTCATCGCCGATTGGAATGGGTCAATTATCAAGGGGTAGAGAGGATTCAGCACTGGAATTACTGCGATATAGCAGATTTGGAAGGAAACAATTTGGAAAAGAGGGTCTTGACGAAAACTACCATAACGGTAGAAGGGGACTCTGCATTTCGAGAGAGAAAGCTACCATAGCGGTAGAAGAGGGACAGTTGGTAGTTCATGTCGGTGCATAGGCAAAGGATCCATTTCATGTCATTTTAATATTGTTTAGTGTAATTTCCTTTGCATAAATACTTAGGTCTGCAAATGATAGTGGGCATCTTTAGTTTACTGAGTTTTATGATGGTAATAAAACAAGAATCCTTTCAGTAAATAGGTCTCTTTTAGTCTCTTTACAATTGTGGCATCTTTAGCTTATGGTGGCTCATGTTCTAAGGCTTAATAATAAGGTCATCTATATTCTTTATCCGACATCTTATAAGGTTTATTTTCTCGTATTTTACTTTAATCATCTTTACTTTAGTACTATTTTGCTTTGACGTGTTAATTTCATTATCTTGAATTGGTAAGTTAGAAATCATACAATAATTTAGATTTGATTACCTACAATGTTCAATTTCATTATCTTGGTCTGAAAGTTTACTTCAATCCAAACAATTGGTTTCATCCAACTAATTATGTTTACTCCAAAAAGAATCCCATGAATGGTGGCATTAAAGAAGAATTCCAAGTTGCAATTAGTAAAGACTTGGGAGAGCCCGTGCTACGTGATGCACCATCTTTTTCAATAGTAACTATTTGTTCTTACTTAATAATTCATCAGCTTTTCCCGAGGAAGGCCATGATAGATGCTATTCCAAGTAACCTACAATTGAATGTGTTACAATGCTAGTGTCATTAAACGATGTGACTGAAGAATGAGAATGGAATTTTCTCACATTGATAAAAACTTTTGATGTGATAATGGGCAATGAATGTTTAGAAAGGAATAAAAGAATGATGGATACCTATTTACTTCTTAGCCATCAATTTATAAGATGGGCAAAAGTCTTCTTGTGGGTCTCTCAAGTTTGGTTCTCATGAGGAAAAAAATAAGAGACATTGTTTACAAGGACCAAGAATGAAATTATGATTGCATATGAATTGTCAATCGCGGAATGCATGAGAATGCGACCAAATTTATACCTTGTCGATATATGCCTATTCTTTCCTTTTTGAAAAAAAATGCCTATATCCTTTTATCTCTTAATATTACTTAAATAAATAAATAAAAACACAACATCTATACTAAAACATACATACATAATAGGTTCCTTATGTAATTACCACTTCGTCAGTATCTCAATTTCCATGTTCATTGTACATTTAGTTATAAGAACCTATGGAAACAGTGATCCATTAGGAAATCAAGAGGCTAGACCAATAGAATTTGCCTACTATTTACACCCAAAATATCTAACTTTGTTGCTTGTTTGTATTAGGCGATATCTTGAGTTAGATTTCACATCAAAATTGAATTTGCTTCTTTGATCTGATTGGAAGTAGTTTTTTTGTTTTTCTGGTTGTGAGAGTTGGAATTGGAATTGAAGAGTTCATAGACGATTACTTTCTTAGACTAGGCCATAAACGGCGATGAACCTAATTACATGAAGATGATAAGTCATTTAAAGAAAAGTCCTTAGCTCAATACACAGTCATCTTGCCTTTAGTCACCCCTAGCATGTCATTTCACATAAAATTATAGGATAAATGTATCGAAAATCCAAAAACTTCTCACAAAAGTGTAAATGAGTTCTAAAACTTTGAAAAAGTACAATTAAGTCCTAAAACTTGTCACTAAAAAATAATCAAGTCTTAAAAATTTTCAAATATATAATCAAATCCTAAAATTTATCAAGTTAATCAAATCAAATTCTTCTATTGCTCATACTTTTTGAAATTTTTAGGACTCGAATGCATTTTCATTATAAGTTTTAAGACTTCATTACACTTTTTAAAAGTTTTAAAATCGGAATGCTTTCTTAATAAGTTTTAGAACTTGATTTTAAAAAATTTTAAGATTCAATTGTACTTTTCGTGACATGTTTTAGGACTTTAGGGATAAATGCATTAGAAGTCTTAAAACATGTCACAAAGTACAATTGAGTCTTATCATTTATGTAAAAAAAAAAAAAAACAAGGTAAAATCATGCGTGCTTTCCTATCCACACAAATTGCTATCCATAAAAGCTATGGCTTTACGAGCTCCTCTGGCTCTTCTATGACATACGTGCTCTGAAAACAAACCCAAGAATTTTATTTAGAAACAAAAGGACAATATTATGTCACCATCCTTAGAGTACATGCTTTATACTTGGATCATTTTTTTTTATCTCGGCGTTTCATACATGCTTCGCTAATCCACGCGCTGATGAGAGCTTGGCCTTGAAATGATTTAAGAGGATTCTCTCGGAATCAACCGAGCATATTCTCCTTGCGTTTATCCTAAATTCCTATCATGCTGGTCGCCCGGTGGAAATGAAGATTAGTGCTCCTGGTCCTGGGAGGGTATGTAGGTGACGAATTCCGCGGTCGTGTCGTTGGCCTGGACCTCAGTAGCAGTTATCTCTCTAGTACCACTTGTCTTTCTAATCTACTTTGTCGTGTTCACCTTCTGTCAGAACTTCTATAATTCCCATGGGAAATGTGAAAATGTTTTCAGTGGATGATTACCATCTTTTGTTTTTGTGATTCAAGAGGTAGGAATACTCCTAGGAATGGAGAATGACTAGTTCGTCCACGTGAAAGACGGGCAAAAGATTTATTGGTGGCCTCTCAAATTTGGACTTTTTATGGAAAAAGATATGAGACGCCATTTAAGAAGGCCGTCTACGCAATTGTGACTGCATAACCATCAATCACGGCATGTATGAGACTACGACCTAATTTGTCCCTTGACGTGTGACCCTTTTTTTCCCTTTTGAAAACTAATGCCTATTTGCCTATAAATTTTAACATTACTTTAGGTATAAAAAAACAAAAGCCGGGATAATTAAGCAATATGTTGAAATTGTAAAACATCTATGGCAAGACATACACAAATGGTATGATTGATCTTCATCATCACTTTATCAATAAGGTTTTCCGTGTTGATTGTTGATTCATTTATAAGAAGTTACAGGATTGTCAATCTATTTAGGAGTCAAGTGGCTAGACCAATAGAAGGTGCCTATTATTTTTACCCGAAATATTTAGATTTTTTGTTTGTTTGTATTGGGTGATATCTTGAGTCGTGCACATTATACATTTGCCTCTTTGATATGATTGGAGGTAGATCATTGACACTAAAACTCTAGAATTCATAAGTACTTTCTTAGGCAGTAGAAGCTGTGATTGAAACAAAAAAAAAAAGCTAGACTTTGGAATTTTATCCTCACATTTCTCGTCTTCCCCACCTTAATCGATTTCTCTTCCTACGAGATTAGATTAAAAACCAGAAGAAGTTATGCCACTAAGGTCAAGGCCAACAATGTAGGTATGAAACACCAAGATCAAAATGACCCAAGTATAAAGCATATACGCTAATGACAATGACGTGATACTGTCCTATATTTGTCTTATTATTTTTATTTTTGTGTTCGTTATTAGAGCACCTAGATCCTAGAAAAGTCAAAGGAGATAGCAATGCCACAGCACCATGTTTCCGCCGTGATGTGCTCACCATTTGTCGGAACTTATATAGTTCTTAAGACATTTACGCTCATTCATAATTTGTCATAATCACATATATTTGTCATTATAAATTTGGAGATGATATATAAATCTAAAAATATTTTCAATCGATAACTATTATCTTTTAATTTTGTGATTCCAAGACTATGTATACTGCTGTAAACTTCTCATTCATCAATCTAAAACATGAAGAAAGTCTTCTCACGGGTCTCTCAAGTTTGGTCCTTATGTAAAAAATAATATATATATATGAGATATCTTTTATGAGGACCGATTGTGCAATTATGACTGTACATGAACCATCAATCACAACATGCGTGTCAATGCGATCAATTTTTTTTATTGGTGGATTTGTGACCTAATTTGTAACTTGTTGATCTGTGATTTTTCCCCCTTTTGGAAAAAAAAAAAAAAAGTGACTATTCCCTTATAACTCTTAACATTAATTAAAAAATGCAGGGTGGCTTAGGCATATTAAAATTGCACAACATCTACGGCAAGACATATATACATACATAGAATGTTTCATCTTAATTGTGACTTTTGTTAGTATATTTCATGTTAATTTTAAATTCACTTATAAGAACCCATCAGGAAGTCTAGTGGCTAGACCAATAGAATGCGCCTATTATTTATGCTCAAAATGTCTAAAATTTTCGCTGGCTTGTATTAGATGATATCTCTAGTCAAATTGCAAACAAATTAAAATTTTCCTTTTGATGTGATTGACAGTAGGTCGTTAATATTGAAACTGACGAGTTCATAAAGAATTGCTTTCTTAGACTAGGTCTTAGAAGTTGTGAAAAGAAAAAAAAAAATCTAAATTTTGGCAGAATGGTGATGACGCTCTACTTATGTGAAAATGAAAGGTCATCCAATGAAAAATAGTGAGCTTAAAGGACTTTGACATTTTGCCTTCGGTCGACCATGGAGTGGCTAATAAGAAGCCCCAAATTTCTATCCCTAGAAATTGCAATCCATAAAAACTATGGCATGACAATCTCCTCTGGCTCTTCTAGACATACGTGCTCTACTACAGATACACGCACACACACACACAATAAGAAAAAAAAAACAAAGAGGACAATATCATGTCACCATCGTCAGTGTACATGCTTCATACTTGGATAATCTTTTATCACGGTGTTCTATACATGCTCTGCTAAATAGGAAATAAAAAGACTTCAAATTCTAAGTTGTAGTGAGTATTTGTCTTGTTACTAAAAGAACATATCAAAGTCAAAATAGAATTTTGCCTCTAGAAAATATAAGATTATCTTGCGTCCATGATCAAAAACTTGAGATTTGTCTGGCTCGTCGTTGTTCTTATATTCGAGGTGATATACAAAGGACGAAGGGAAAGCTAAGTTGAAAAGATTTGTGAATGTATCTTAGATGATGGAATATATATAGAGTGCTTGAGTTGAATTATATATGGTATGCCCTTTTTCTGGTTCCAGCCGAATCAATTATGGGCAACTAAATCTTTTTGTTGGGTTCTTCAAATTTATATGTTATTCTTGATAAACACAGAAAAAAATTATATGTTGGCAGCTATCGTGGTACTTAAGTAAATATTAGGTATGAGAACTAAAGTTGTCTCTTAGGGAAGAAGATTCTCTTAGGAGCAAAGGGAAAAAAGGGAAAAGGAAATCCCGAAATTTGATTAAACTTTAGTATGATTTTTTGAATCTCTTTCCTCTACGGACCCACCCGAATCAATTTGAATTGACAAGCAGGCATGAAAGTGGAGTCAAAGAATGATGGTGATTCCAAAGACACAATTGGATTCACTTTCAATATATGCTCCGTCTTCGTATTAATCACTTACTAATCAATTCGAATCAACGATTAAGCATTAAAGTTAAGTCAAAGAATATGCTTCATCCTCATACAATAATTACTATAACATTATAGTGGTGGAATCGCTGCCAACTATTTTAAAATCTTAAACTATTAAATAAATGCGTTGTTTAATATTTAAATATTCTATCATCCCCCTCATGCTTAGTTTGGTATTTTTATTTTTTTTTCCATAGTATTAAGCGGATGACATATTTAAATGGGAAGGCAAATGAGACCTAAAAGAAATTTGAATTTAAGAGTTCCAGCTCTGATTCCATGTCAGATTTAATGGGATCACTACCAACTACTCTAAAAATTTAAGCTCTTAAATGAAAATGTAATTTCATATTTAAATACTCTATCAAATTCACTGTTTATTTTGTATAATCCATTATTCTCTCGGCAAATTACATTTAATTTTCCTAGTGGAAAATGAAACTACTGGCATAATCCCTGAGGTGAGGACACCTGGAGTGCCATAACTTGGCACGTCGGGACACTTAAGTGCCATAACTTTAAAATGGTACACTTAAGTACCATCATCGGAGTAAAATTGAACACTTAAGTGCCACTCCGGCGAAAATTTGGCCAAATGGCTGACGTGGCAATTTTCTGGCAAGTTTAGTCCAAAACGGCGTCGTTTTGCACGCTGACGTGGCGGAGAAAACGAAAAAACAACGCCGTTTCGTGTCTACGTGTAAATAATAATATAAAAATTAATTAAATTATAAAGTATTCAAAAAAAAATTAAAAAATTTAAAAAATTAAGAAAAATTTAAAAATTTTAAAAAATTTAAAAGTTTTAAAAAATTAAGAAAAAAATTGGGGGGGGGGGGAGGTCGAACGGGCGGGCGAGGGCTGAGCCGCCGCCGCCGCCTCCCACCGTCGCCGGGAAGGGCGGCGACGGAGGGGGAGGGTCGGCCGGGGTCGCCGGCCCCCGGTCGACCGACGGCGAGGGTTGCGAGCCCTCGCCGAATCGCGGCGAGGGCCGCGACCCTCACCCAGATCGGGCGAGGGCTCGCGGGCCCTCGCCGGGCCCCGCCGGTGCTCGGCGACCCGGCCGACCCTCCCCACTCCGTCGCCGGCCCTTCCCGGCGACGGCGGGAGCGGCGGCGGCGAGGGCTCGGCCCTCGGCCGCCCATTCGACCTCCCCCCCCAACACCTTTTTTTTTTTTCTTATTTTTTTAAATTTTTAAATTTTTTTAAATTAAAATTTTTAAATTTTCTTTTTTTAAAATTAAAATTTTTAAAACTTTCTTTGTTTTTTTAATTTTTTAAATTTTTATGCTGATTTGGAGCTCCGGCGAGCCACGTAGGTAAAAAATAATAATAAAATATTGCCACGTAGGATTTCCGACAAGGGTCGCCGGAGGTGGCACTTAATGTCCCACTCGAAAAAAAAAAAGTGGCACTTAAGTGCAGCGTTTTGAAGTTATGGCACTTAAGTGTCCCGGCGTGCCAAATTATGGCAGTTGTGCTGGACTTCTGCCCATGATCCCTCGATCCAGTAACGAGGGTACAAATAGCTTGAGGCCAACCGAGACAACCCATGGACCTCTTATTTTCACCTCGGAGAGGAAAATGGTCCATTCAAGTCCAGAAGATGAGAGAATATATCACGGACAGAATGTGATGAGGTAACTAGCCCCACCCGTGCAATTAAAAGTGCTGCTCGTGTCGTCGTAAGCGTAGCTGTAAGCTTGACGGCACTGGTCCTTGAAAAGCTGCGAGTAGTTCGTCGGCGGGCAAGTCTCTGGCGTCCCGTACGCCCCAGTGCAGCAGTACTGCGGCTGGTTTAACGCCAGGCACGCGCTCTTGCACGCCACGATGCTCCCGTCCGACCCCTTCACCGCTAGCTCTGACGGGCACACGGAGTTGACGTTGGCTGGGCAGCCGGTCGTGGTGCACCCACTGCCGCTGCCCTGTGGAGTTATAGAGAGGGGCAGGTTGAAGCCGTCCACGAGGCTGACGTCGTAGATGCTGTTCTCGCCAGAGCCCGGTGCCTTGAGAGTGAACTCCGCCAAGGAGGCCGGCGGGATCGCCCCTGCACCATTGCAGCTCACCTGGCCAGACCCACAGTCGGCGGTGGCGCATACGAATTTGCCGGAGGCATCAGTGGCGCAGCCCGTTCGACCCCACACCCGGCCAGCTGTCCACGTGTCAGGGACGTCATTGATTGAGAAGGTTGCACCCGTGGCGAGCTCGAACCCGGTTGAGGATAGCTGCCCGCCACCCCCGCCGGCGAGCGTCCCGGGCCAGACTGTGTAGGGGCACTTGCTGGTGAAGCTGAGTGTGGCTGCGCCGGCTCCTCCTGCAAGCATGCATGCAAGCCATAAAATTGATGTACGCGGATTAATTATTTTTCCTCCTGGGGTTTATCAGCGCGGGAATCTCCATAACAAAGATGGAAATTTGAACACAGGACTTTAACTTCGGAATCCCAAAAAACAAAAAATTAAACTTAGGATCTTATTTTCTAGTTTGGGAAGAAGGTAATGTTAATGTAGAAATTTGTAATAGTTGAAAATAGATAGATTATGATGACAATGTGCTTACTTGCGAGGAGGACTAGGAAAGGCAGGAGGAGGTAAAAAGATGCTCTTGCGTCCATGATCGAGAGATTCAGATTTTTTTTTTTTTTGTTTCGGTTTATCGTTTCTCTAGTATAGGAGGTATATATATAGAATGCCGGGGAAGCCAAGTCTGAAATGACCGTGGAAAGGTATTTTAGACCGGGGAAGCTAAGTTTGAAATGACTTTAAAAAAAGTATTTTAGACAGTGGAATAAATATATGAGAAGCTAATGTATCGTATTTTTATATAAAATTTGAAAATATTTTTAATCGATGATACAATTTCTTTGTTCTCATGATTCAAGGGTTAGGAATGGAGAATGACTCTTGCACGCCAACGTGAAAGTGCGGCAAAGGACCGCCGGCTGGCCTCTCAAGTTTGGTCTTTTCTTTGAAAAACATGAGAAGCTATTGAAGAGTATCGACTACGCAATTTTGACAGAACATGAACGATTATTCACGACATGCATAAAAACGTGACCTCATTTGTCCCCAGTGGATGTGTGACCATTTTTTTCTCTTTTAAAAAATTAATGCCTATCTGCTTATGATCTCATTTTTTTTTTTCTTCTCTTCTTCTTCCTCCTTTAGCCCGTCACCGGCCGGCAATGGTGGAGGTGAGCGATGGCGGGTGCTGGTGACCACCGGATGGTGGGCAGCGGGTGGCAGGGCTCAAGTGACCAGTTTTAAAGAGGAAGAAGAAGAAAAAAAAAAAAAAAAAAAAAAAAGATTTATTATAAAAATTATTCTCGGATACAATAAGTTATTTTTTTCTACTTTTGTTTTTGCTTCAAATCTATTCTTTAGCCACTTTTTTATTCCATATAATAGAAAATTTTACTAACGTAAAAAATCGGAACGTTACCAAAGCCTTAGTGGCTGGCTCGGTTTGCTGTAGTTTTCAGTCGAGGGAGGAATGCCGCGGTGTCTTTTGACAGTGGCTCGCGATGCTCGATGATGGTAACTTGGCAAGGATTGCTGACACAACTCGATGGTTCTCGCGGTTAGTGCTCGCGGTGTTGTCGCTTCGTTGGGACTAAAATCCATTAGAGTAACTCACTAGAAACCCCATGAACTCCAAGAGTGTTGGACGAGATGAGTGCAGCAACAAAGAACCAAGTAACGTGTCCCAAAACCAGCAGGAGTAGCCACCTGGAATCACTAAAAAAAATAAAGAATTCTCGAACTATAAAGAGGCTCGGCAAGTAAGATGCAAAACCAGCAGTGGCGAGAACAGCAACTCTGGAATCTCGGGTGGCCGTCGTCAGTAAAGATCGGTCAGCAATAGAGCGGCAACGGACTGGTTTAGGCAGCACCCTCGTCGTCCGGTAACTCACAGTACGAGGACGCAACAAAAAGGCAGCTTGCAGAGCTTGGTGAAGCAACTAATCATCGTCGGGCGTCGGATACAGCAGCAGCAATGACGTCGTGTCAGTCCAGTGACGCGGCGGTGAGCTAAGGAGCAGCCACGAAGCACCACAGCAGCAAACATCACGGTTCAGCGCGGGGGAAACTCAGGGACCGGAGACGGCCAGCGTTTGCCGCTGCATGATCAGCGACGGTGGTACAGAGAGCAACGGCGTTGCTGCAGCAACAGAGCTTCGCAGCAAGGAAAAGCAGCCTCGGGTCGTCGTCGAGGGCGGAAGAGCTCGGTCGTGTTCGTGGAGACACACGGCCAAGGAAGAAGATAACTCGCTTTTCCTCTTCCTCCTCTGGTCTTTTATTTCTTTTTTTGTGTTGTCAGACCAAAAGAGAGCCTCTCCCCATTATTGTCCCGTTTTCCTTTTCTTTAGATGAATTTATTTTAGTCCTTTCCTTTGTATGAAAAGATTTCTCTCTTTATGCTAGTTTGCCGCTTCTTTCAAAATATATATTGCCCAGAGAATAACACAAAATATATGCCCCTACGGACAATATTACCTCTCATTTTCCAAATCTTTTCTTGCCCTTTTCAATTTCCTTTGTGCGTACGCTTGTATCTTGCATCTTTCTTACTTTATTTTATTTCCTTCTTTCTTTATTTGTCTGATCTTTTCGTGGAGAAGAAATCTGTACGTCCACCGAATTTTTGCCCATGCTATTTTTTTTTTTTTTTTTTTTTGGACAAGAATTTGCCCATGCTATTTGATCAAATGGGCTTTTGGCCAATTTTTAGCTCCCGTGGGTTCAATTCAGTTAAATCGATTAGGCTCAGAACTATTCACTCAGGCCTATTTACTGCTAGTCCAATTAATGCAATAAACGAACTAAGCTATATGATAAATGCTCCTAAAAATTATATGTAATTTAACTAATATTTTTGCTAGGGATTGGAGCTGATCCCTAATTTTTATATGCAATAAACAACTAGCTGAGTTGTTAAAATTTAAGTGTCGATAGATGGAACAGATTGAGAAGGCACTAAACAATAAGGAATTGCCACATGTAGTTAGATACTTATATGACATTGATCAGTAACGTAATATTTTTTGTGTTTAGTTTGTACAAGAAATAAGAAAAGATAGAGCATACGATATTCCTCTTATTATAATGTTCATTTGAATTTAACTGGAAGAACGATCACAGGAGGTAAGCTATTAGACGTGAAGACACAAGAACGAGGCCAAAAATAATCCTCATTCAAAAGCAGAACCAATTCTGACCTTCTTGTTAACGTGATAAGAAACAAACACCTCAAAATACAGACTGAAAAACCAGCGAAATCACACGCTTAATGGCCTTCCTGAATCGACAAGAATGTATGCAACCGGTACGAGCAAGAGGGTTTAACATAAATCCCTCAGGTCCAAACTCAAATTTAGCAATGAAGCCAACAGTCGAAGTATA
Organism: Eucalyptus cladocalyx; assembly: GCA_017140615.1. Lineage (NCBI taxonomy): Eukaryota > Viridiplantae > Streptophyta > Magnoliopsida > Myrtales > Myrtaceae > Eucalyptus > Eucalyptus cladocalyx. The sequence goes on along the minus strand of CM029520.1, from coordinate 15,590,691 downwards.
GACCAGCAATAAGATGAACCCGTGTTGAAGAAGGTAATCAAACGAACACTCTTTAAGGTTCTCGGTTCCAACATGGAGGGGAACACTCTAGATGCACAAATGATAGGGAAGGAGTAACGGGCAGATCAAAATAAGCAACGCATCACCCCTAAAAGGTCATCGAGAGATTCGAGATGAACACGACCGGTTTTCACTCTGGCGGAGGCGAAGGCTCTCTATCTATGCCTCACGAAAACAGAGTACGAGAGTTTACCTTGAGTGAGAGCAGTGACTGGACGTGATTGACGAATGGATCAGAAGAAGGAGGCCCCCGTAGTGGCAACGCAGAGAATTGGAACTGGTGAAGAGAGGGTGAATGAGAATTGAAGGAGGTGATAGTAGCGACCAAGAATAGAGACGAGCGGAGTATGATCGTGGAGGTGAGACTTGATGTACTGTGACTGGTTACGCAAACAATGGGCGATATATAATATCTAAAACTACTTTTAATCAATAATTACGACGTATATCGTTGGAAACTTCTTAGTCATCCATATCACAAAAAAGATGGGCGAATTAGAAAAGGTCTTCGTAGGGTCAATGTGAGATTGATTATCTATCTAGTTACTGGTCTGGGTAATTTTCAAGTTTGTTTCTTATGTGGAAGAAAATATGAGATGTCATTTACGAGGACCACTATACAATTATGACTACACATGAGCGGTCAATCACGGCATGCATGAGAATGCGACCTAATTTGTACCTTGTCATTATATGACTATTTTTTTTCCCTTTTGAAAAAAAAAATGCCTATTTCCTTAACATTACTAAAATAAATGAAAAAGAAAACATGGAGTCTTAAGCAATTTGTTGAAATTGCACAACATCTCCAGTAAAACATAAAAAACTATTATGTTCCATATTTAATTATCACTTTGTCAGTACCTCAATTTTTCATGTTCATCGTATATTTAGTTATAAGAACCTATGGAAACAGTGATCCATTACAAAGTCAAGTGGCTAGACCAATAGAATATACCTGTCATTCATACCCAAAATATTTAAATATTTTTTCTTATTTGTATCAAGGCAACATCCATGGAGTTAGATTTACATCAAAATTGAAATTTTCCCTTTGATCTAATTGAAAGCAGTTTTTTTTTTTTGTCAGAATTGAAAGTAGGTGATTAAAACTGAAATTGAAGAGTTCATTAAGGATTACTTTCTTACAGTAGGCCATAAATGACGATGAACCTAATTAGGTGAAGATGATGAATCATTCAAAGAAGAGTCCCGAGCTCAAAAAACAGTCATCTTGCCTTTAGTCACCCCCCGTGTTCACATAAAATTATGGAGTGGCTAAGAAGAAACCCCAGTATTCCTATCCACAAAAATTGCTATCGATAAAACAAACACAACAAAAATTATTTAAAAAAAAAGACAATATCATGCAACCGTTCTTAGTGTGCATGCTATATGCTTGGATCATTTTTTATCTCGGTGTTTCATACATGCTTTGCTTTAATGATTTAAGAGGAGCCTCTTGGAATCAACCAAGCATATTCTCCTTGCGTTTATCCTAAATTCAGCGGTCGCGTTGCTGGCCTAGACTTCAGTTGCAATTGTCTATCTAGTACCAGTAGTCTTTTTAATCCACTTCGTCGTGTTCGCCTTTTGTCGGAACTTCTATAGTTCCCAAGGGATTTATGCTTATTTATAATTTACTGTAATCACGTATATTACATCATTTTTTTCTTATAAAATGAGATAATAATATATAAAATTTGACAATATTTTCAATGGATGATTATGATCTTTTTTTTTCATGATTCGATGACTACAATAGAAATGGAGAATGACTCCTCTTCATCGGCGTGAAAGTTGGGCAAAAGACTTTTTGCTAGCCTCTCAAATGTTTTTGTCTTTTGTGGAAAAAATATGAGATGCCATTTAAGAGGACCGACTATACAATTATGACTACTCACATGAATGATTAATCATGGCATGCCTAAGAATGCAACCCAATTTGTCCTTGCTGAAATATGTTGAAATTGCAAAACATTGGCAAGACATACACAAATAGATGGTCAATCTTAATCATCACTTTACTAGAAAGGTTTCTCAAGTTGATTGTTGATCCAGTTATAAGAAGTTATGGAAACATTGACCCATTAGATAGTCAAATGGCTAGATCAATTGAAGGTGCATGTTATTTATACCCAAATTATTTGGATTTTTCTATAGTTTGTATTAGGTGATATCTTAAGTCTGATTTCGCATACATAATGAATTTGCTTGTTTGATTTGATTGGAGATAGGTATTGACATTGAAACTAAAGAATTTATATATAAGTACTTTCTTAGGCCTTAGAAGTTATGACAGAAAAAAACACCTAGATTTTGGAATTTTATCTTGACATGTCTCGTCTTCCCCCTCAGTTATTCCCATCGGCATCGCACATTGAATTAGCAGAGCATGTATGAAACACCAAGATTAAAAAAAAAATGATCTGTTAGAATATTTTAATAATAAACCACGCCTTCATTTAATAGCTTAAGCTTTTAGCATCAATTATTCCCATCGGTATCACACATTGAATTAGCAGAGCATGCATGAAACACCTAGATAAAAAGAATAATCAAAAAGTATAAAGCATGTAGGCTAATGACAGTGACCTGAAATTGTCCTTCATTTGTTTTCTTTAAATCCAAAAATATAAAGCACGTAGACTAATGAAAGTGACCTGACATTGTCCTTCATTTGTTTTCTTTTCAAAAAAAATTGTGTTTGTTGTTAGAGCACCGATGTCATAGAAAAGAGCAGATAGCAATGCCAAAGCTTTCATGTTTAGCAATTTTTGTGAGTTGGAATCCTTGCGCTCCTCCAATAGAATAACAAAAGCATGGAAAAGATCAGGAAGCCACTGATTGATCAGGAATTTCGCATGTAGTAGTCCTATATTTATGTGACACTGATTATTATGTAGTAGTCTAGTTTTAATTGAAAGTGGGTATAAATGAATTAAGATCTTTATCTATGTTTACTTCCTGTGAACTCATGTTTTCCATTGGCTATTATGGAGACGCTATCTTCTTGCTCCATATTCTTTCTAATTGCTTTTTCTGTCGTAGAAAATCATGTCATATCATTGTATAAATTATCATGTATAGTGGCATGTACATGTACTAGTACTTGTTGTGACTATGCGCCAAGGGGCACTCCCTTTGACATCTTGACTGTTATAAAGAATCTAATTTAGGAGATGTCCTCATTCCAAAATCTAGTTTCCAGAAGCTAGTAAAGGACGAGAAGATAAATATTATAATATTAATGTGGAAACTAATAGGATCTTACTATTAATCAATATGAAATCGTAAAAAAAATAAATGATGATAATGAAGAAAACTAAAAATTTACGTCATTTAGTCCAACTATCCATGCATACTTAATAGGAAGAATCAGTAGTAAATAATCTACAAATTTAATGGTTAAACATATCAATAACAAGGAAATAGCTTGTGATCATTGATCATCAATCTATTTCATGAAGAGGTTTTCAATTTGGATGTGGAAGAACAAAATAATACGTTTGGTGGCACTACTGTAGCCACTGAAAAATAATAAAAAAGTATACAAAATTTTTCTCTTTATATAGGTAAAATTTTCAAGTGCTCGTGTAAAAAAAAATATATATATCAATATTCATTTTGTAAAATCCAATTCTTGGAATCAGGATTGAAAATGTGTTAATTAACACACTATTGAAGAAGATACAAACGTTTGACATCTTCGAAAGCATACAAGCGATGAAATGATTATTTCCGCCAATCCACATCCTAAGACTTTGGCTGTGTATAGCATGGGTCTAATGGATATTTAATTTCTATTGCAACTCTTTCTTCAATCAAACCCAAGTGTCTTTTCAGATGGGTATGGTGCTTGAATGACCAATGAAATTTCCTTGATCAAATTGCTTGTCGTTGCCTATAAAAAGCTTCTCCATTGAAAACCAACCAACTCTACCAAAAAGCACAATAACAAAACAAAAATATGGCACCCTCACTATTCTTCATGTTTTGTACATGGATTGTCCTTCTCATGATGATTCATACTTCACTTGCTAAGCCACTATGCCATCCGGATGAGAGCTTAGCCTTGATGGAATTCAAGCAAAGTTTCAAAACCAACAAAACAAATTTTTGGTGTGTTTATCCGAAGGTTGAATCATGGTCACTAGATGGACATGAAGATTGCTGCTCATGGGATGGCGTCAAGTGCGACGAGGCCACCGGTCATGTGACAAGCCTTGACCTTAGCAACAGCTGTCTCTTTGGTACTTTATCTTCCAACACTAGCCTCTTTCGCCTACTCCACTTGGAATCACTTAATCTTGCTTGGAATGACTTCAACTCTTCCTCCATCCCATATGGCTTCGGCAATCTTTCTAGGTTACAGTATCTTAATCTCTCCAATTCAGAATTTTCAGGAAAAGTCCCATCGGATATCTCACAGCTCTCCAGATTAGTTTCTCTTGATTTGGATGGGATGTGGGGTCTTGAGATGCCCAACATAAACAACTTTGTTCAAAACTTAACTATGCTTAGAGAACTTGATCTCTCTTTTATAAACATGTCATCACCATTCCCTCATGTACTTGCAAACTTCTCATCTTTGAAGTCACTTAAACTTAGATCATTGTCAATTGCATGGAGAATTTCCGGTAAGCATCTTTCAGCTACCAAACTTGGAAGTCCTCGATGTTGGCGACAATTACTACCTTTCTGGTTTTATTCCTAATTTACATTGGGGTAATCCCCTCGAATCATTGACTCTTTTTGCAACTAACTTTTCAGGGGAAATACCTATTTCAATTGGAAACCTTGTTTTCTTGAATGAATTATCAATTGGATTTTGTAATTTCTCAGGTTCACTTCCCACTTCAATGGGTAATCTTTCTAAGCTTGCTTATTTGGATTTATCATCTAATAATTTTCATGGTCAAATCCCCACTTCCTTTGCCAATCTTACCCAACTATCATCTCTATATCTCTATTCCAATAATTTTAGCATTGGTATTGGGCATTGGTTTGTCAACTTGGCAAAACTCACCCATTTGAACCTTGCAGGTAATAATTCATCTAATAGCAATGTTCTTTAATGAGAGAAAATATGAAATGTCAATTTTCAATTTATAGCCAAACTCACCGTCCTTGTTTCTTTACATTTGACAGATTGTCAGCTAAGTGGTCCTATTACTCTTCATTTGAGAACTTGACACGGTTGGTTTTGCTTGAACTTGATTACAACAATTTGCAAGGTGAAATTCCAAACTCATTATGGGAACTCAAGGATCTTGAAATTCTTGATCTTTATGGGAATAATTTGAGTGGCACGTGGATTTACACAAACTCAAGAAATTGCAAAAGTTATCTTTGTCCTTCAACAACATAGACCGAGATCAATGTCACTCTTCCAAAACTTTCCACTTTAGTTTTATATTCATGCAACTTACATGAGTTCCCCAAGTTTTTAGGCTACCAAAGCAAATTAGAGTGGATAGATCTTTCGTACAATAAAATTGGAGGGAGTATTCCAATGTGGATGTTGAATGGTAGTAGAGAATCATTGTCCTATGTGGATCTCTCCCACAATTTTTTGACTGGCTTGGAAAATAATCAGATTGATCTACCACTACCCAACTTGGTCTATCTTGACATTAGTTCTAATCGGCTCAAAGCAAAACTCCCTAGTCCACCTCGATCAGAGCTTACTACAATATCTCCAACAACTTCCTCTTCGGAAAAATCCATTCTATTTGTAGTTGGAGATCCCTCGTCGTTCTGGATTTGTCCAATAATAATTTGAATGGCACAATTCCTTCATGTGTGGGAAATATCGATTCTTTGTCATTTCTGAATCTTGGGAAAAATAAACTTGAGGGCATGATTCCCCGTGCATACCAAAAGGCTGTGTGTTGAAGATGATAGACCTCACAGAGAATAGATTGCAAGGGTCCTATCCCAAGATCTTTGGCAAATTGTACAATGCTAGAGTATTTGAACCTTGCTCACAATCAAATTCTCGATGGTTTCCCTTCATGGCTATCAAAGTTGACCGAGCTGAAAGCTGTTATCTTGAAATCCAATAAGTTCCATGGTCCAATAGAAGCATATCATAGCCAATTTAACTTTAGCAATATGCATATCATGGACCTTTCATATAATAGTTTCAGTGGTGAACTTCCTTCCAAGTTGTTGCAAAGTTTCCATGCCATGAAAGTGATTGTTAGTCAAGATCATTTGGAATATATGTACACACGTGAAGAGATTACTTCATCCTTGTTTGGAATGGGATTAAGTTTTGAGTATGGAATGACATTGATGAATAAAGGCATAGAAAGGGAATACTTGAAGGTTCCATTTGCACTTATGCAAATTGACCTCTCCAATAACAAATTCGAAGGACACATACCTGATCTCATTGGAGATTTGAAGTCACTTATTTTGCTTAACCTTTCAAACAATGTTTTGATTGGTTCCATCCCACCATCCTTAGCAAATTGACATTGTTGGAATCCTAGATCTTTCTCAAAACAAGCTCTCGGGAGAGATCCCTCAAAAGCTAGCCCAACTTACATTTCTTTCATCTTTTCAATGTCTCTAATAATCAACTGTTGGGACCAATACCACAAGGGAGTCAGTTCAACACATTTGGGATCGATTCATTTTCATGAATGAGGGGTTATGTGGAAGTCCTTTGCCAAAAAAATGCACAACATTTGGGGATAACTTACCATTACCACCATCTCCCCAAGGAAGAAATTGGCGAAGAGTCTCCATTCAACTTGGATTGGAAATTTGTGCTAATTGGTGTTGGAGTCGGGTTTTTGATCGGTGTTGTGTTGGGAAACTTGATCATTGATGAGAAGAGTAGGTGGTTCTTACACTGCTCCAAGAAAATGGCAAAAAGATAGAAAAGATTGTGAAGACATTGAACAATAAAAGAGTACATGTAATCAAATGCTTATTGGACACTATCAATAATGTAACCCTTTGTGTGTTTAGTTTGTACTTGTAAAGAGGAAATATAGAGCATACAATATTACTCTTATCGTACTATCGTTCATTTGAATTTAAAATTTATCTTCATGGATCGCCATCGCTCGGCGACGCCGGCGAGGCCACCCTCGCACGGGGAGGGTCGGCCTTGCCCCGGCGACCCTCGCCGAGCCCTCGCCGGTGCTCCTCCTCGCCCGGCCGGCTGTGGCCGGTGGCCGGCCACCGGAAAAAGCCAAGGAAAAAGCCAAAGAGAAAAAAAAAAAAAAAAAAAAAAAAAAAAAAGGGGGAAAAACAGAAAATTCAAAAATTCAAAAAAAAATCGAAAATATTAAAATATTATTAAAAATTGTCCACGTCAGCACCGGCAGTCCTACGTGGCACCGCCGGCGTCCATGTCAGCATTTTCCGGCCAAAATTAGCCGGATGGACTTAATCGGCAAAAAGTGAAAAAGTTTAGGACTCAATTGGCAAAATTAAAAAATTTAGGACTGAATTGGCAAAAGTGCAATAGGTTTAGGACTTTTTGGACAATTCTCCCTATATATATATTATTGCAAAAAAAAATAATAGCAAAAAAGAAGAAATTTTTGCGCTAATGGAATCGGTTTTGGGGTTACAAAACAGAGGAGAATGGGAGATCTCTCACGGGGAAGCATTATACGAAGGCTGTTTTTCCTCTGGATTTCCCCTCGATCTTCGCCAATCCACCGTCCACCACCTCCAATTGCCGTCGGCCATCCCAGCTGCTCAAGCTCATTCACACCAGAAACAGAGCACGCACCGGAGAACAGAGATGGCCAAAAACCACCGAGACTGAATTGCTACCAACTCCTCTCATCAATTTATCTCGCTTATAGGTTTCCTTAATTGATTTCAGGCTGCTGGTCCATGCCGTTTGCCATTCCCAAATCGTCTGGTTCTGTTCTATCACCATTCATGGCCAAAGGCTGCACCTCCAAGGTATGTATACATCATTGCTCTGTTTTAGTAAGCCGAGTCCGAACGTTGTAATCTAAGCTCGAGTGAAAATCAAGTAGCAATTAGGGATAAAATAGGCATAATTTTATGTCACTCAAATCGTCTGGATCGAAATTAGTATTTCGATGATGCTTCTGTACTCTGGGTTTGAACCGATCATTAGTTGTTCGTGAAAACGACTGAGTAAGATCGCATATATATTCGAGAGGCTGTCTTTCTGAAATTGAATGCATATTCATTTATCTCATACTTAGATCGTGATATGGGCATATAATTCGCTAGTCTTGCTTCTGGTTCCTTTGATTTTGAGTCATGGCCGAGACTTTGAGGTGACTGTGTTGCTTCGTTTTCTGTCTCCGTGTTCCATATGCCCACTGAGTATGGTGGTTGGGTGGATGTGTGGTGGCCAGTGGAGGTTTGTATGGATTCATGTGGTGACTGGAGTCGATCATTGGTGGAGCAAGACATGTTTAGCCCTCTGTATGAAGCTTGTAAATGCCGTTCTTGGGCAAAATGCTCATGTGCTTTTTTTGCTTAAGGTGAAGGATGGACATCATTGGTGACTGTTGAGCTTATAGGTTGAACATCTTGGTCGTGAATAGTAAGGGAAGAAGACCAGACCAAAGCTTGTGTGTTCAGGAAATAATGGAGGGAGAGACTTAACCAAGAAAAAACGAAAGAGTCAAAGAAAAGAAAGGGAGATGGGGAAATCTGCAGAAATGCATGTTCTGGAAATGAAGGAATAATAATAATAATTTGCTGGTTTCAATCAGGCAGCTAAGTGTTAGGAATAAATTTAGTCGAATTTCATTTGATTTGTATTCACCTAGGTAAGGGAGTCCTCCTTGAATTCTGAAATAAATCGATTTTTTTTAGATCGTGCTTTGTTTAGATAAAAATAGAAATGGATAAAAATAATAAAATAACCAATTAAAAAAATTAATTGTCGTTTTTATTGCGATTACTTTTAGGCTACATTTAGCAGTCGGGATAAAATTCGGGATAGGATATAATTTATCATATCCTACGTTTGGTGCTCACTCAGGATAGGATATAGTCAGATATAAGGGGGATATAGACAAGATAAAATTATCCCAAAAAGTGGGATAAAGGGATAGGATTTAACGTCCATAATAGGAAAGTTATTTTTCTTGAATAACAAATTTATTAAATTAACAAAATTGAAATTATATTTCAATATAAATAATTTTGAATTCTAATTTAATAAAATAAATATAAATATAAAAATTTATTTTTAATTAATCTTATTTTAATTCTATGTTATAATAAACATTCAATCTATAAATTAAATATTTATATTTATTATATTTTTTAGGTATTTTTTATTTTAAATATGTTAGTACAGTTTACTATTTGATAAATTTTTATTAAAGAATGATGAAAGGGAAAAAAGAAATAATAATGAAAATAATATAAAAAAGAGGAAAAATAAAATAAATAATAAATAATAAATAAATTAAGGAATAATGTTACGAGATATTTTCACCATCTTCATTTATGAACATTTAGGTTCATTTATAATGATATGCCGTTTATATAAAAAAAAAATAAAAAAGTACATTATGTGAACATATCCGACTTTAATACTATGATTCACCAAACACTGGACGGGACATAAAAAAATCCTAGGATTTCATATCCTATCCTATCCAATCCTATCTCGATTAGAAATTCGGACGACCAAACGTAGCCTTAGGGGTTATCTAGGTCATCTTCATTATTGCAAAGCATGTGGTACTTCCGAACTGAAGCTACAAACAAGTTGGGGGAAATATATGGAGTTATATGTTGCTCCGGGTCAAATTAGTCTTCTTTCCATCGTGAAGGATCCGACCACCGGTAAAACATTTTAGACATTTTTATCTTAGAAGCAAAGATGTTATATAAATCTTCTTTCCATAAAGGGTAATGTCCGCCTCCACAATCTTTTAGGAGAACTTTCTTTAGACTTATATGCCCCTCTTTTTATTTAGCAATACTAGGTTCATTTTTCAATTTTTTTCTGTAATTGAGGGCACCGAATGCTATGCTGCTTTGCTCTACAGGCGCATCCCTTCATACCGTCAACTGCCACTTCTCGGCAGAGGTTGCACCGGTGGGGAGCCCGTCGGCTGCCTCTGCCTCCACCACGGGGACGGCGTCGAAGAGAAAAAGGCAGAGACACGCTCGGGAAGAGGCTGCTGAGTCTGGTGTACGTGAAGCACAGTGCGGGTGGTGACGATTTGCAAGTGGAGAGAGGAAGCAGGCGCGGTGCGCAAGTACAGGCGCCACGAGCAAGCCCTCAAGGTTCTCCTCTCTCTGTGTTGAACTTATTTGCACACGAGCAATTCTCGTTCTTTTGCATAATTCGCCGCATACAAGTTCAAATGCTTTTATATAAGTGAAAAGTTGATTCTTCGGAGAAATGAACACCATTGAAAAGGTAAAGCTATGAGAGGAGAGCTCTATTACTTCGAAATTATAGGTAGATAGGAGCTAAGCGACTGATATTGAGTAATTTTCTTGACATGGTGGTTAAATTAATCTAGCATATCCCACATTCATATCTCTAGTTTGCAAACCCATCTTACTCGGTTTTTTAACAGGCCCATAATATGTTAATAACGACTTCTAGTTAAATCTTGAATGCATAATTAATTGAGGAGACCAAGCAAGGTAATTGTGCAATCAGAATGATGCCCATGACCTACTGAACAATAGATTTACTTAGGTTTACTAATGATGTAAACAGCATATACAACAGACAGCGCAATTGAACTTATCTAAAGCAAAGTTTTAATATTAAATTAGTGGGTTAACTTTGTTGTTATTTTTTTTTAACTTGACAGAGATGGACATTAGTCATCTTGGTCAAAGGAAAATACACAGGGATAATAGGCATTGCACATACTCACTGGCGTCGACTTGATTCTAATTGTGGTGATGAACCATTCCTAAATGTTTCCTTAGTCAAGAAAGACCTTCAAACAAACATTGAACGCATATACATCTCTTTGACAATCAACAAAGACTCGAGGAAGCAATCCTCAAGGCACCCCCAAAACACCTGCTTCAAACAGACTATTTTACTTATAAAACGGCAGATAAATTCATCGCTGGGAGTTGAACAAGTTCTTACACAAAATTCTAGTTTCACGAAATGCCTAGTAGATATAGCCATCAATCCGTGAGAGGTTTGGAGCCGCAACATTCATGGTGACTTAATCAGTGCCTCCGACAAAATCCGAATCAAGCAATGATATGCCTGCTCAAGGGGTCGACACAAATCTATGAGTTCAATAACAAGATCTGGCGACGAGTGGAACATGTGAATGAAATGGTGATGTAAACTTGAGTTGATTGACCAGAGTCAACAGTGTTTTAGACTCATGAGCTATATTTGTGATTATTTCCTGACAAAGAAACTCAATGGACAATAATAAGTAAGTCACGGGAACTATCAAAATCGAGTCGAATATATCTGCATATTAATGTGTGTCTGCTGATGTACTCACAGATAATATGTGCATCCAATTCATAATGAAGATGAGAGCTGCTCATTTTGTTGTTGGGTTACTTGGTTTAGCACCAAAAACATTTGCGACAAATTTCTGAGATTTTATGAATGCTAGAACACTGACGGCGATTGAGAAAAGAGCCAACAGAGCTCCTTGTCTAGAAAGTGAAAATTCTGTCCATGTCAAGGGCCTCATGACCTGGAACATTGCCTTCTGGAACTGCTCACTAAAGTCCTCTAGTAATCCAGTGTTATCAATTACTATGTCTGCCTTAGACCTTTTCAAATCCAACGGCATATGAGCATTTATCCTGTTCCCAGCATCTTCCTTGTTTGTTCTATCTCTTGCCATAAGCCGTCGAAGGCCAGCTCCTGGATCAACCCAGACAATGAGAATGGGCTTTGTCCACTTATCCATCTTTGCCTCAAACAATAAGAGTAACCTTATATCCTTTCAACCAACGTTTCGAAATTTCTTGGAAGATGCCAGATGATAAGTAAGAAGCCAGCAGCCTAAACATAAGTAAGCACAGAAAGCTTCAGCGAATTAGAAGATTAGAAGGTTTCTTATCTTGAGGTTCGATGCAACTGTTAATGCGTCATTCAAACAAACATGAAAAAATCCAAGGTGCATCATTCGCTTCAGAATGAATAACTCAGCTACAACCAAGGCAATAAAGGTGCAAAAATATCATATTGATATCACAAATTATAGACAGCGACTACATCCATGACGGGTTAAAAAGAACTCAAACATTAAAATTTATCCCCTGTTTCATTACAGCAAGAAATTTCTCAAGTAAAACTGAATCGTAAGCATCTGTACTTATGCATGGTAAGTTTGGTGTTGTGCCGAGCATGCTTCGATCCCCATTTTGAAGCTAGAACCAATACTGCAAGTTGAGTTCAGATTTACCATTACCTATTCAAAACTTGACGCTTTGCAGGATCACAAAAGACAATTTGGTCTAACTTTAGCCTATCAACTTCTTCATCAGTTTGCAGAATCTCCTCTTCAAACGCAGCAACAAACTTTTTTCCATCCGCCAGTCCCTTTTTTTAATACAACATCCCGGGGAAAAGTGCCAAAAAAGTCCTAAATCTTTTGTCTTTGTGCCGATTTAGTCCTAAACCTTTTTTTGGTGCCGATTTAGTCCTAAACCTTTGTACGTTGTGCCAATTCAGTCATTTCCGGTCAATTTTGGCCGGATTTTGCTGACTGGACACCGACCGGCTGACGTGGTTTGATCGGCGCTGACGTGGACACATTTTAATAATATTTTAATTTTTTTTCTTTTTTTTCTTTTTTTTTCTTCTCGTTTTCTTCCTCCAACTGGTCGCCGGACCTCGGCGACCGGCCAGGTGACGGCCGGCCGGGCGAGGACGCCCTCGCCGGCTAGCGAGGTGGGAGGCTCGAGAGCGAGATCCGAACTGTGAGAGAGAAAAAAAGCCCGGGGGAGGGCAGATCCGAAGAGAGAGGGAGACCCCAGCCGCGTGAGGCCTCCGCCGCCCGACGCTCTCTGTCGCCGCCGTGGCCTCACCCGTTGCCTCCCGTCGACCGTCGCGAGCCCCGTCGTGCCGAGCTCGCGCGCCGTTACCCCGATGCAGATCTGCCGCCGTTCTTACTCCCAGAGCCCAACGCAAGCTGCCGTTGTTCCTCCCCGACGTCGGGTGCGCCGTCCTGCCTGCCGCCCAGCGCGAGGCTTGCCAGATCCGGCCTAGCGCGAGGCTCGACCCTCGCCCGCAAGGTGGCCGGCCGGCAGTCGCCTCCAGCCGGTCGCCGACCGGTGACCCGCCGGAGGAAGAAGAGAAGCAAAAAGAAAAAGAAAAAAAGAAAAATAAATAATAAATAATAAATAAAATAAATAAAATTCAAAAATTCAAAAATATTAGAATATTATTAAAATGTGTCCATGTCAGCGCCGATCAGACCACGTCAGCCGGTCGGCGTCCAGTCAGCAAAATCCGGCCAAAATTGGCCGAAAATGACTGAATTGGCACAACGTACAAATGTTTAGGACTAAATCGGCACCAAAAAAAGGTTTAGAACTAAATCGGCACAAAAACAAAAGGTTTAGGACTTTTTTGGCACTTTTCCCCAACATCCCGTAGGCACAAGGAATTCAAGAATTCCAAGAAGGAAAATACAGTCTTCAAGTCCTGTCAACTGGCAAGATGCCATCCACACGACATGGATCAACACAATTGTTGAAACTTGCTAGAACAAGAATAACTCCCTGCAGTATTTTACGTATACTCTTAAGCGAAACTATCGGCCCGTTGTTACATGACACAGTTTGAGGTTGTCGTACCCTATCATGTTATAAAGGGAAATCAATGGTTTATAGATATTCACGGAAGCTACAAGTAGGAGGGACACTGAAAAACAATATGCAAAGCTCCCTAATATGGAAACTATTTAGCCAATAACAAAAGCGTCATTTACCTAGTCGAACAAGAAAGTAAGATCTTTCAAAGAATAGCAACTCTCAAGTTTGCACAATGTTTCTCCTTGCTGGAGGTTACAACTTCTAGAACATCCCTTTGTTTTTCATATTTTCCAAAAAAAAAAAAAAAAAAAAAAAAAGAGGAAAGAAATCAATAGTAAACATATTCAACGAATATAAAGTAAACCATCTACCATCCTTCGCTGTCATATTTCTTGACAGAATTCGATGTATATATCGTGATTAATTTACCGTCATTTACTTCAGGAAAACTCTCAGAACATCCTTTTCAAAGATCACTGTAACAGAACATAATAAGGGAACATTCTTGAGGAATATAAAGTTAATCACGACTAGGCAAAGAAATCAATAGGACCAATAATCATAACTCAAGCAATATCAAGGAAAAATATGCATGAGCGACGTTGTCAGCATCAACAACAGGGAAACCATAGGCCTTGAGATGGTTGGAGACTATACTCTTCCCTAATGCAATTCCACCAATCAGACTGACAATCCTCATTCTTCTTGTTTAACTTCAAGTTATTAGATCAAATGCTCTAAAAATTGGGACTTGATCTGTCTGCTATAAACCAGAAAGAAGAAGAAGAAGAAGATGTATTTGTCTTGTAAGAGTTTTCCTAATGTGGACTACATTAATTAATATTGTGGTTTACCGTTTTATGGGATTGGTATAAGGTGAGATAGAAGGTTTCTTAATTAGTCTAATATGGGACTAGTTAGAGTGGGCCGAGTTGAGCTTGGCTGGAAACTCTATAATTAGTACTCAAGTCTCTCCTCTAACCCTAATTCTCACAAGTATCCTCACAAAAGACGCATTTACCTAACGCAAAAGGGTGAAGAGACCGTTTCATTGAGCCAATGATACAGAGGGTAATAGAGGAGAATGACTTGAGCATGGATCATCACTTTTCTGCTTCCGCATCAATAACGATGGATTCCAAAATGGGTGTGTTAATATTTCTACTCAATTATATGTATTCTTGTTTTGGTTATGGAGATCATAGGATTGCACGCTTTGCATCTTACATGTCTTTCTCGCTTCATTACCAAAATCAACATTTAGATGTAAACCTTAAATGGTACAACCTTCACATACAATTAATCTCATAAAAAACAAGTCAATTAGGTTGGCAAAGATAAACATTGAATATGACTTTTGATAAATATCACCAAGAGTTATTATTAAAGAGAAGTGTAGCATCCATTGTTGATTAACATTCATGATCATAAAGGTCTTGGAGCCACTAAGTGATCGTGCAAATTTTTTTGTAGGGGAATTCATTATCTTCTAACACTAATTTTATCCTAGACTAGGAAAGCAATTAACAATCAATGTATTAAAGTGCAATGCGGGAACTTAAACACCCGATACATTGAAGTGCATTTATCTAAGCATGTAAATGTAAACCCGATACAAGTCAGTCAAAGAATAGCAATAGCCATGTTATAATCCCCAAGACATGATCCCTTATGAGCTGAATTCAAATTTAGTTCATGTATATGTCCAAACGATCAACCTTTTAAGCCTAAGCTAAATCAAAAGTATCCACTAAAAAACCCTTAAGTTAAAGGTTATGCTAACTATATAAAACTAAAGCTACATCTAGCTTTGAAATAAAACTAGCTAATTTTTGCCTTTTTTCAAATTATTTTCTGATTCTTTCTTAATATTTTCCGATTTTTTATTTTTAATATTTTATTATTATTTCTAATTCGGAAAACCGGGACCCAGCCTGACCAAGGACCGAACCCGAGTCCTTCTTACCTGGGCCATGGAGCGGATCGGCCTCCTGTGTTGAGCTCTGTCCGCCTAGGGCCCATTCCCCAAGGCCCTAATGTAAAACTCAAACCCAACTTTTAATTCCTCCCATCTTACCCAAGGCCCAGCCCATTTTCTTATCTAGGCCAGCCCAATCTCAGGCCCGGCCTCCAACCCTGTTTCAGCCAGCCCAAGCCCAAAACACTAAACAAAAAAGCAAGATCGATCCTAAGTCACTAGAAGAAAATGGACAGATGCAGTGACTTTAATGTTCATGAAAATTAAGCTTAACAACTAATGACCGAACAAATCGCATCAAGAAGTGCCTACGGATTAGAACAGAAGAAGAAATCATTTCTTAAACACTCTTCAGAAACATTTCGCCAAGCAAGTCTTATGCAATCGACTAAAAGTGATGTGGCATTCTGATGTACCAACATTTCGGTGTCGAGTTCAACTTGTTTAGATCAGATCAGAGGACATCTCAAGTTGAAGAAAACACTTCAAATTGAAGCAAAAACAAACAAAGCCTTGGTCTCATTTTAGAACAACACTAACTGAGGCATTATATCAAACACGTGGTGAGCACAGACGAAGGAGGGCAAAGCATTTTGGTTGTTTTAGAATTCAAACTTAGATCTAGACCCAAAGAAACCAACAAGAAACACTCGAAATCATTCATATCAACTCACTTAAACCCAGCACGTGTATGAACTGAAAAAATGAGTCTCGGCTAAAAGAGGCGGAGCTACAAGTCTTTACTCTATGCCTTTTATTTTCTCACACGTTACTTTAACCGTCTTTACTTTAATACTATTCTGCTTTAAAGTGTGGATTTCATTATCTTGATTTGATGCGTTGATTACTTCATGCCTTTTAATTCATTTTGATTGTGCAACCATCTGTGTGTTCACCCAGTAGTAATAACAAGTTAGAATAATTTCCGTTGGAAAAGAAATTTGCTTCGAACCAGAAAAAAAAAAAAAAATCAATAACATTTTATAACGAGTCAATAACATCTTATGAATTGAATAATATATCTCTCAAGGTAAAAGGATTAATCAAATCTCACCTTTTGAATAACTCTTAATTGACCTATCACATGCTTTCTCTATCTTAAAGGTGAATGGGTTCGATTTGTTCAACGTGTCCCAACCATCATTTTCCAATAACAGAATTTGGTTAAGATACACAGTGAAAGGAAAATGACAAGATCAAGTTCAGAAATTAAATTGGATTAGAAAAGCTGGCTATTTCGCATAAACCAAAGGAATAAATTAAGAGGAAAAACCACAATAGTAAAAAAAATTGGATAATGATTTATGAAACTTTATGGAAAAAAAATCCCAAGAATCAAGAAAAACATAAATAAAAAATCAAAGAGACAAGCTATTGATGGTGGACTGTTCTTTCACTGGATATTGAACAACATAAGATGGAACAAATCAACTTATATTGTCTAAAATATATATGCTCCCAGCGGAGTACAAAAGCTTTTTTAATAATATCCGGAAGAGACGAACAATTAACAAACTGCAAAGCAGATGTTCTTCCTTTCCAAGCAGGACCAAAGCATATGTGCAACCGTTTGCTTCTCTGCATATGTACTCCAATTTCTACTCCTGTAGCTCCGCGAGCAAGTTCCTGCGTTCAGCCGAAAGAGGTTCCATCAGTTTGAAATGGTGGTTGATTTTTTTTTTTACCTTTTTGTGGTTCGAGTACCAGGAATATCCCAGTTCGTCAACTTGAAAAATGGGAGAAGTCTTTTCATGGGTCCTTTTATTTTGGTCTTTCCATGGAAAAATTGTGAGATGCCATTTTCGAGGACCAACTATGCGATTATGGCTGTACATGAACCATTAATTACAGAAAACATGAGAAGCCGGCTAAATTTGTACCTTGTTTTTTTGTGACCAATTATTTCCCTTTTAGAAAAACGAAAATAATTATTTGCTTATAACTCATTACATTAATTTTTTATTAAAAAAACAGAAAAGCAGGGAGGATTAGGCAATACGTTGAAGTTGCGCAACATCTACAACAAGACATACGTATATAGTATGTTACTCTTAATTGTCACTTGGCCAGTATCTCAATTTTCATGTTGATTGTAGATTTTTGTAAGAAGCTACGGAAATAGTGAACCATCAAAGAGTCAAACATGCTTGTTATTAACACTCAAGACATCATAACTTTTTCACTTGTTTATATGAGGTGGTATATCGAGTCAAATTTCGTATGCAAATTAAATTTGCCCCTTTAATCTAATTGGAGGTAGGTTATTTGATACTACAATTGTAGAATTAATAAAGAACTAATTGGAGTGGTTAATAAGAAGCCCCAGAATTCCTATCCTTAAAAATTGCTCCCTATAAAAGCTGTTTCATCACAATTTCCTCCGGCTCTCCAGTGACATACGTGCTCTAGTACAAACACAAAATAAATAAATAAATAAAAGACAACAATATCATGTCACCATCATTAGTGTGCATGCTTTTATACTTGGTTCATTTTTCATTTCGGTGGTCCGTCATGTTTTTATACTTGGTTCATTTTTCATTTCGGTGTTCCGTCATGCTTTTATACTTGGTTCATTTTTCATTACGGTGGTCCGTCATGCTTTTATACTTGGTTCATTTTTCATTTCGGTGGTCCATCATGCTTTGCTAATCCAATATGTCATGACGAGAGCTCGGCCTTGATATGATTTGAGAGGGAATCTTTTGAAACCAATCAAGTGAATACTCCTTGCGTTCATTATTAACTCGAATCAGACTGTCGCTGGATGGAAATGGGGATTAATGATCACAATAGGGCATGGAATGTGACAAATTCAACAGTCGCATCGTCGGCCTAGACCTCAATCACACTGGTCTCTTCAGCACCATTAATATTTTTAATCAACTTTAATGTGTTCACCTTCTATCAAAGCTTTTATCATTCCCAAGGAATTTATGTTCATTTGTAATTTTATCATAATTGTGTATAATGTATCATAACTTTAGATAAAACTGCAATGACATATGAAATTTGAAAAATATTTTTAATCGATGATTATGATCTCTTCTTTTCATGACTCAATGGCTACACCTATGTTGACATTTAAATTTTGGCGATCTGGTCATTTATTTATTGCATAGAAAATTAGGGGTCAATTTTATCCCTAAAAAAAATATTAATTGCATATAGATTTAGGTGCATTTATTTTTAATTTACATTTT
Source organism: Eucalyptus cladocalyx (assembly GCA_017140615.1). Taxonomy (NCBI): domain Eukaryota; kingdom Viridiplantae; phylum Streptophyta; class Magnoliopsida; order Myrtales; family Myrtaceae; genus Eucalyptus; species Eucalyptus cladocalyx. The sequence goes on along the minus strand of CM029520.1, from coordinate 15,571,707 downwards.
TTGTATTTTATTGGACCAGTGGTGGATGGGTTCAAATTAATGGTTCCGAGCTTTAACTTGGCAAGCCGAACTAAGCCCATAAAAAGAGCAAATTGGCCCGAGCCGGTTTTATTTTAATAACAAAAATTACCTAAATTGAGATTTGAAATGATATTACAGCGGATTTTTGGAATTTAAGAAAATCGAAGTCGCAATCTTATCTTTAGACAATAAAATCAAAAGAGAATATTCAGGAGGCTGGGAAATTAAAAAAAAAAAAAGATTTTTGTGATCAAGAGGTTATATGCAGTCTTCGAGATGAAGTATTCCACGGAGATCACGTTTTTTACCTATAAAAGGGGCCGTGTACGGTGAGCAGGGGGATTTTTTCTTTTCGTCGAAGAAAAAAGAGAAAAGTGAAATTTTAGAAAAAGGGGGGAGAGCTTCGTTTCTTTTGGAGAGGAAAAGAGGAAAAAGCAAAAAGAAGGTGCAGAAAATACATAGAGGAGATAGGGAGACGTGAGAGATAGAGACCGGTGAGGGAGATGTGAGGAGAGGAAAAGAAAAAAAAAAGGAAATTGCTCCTGTTCATCTTCCTCGGCGAACCGAAGCCCTTGTTGCCCAAGCCGCCAGTCTCCAATTGCGAATGCCGATGCCGACCGTTGCGCCCGCGCCACCGCACTGCAAGCCCTACACGCGACCACCGCCATCGTTCCATCAGTCGCCCGAAGCTCTGCCCTGCCGGTCGCCGTCTGTGAAGCCCGACGTCAGAGCCGCTCCTGCCCTATTTTGTCACTCGTCTGCGATTCCCCAGCGCCACTCACTACCATGCCGGAGTCCCGAGTCACCCACGTTGGCACCAGCAAACCGTGAATCCCCAGTCCTCATGCCTCGACCAGCCTCACGACACCAGTCAATCACCGTCGTGCGTTGCTCTTCCCCGACACCTCAGATCCCGAGCCACACCACCGGTTTGCTTGCCTATGCCGACCCAATCGCTGTTGACGCCACAACTCGCTTTTGCCGCTGCCTAAAGCCACCACCGCACGCCTCCACTCTCCGATCGATTGCGTCTCCGCCTGCTGCGACCCGAGCTCTGACGCCAACCACCCTCTCTCCAGCGACCCTATCAACGTTGTTGTCCGTCCCCTTAGGTAGTTTATTTTTATTTTTCACCTATTTTATGTTATCATATTTTTTTTTTTAAAAGTTTTGTTATTATTGTTCAAATCAGAATATTGGAATGTGATGTTCATTTTACGAATATTCTAGACATTATCCATAGTGTTTTTTCCAAAATAATTATAATTATTAATTTGATCAATAAGATGTCAGATCATTTTTTTAATTATATTAATTTTTTTGGGTATTTTGATAGTATTTTAATTGTTAAATCATTATAGTTATTAATTTGATCCGTAAGACTTCGGATCAAATTTTTAATTATTTTGAACTTTTTGTCGTGATGTTTAGGTTTAGAGTAATTGTTAATTTAACCTATGAGACAACATATTATTTTTTCAATTATTTTAATCCTTTATTTGGTGGATATATTGATTGTTTAGATATAATTGCTTGTTTTGGAAAAACACTAAAGAAAATAATAATAAAAAATCAAATCTTGCATTAGAGTGTGTTGGTTTAGTAAATTTGGATTGCATTTTTAGGATTGCATTTTTAGATGACATTTGGAGTAGATTAGGATTGATTTTAGATAATATGTGCACATTTAAATAATCTCATTTTTCTTTTTTTAAAAATAGTTTTCTAAGATAGGATAGGGTTTAAGTCAAATTAACCCCTAAAATAGATTAGAAAATTATTCATTTTAGATAATTTAATTAGGGTTTTTATTAATTCCGAATTTCAATAAAAAAAAATACAAAAAAATATTAGGTGCATAGTTTGCATAATAGGTTCATTTAACTAGAATTTGTTTGTTAGTAAAATTAGGTCATGCAGTTACAATGCATGTTTTAATTTTGAGATAAAAGGAAACCAAAAAAACAATTACTTGCTTTAGTGTGTCAAATTCATTTGATGCAATTTATTTTATTCGATGTTTAATAATAATTGAGTATCCGTGTGATCGCCCCATTGCATTATAGTAATTTAAGTTAAAATAAATCCAAGTTATCTGCAAAAAAAATTTTGAAAATTAAAAAGAAATTGTATCGAAAGGGCATTAGAGAAATATAATGTAACCAAGTCCTCGTACCCTTAGTCTCTAGTTTATAGGAGTAAAATAATTCTCTCATTATTTTACTTAGGTATTTAATTGACCTACCGTAAACTGATTAGTGGCGACTCCTAACTAATAATTTTTTGCATGCTAAATACTTGAACCTTAAGTCGCGAATTGGTATAAGCTTGGGAGAGCTCGAGATAAGTTTAAAGACTTAGTAGTCTATTAGCTTAAACCTAAGTGGTGCACCCAAAATTTAGGTAGCGATAACTTAGCAACTTCGCTGGGGATTTTGTGTTGAAATTCTTAGTAGATTTAGGCCAATTTTTCTTTTTCTTTTAAATAATTTTTTGTTTGGCAGCAAGGATACCAGGTACGTCCCTAATTTAAATGTTAAATGTTCTTGCAGATGGGAGGTATAAGAGAAGTAGTCTTTGCCAACCTTTGTCTTGTAGGTTGGAGTTAGGGATGAATGTTTGAATTTAAACTATAGAAGTGTTATTTGCATTTAAACTATTGTACATGTTTTATTACTTTTACCACTACACTATTATACTCACAATCTGCTGTCGAACTTGGGCTGCGATAGAATTTTTAGAATGGCGTTGAGAAGGACACTTCCTCCAAAGCGAGATTGCTATGTAGAGGTTGACATTCTCTTCCCCGAAAGTTTTTTTTATGGTATTGAATGTGTTTATCCATATCCGCGAGGCTGCTTGACTATTGGGCATTCCATTCGACTAAGCCGGAGTTAGGGGGACCTGACATGTAACGCAAGACTATAGTAGTCAGATCATCCTCTTAGCCCCACTTTGTTAAGCCATCTAGGTAGAAATCGAGTTTCACATTTCACGCGTGTGTCTATATGGTTGTCATCCATTTCTGGTGAAAGTGAGTTATCTAATTCTCACTCCGTAATTTACTTACTTTATTGCAATTTTGTCGGTCCATGACAATAGGTTTCGTCGTCAGTCTTGTTTTATATGTAATGGGGAAAACCTATGTACAATTCATTTTCACTCCAAAAAAAGATCTCAAAATGTGGCTGGACCAGTTAGATCAAGATGGCCAGAGATATGTGAAAGCCAGGATCGGCCAGCTTCTCCCATTGTTAGATATCAGCATCCACTCCAGTGTTATACAGGCGTTGCCCCATTTCTGGTGTCCACAAACTTAAACTTTCATGTTTGGTGAGTATGAGCTAACCCCAACACTAGATAAATATAGTGTTGCCATTGAAATGCCCTTGGAAAGAAATTTATTAGGCTGCCTATCGGTATTGATTCAATTTCTGAATTGTCACAATTTTTAAAAATCAAGGCCGAAGCGGTAAGGAAGGTTGTTAAAGCCAATTGCTATACATGCCCATTTTCATTTTTGGAAGAATGTTTTGCAAACCAACCAATGATTTCAAAAGTTAGGATTTTCATGTTAGCATTTTTTGGACTAATCGTTTTTCCTTATCAAAAGAATGCCATTAATCTTTCAATTTCACGGGTGATTAATCGTGTTTGCGATGGGTTAAATTATGTCAATATGGTTTTAGCTTAAACATTTTTATCATTAACCCGTTTCAAACAAAATGAGGAAAGGACCATGCTTGCCCATTGGTTCTTACATTACTTTTATTATATTAGGTGACAACGGATCCGCCACGCTTGCCCATTGTTACTCGATCAAGAGCTAAAATGGTCGACCAAACCGAGATGCACGATTGTATTTCCACCATGGAAGATCAACTCAAACAAGTAGCCGCCTCTATGCAACTAATAACGACTCAAATCCAATCTCTTCGAGTTAATCCGACTCCTGCTCTCGCTCTTCCCGAAATAGTTATCCTGAAGCAAGCAAACAACGCTCAAATGGGTGACGATGACATGCCTGAGCTAGAAGATGACCCACCGTTGATCACCGCCGAAAAGACAAAGCCTGACATCGTCCCCAAGGCGGAGCAAGATGAACGCTTTGTGAAACTCGAGGCGAAAGTGAAGCAATTGCAAGAGTCGCAGAGTTTATTCCCTTTCGACTTGTCTGTGTATGAGAAGGTTAAGGTGCCCAAAAATTTTTAAATGCCGGAGTTCGAGAAATATGATGGTACTTCCTGCCCAAAAGTATATTTGCAGATGTACCACGTACACATGGCATAATATGTCAAGAACAAGCCCCTCATGATTCAATCATTCCATGCAAGTCTGACTAGGCCCACACTGAACTGGTACATAATGAAGAATGTAAACTTTCTCGACACCTGAAATGAAGTGATTGATGCGTTCCTTAAGCAATACAAGTTCAATATGGATATTGCACCTTCCCGATAGGATCTTGAGAGGATGGAGAAGAAGAAAAGCGAGTCATTTAAAGAGTATGCTATGAGGTGGTGAAATATGTGCTATGAGGTGGTGAAATATGGCTGCTCAAATCACTCCTAAACCTATGAACAAGGAGTTGATGAAGCTGTTCATCAAGACTCTCCCATTTGAGTTCTGTAACCGGATGGCTAGCACATACGTCGAGAACTTCAATCAGCTTATTCTTGTGGGAGAACAAATTGAGATGGGGATAAGGGAATGATGGTTTACTAAGCCATCAAGTAAAAGATTCTCTGCCAAGAGGGAGAAAGAAGCTGTTGTGGATGTGAATGTGGCTTATAGCCAAGAAAGTACCAATCGTGCCCCGGCTATCCAAATGAATCCAAGGCAATAGCAAATTGCTGGCTGTCAATCAAGTAATAGAAGGCAGTTCGCTCCTCTCCCTAGATCTCCATCCTAAAAGTTGGCAATCCTTCGGAAGAAAGGTTTGCTTACTAGCGAGCCAAAGCGGCCTAATCACGAAAACGTTCGTGGTTATGACTCGGCAAAGAAGTGTGATTACCACAGCGGTGAATTGGGACATTCAACTAATGAATGTTTCACCCTCAAACATCGGATCCAAAACCTCTTTGATACAAAGGCATTCTCTTTCAGCAGTAATCAGAAGGATTCTCTACCTGGCCATGACGGAGGCGCAAATGCTGTCACTAAGTGAAGAAGTTCTTATCTTCACACTCCTCTACGAATGAGTCTTTTTATGCTCTCTAGGATTTTAAGTTTTTTCTAGGATTTCCTGCTTTTTGAGGTTTCAATTATCACTTTCGTTGCTAGGATTTGCTTATTTGTATTTTCCATTCCAATAATGTAATTCATTTTATTCTATTCAATGAAATTACAATTTTATTTCTAATTTTGAGGGTATGACGGGGTACACCAAACTAGTCCCATGACAATATCCAACCATGAAAAGAAAATATCATCCATGGAGAAATTCTAAAGGCTAGACTTTCTCATGCTTAAAAGCATTTCACTGAAAAATAATAATAATCCCAAAGCTTGTAGCAGATTAAACCGGTTTGTTTGTTTGACTTATTTACTTCATGTCTTAGAGCATAATTCTATAACTTGTTATGAGAAGAGACATCTGAAAATAGCGTATCAAGATTCAACGGTCATAAACTTGACTCGTGATTAGAGCACACTTACAATGAAAAAAAGAAGATTTAGGGGCAAGTAAAAGAGGATTATCATTCTCTAGTGGAAGATATTGGGGGCAAATTACAACGGCCCATATGTAGTGAAGAAGGTACTTCTTGGAGATGCCTTGATCCTGGCAAAAATTAATGGTCGTGAGTTTTCCACTCCAGTTAATTCTGATGTTGTCGAGAAGTATTACCCATGATTAAATTTTTTGTGTCATATTTTGAACTGCAAGCATTTTTATGTTGAATAAATTGCCTTAATGAGTTGCAAATTCAATGGTTTAAATTTGTTGCAAATCTTGTCTTTTTCTTCCGTGATGAATTGTTTGAGATAAATTGGATGTGTTAGATGGGATACTTTGGAGTGATGAAAGGCAAGCCTTATGTCATACACTAATCCCAGTGAGTTGTGTGGAAAAATTCCATGCCCACAAGGAACAGGGTGATCTCGCAAAGAGTACATCAAGCGAAGTGATGAGAGGTGATTTCTTCTTCTACCAAAAACACTACAAGTATATCCATTTTTTAGCCCTTTGAGCCCACACATATGAAGAGCTTTTTAAATTATCCCTATCAAGGATCATCCCATATTTGGGCAAAATTTGAAATGAATTATAAAAATTTTCTTACTCACACTTACATCAATCTTTGAGTATTGCTTTTGCAGTGTAACTTATATGGTAATTGAAGTGCCTTAGGATGATGAAGAGCAGTTCTTTCTCTATCCTATACATTTTTATCCATTGCGTAGCCTCTTTGAGCGTATGAATTTATTTCACATTAAACCTAGTTCATGATCATCCCCCACACTGGGGCAAGGCAAGAAAAACAAACCACTCAAGTAGCATGGTTTACAATGCTGATAAAAGATGGAGGCTATGCAAATCCAAAGAAAACAAGTGCAAAAAGAGGGGCATGAAAAAACAGTGTGCTTAGTAAAAGTAAGGCCAATGCCCGAAGAGAAAAATCAAACACTTGAGTCGTATCCCTAATAAGGTGGTACCAAAAAACTCAAATGATGTTGCAATCAATGGAATTGTGATGTGAAGGAAATTTTCGACGGTGGAGAAAAATTTGTGGAATTGTCAAGATGATCACCAACTTTGACCCCATAAACACTTTTTGAGCCTAATGATCCTTTCATTTCTCAACCCATGAGCTAAGCCTATGTTACGTCCTTTGCAAAGTCTTTTCAGATTATGGTACTTGAATTAACGTAAAAGTTCATATGTTTGAAAGCATCACTCGAAGAAGTGCGAGTAAGGCAATTTCTACCTCATTTCTTATGTTTCTTGACTTGTAAACCCCAAGGCAATTGCGAAATATCATTTTTCAATAGCCTCGACTCAAAGACTCCCATTTGATAAGCTGTTGATCAATCCTACATTACGGTCTTTGTTAAAGACCTCTCAGATTGGTAAAGGTCGTACCACTTACGAGATTGCTTAGACTCTTGTTTGGCATGACAATAGTGAGATCGAGTGATTGTAAAAATCCTACATCAAAGGTCAAGATAAAATGACCATTTTAATGAGGATGAGTGAAAAGTCCTTTCAAACTGAAAGATCTCTCACCTAACACATCCATGACACTCATGTGTTTAGATTGGAATATTCTTCTGAAATCTTTCCTAATGGAAATTAGGTGATGCAAGATTGATAAAAATCATCACGCATGAACCTCACTGAATTAATGCATGTCTGTGAATGCATGTTGCCTCTTCTTCAATTGTGTTTTACAGGAGACGTGTCCCAAGGATCAGAGATGTTACCAGGTAAGTATATCTCTATCCGTACCTTAAATACTTGTCATTACACAAGTATTCTCTCTCAAGTGCATCGACACTGGACTCGATCGAGCTGTCCCCCAAAGATTTTTCTCTAGATTTAGTCTGATTAAGATGATCGAATAAAGGTTCGGGTCTTGATCAGATGATCTATAATGCAACGTTAGGCGACCGAAAAAAGGTTTGGGTCCTAGCCAAGAAAAACCTCAATTTAGGCGATCGTAGAAAGGTATGGGTCCTGGAAAAATAATTTCCCAATTTAGGCGACCGTAGAAAGGTACAGGTCCTAGACACAACTAAATACTGCCATACTGGGTAACCGTAGAAAGGTACGGGTCCTAGGAAAGCAGTCTCCTTACAAAGCCTCGTTACTATTCTGGGCAACCGTAGAAAGGTACGGATTCTGGACATGTAACACCAACTATCTTGAATTACTCTACTCTCATTGGAGGTAAGATATTCTAGGTAGGTTCCTTTGACATCTTAGTCTGGATTTGGATGTCTTAATTCTTTTCGTTAAACATTTCACTCTGGATGTGAATGTTTTTCGATCATTCTCGCTATACCTTAGTCTGGATCTAGGTATTTCGAGTTTAAAAATTTTGACATCTCAGTCTGGATCTAGATGTCTTAATTATTTTTGTCTAAACATTTCACTCTGGACGTGAATGTTTTTTCGACTTTTCTTGTTATACATTATTTTGGATCTAGGTATTTCAAATTAAAAAATCTTGACATCTTAGTCTTGATTTGGATGTCTAAATTCTTTTCATTAAATATTTCACTCTGAATGTAAATATTTCTTGATCTCTCTCATTATACCTTAGTCTGGATCTAGGTATATCAAGTTAAAAATCTTAACATCACAGTTTGGATCTGGATGTCTTAATTTTTTTCGTTAAACATTTTAGTCTGGATGTGAATGTTTCTCGACTTTTCTCGTTATACCTTAGTCTGAATCTAGGTATATCGAGTTCAAAAATCTTGACATCTCAGTTTGGATTTGGATGTCTTAATTCTTTTCGTTGAACATTTCACTTTTGATGTGAATGTTCTTCTCAGTCTCGATGTCTCAATTTATTATCTATTAGACTCTTCAAGGAACTTGAGTGGAAACTAGGTACTTGTGGGGTAAATGGGGATTTATCATGTACCTCAAGATGCTTTACCGCACTAACTGGTAAGTAATTGTAGGTACGCTCTTTCCTTTCACATCATGCATTTGCATTAGCATTTCCATGCATCATATGAATTGCATTTTAAAAAATGGGATACATTTCCCGAGAAAAAAAAAATCATTCAGTGCATGTGCATGGTCAAAATTTAAGTTTCAATTTGTCTTTGAAGGCAACCTTTACAAGCTCACATTCAAAGAGGGGCAGCTGTTGACACCTAAATTTTGGCGATCTGGTCATTTATTTATTGCATAGAAAATTTTAGGTCAATTATATCCCTAAAAAAATATATTAATTGCATATAGGTTTATGTGCATTTATTTTTATTTTGCATTTTTTGCATTTTATTGGACCGGTAGTGGATGTGTTTAAATTAATGGTTCTAAGCTTTAACTTAGCAAGCTGGATTAAGCCCATGAAACGAGTAAATTGGCCCGAGCCGTTTTATTTTAATGAAAAATTACCTAAATGGATATTAGAAATGATATTACGGTGGATTTTTTGGAATTTAAGAATATCAAGTCGTAATCTTATCTTTAGGCGATAAAATCAGTAGAGAATATTTAGGAGATGAAGAAATTAAAAAAAAAAAATTTATGATCGGGAGGTTATATGCAATCTTCAAGACAAAGTATTCCACGGAGATCACGTTTTTTGCCTATAAAAGGGGCCGTGTACGGTTAGTAGGGGGTTTTTTTCTCTTCGTCGAAGAAAAAAGAGAAAAGTGAAATTTTAGAAAAAGGGAGGAGAGCTTCGTTTCTTTTGGACAGGAAAAGAGGAAAAAGTAAGAAGAAGGTGCAAAAAGTACATGGAGGGGATAGGGAGACGTGAGAGAGAGAGAGACCAGTGAGGGAGATGTGAGGAGAGAGGAACAAAAAAAAAAAAAAAAAAAAAAGGAAATTGCTCCTATTCATCTTCCTTGGCGAACCGAAGCCCTTGCCGCCTGAGCCGCCGGTCTCCAACCGCAAATGCCGGTGCCAACCGCCGCGCCCGCTCCACCGTGCTGTAGGCCCTGCACGCGACCACCGCCACCATTCCACCAGTCTCTCGAAGCTCTGCCTTGCTAGTCGCCGTCCGTGAAGCCTGACGTCGGAGCCGCTCCTGCCCTATTTTGTCACTTGTCCACGATTCCCCGGTGACGCTCGCTACCACGCCGAAGTCCCAAGTCACTCGCACTAGCACCAGCAAACGGCGAGTCCCCAGTCCTCGCGCCTCGACCAGCCTCGCGACACCAGTCAGTCACCGTCGCGCGCTGCTCTTCCCCGACGCCTCAGATCCCGAGCCACATTGCCGGTTTGCTTGCCTCTGTCGACCCAATCGCTGTCGACGCCACAGCTCACTTTCGCCGCCACCTGAAGCCACCACCGCACGCCTCCACTCTCTGATCTATTGCGTCTCCGCCTGCTATGACCCAAGCTCTGATGCCGGCCACCCTCTCTCCAGCTACCCTATCAACGTTGTTGTCCTTCCCCGTAGGTAGTTTATTTTTATTTTTCACCTATTTTATGTTATCATATTTTATTTTTTATTGGTTTATTTTTTAAAATTTTTGTTATTATTGTTCAAATTAGAATATTGGAATGTGATGTTCATTTTACGAATATTCTAGACATTATCCAATTATAATTATTAACTTGATCCGTAAGATGTTGGATCATTTTTTTTAACTATATTAATGTTTTGGGTATTTTGATAGTATTTTAATTGTTAAATCATTATAATTATTAATTTGATCCGTAAGATTTCGAATCAGATTTTTAATTATTTTGAACTTTTTGTCGTGATGTTTAGGTTTAGAGTAATTGTCCATTTAATCTGTGAGACAACAGGTTATTTTTTCGATTATTTTAATCTTTTATTTGGTAGATATATTGATTGTTTAGATATAATTGCTTGTTTTGGAAAAACACTAAAAAAACATAAAAATCAAAAAAATCAAATCTTGCATTAGAGTTTGTTGGTTTAGTAAATTTAGATTGCATTTTTAGGATTGCAGTTTTAGATGACTTTTGGAATAGATTATGATTGATTTTAGATAATATGTGCACATTTAAATAATCTCATTTTTCTAAAAAAAAAAAATAGTTTTCTAAGATAGGATAGGGTTTGAGTCAAATTAACCGCTAAAATAGATTAGAAAATTATTCATATTAGATAATTTAATTATGGTTTTTATTAATTCCGAATTTCAATAAAAAATACAAAAAATATTAGGTGCATAGTTTGCATAATAGGTTCATTTAGTTAGAATTTGTTTATTAGTAAAATTAGGTCATGTAGTTAGAATGCATGTTTTAATTTTGTGATAAAAGAAAACCCAAAAAATAATTACTTGCTTTAGTGTGTTAAATTCATTTGGTGCAATTTATTTTATTTAATGTTTAATAATGATTGAGTATCCGTGTGATCACCCAATTGCATGATAATAATTTAGGTTAAAATAAATGCAAGTTGCCTGCAAAAACATTTTTGAAAATTAAAAAGAAATGGTACCGAAAAAGCATTAGAGAAATCTAATGTAACCAAGTCCTCGTACCCTTAATCTCTGGTTTTGTAGAAGTAAAATGATTCTCCCACTATTTTACTTAGGTGTCTAATTGACCTACCGTAAACCGATTAGTGGCGACTCCAAGCTAATAACCTTCTGCATGCTAAATACTTGAATCTGAAGTCGTGAATTGCTATGGGCTTGGGAGAGCCTAGGCTAAGTTTAAAGACTTAGTAGTCCATTAGCCTAAACTTAGGTGGTGTATCCAAAATTTAGGTCGCGACAACCTACTCCTAAGATTGGAGAATGATTCTGTTTATTGACATGAAAGATGGGCAGAAGTCTTTTTGGTTGCCTCTCAAGGTTAGTTGTTTTCGTGGAAAAAAAGTGAGATCCATTTAAGAGTACCAACTACACAAATATGACTATGGCCCGTTTGATTCAGCTTTGGGAATGGGCTTTGGGACTTTAAAGTCCCTTGGCCAAATGCAAACGTGTTTGGTTCAATTTTTTGGACGACTTTGGCAAGAAACAATTGCATCTCCAAAGGCATTTAAGGGCCCTCAGTCCAAAGTAGGTCTGGAGGTCCTTTGGGAAACTGTATTTTTGGAATGCAAGTTCTGGTTACTGTTTATCTTCGAGGTTACTATTCATTTTTGAGGAAAACCATCGCACGGAGGCCAACAACCGCCGGCCAAGGGGTCGTGTGCGCTGGCGACGCGCTAGCAACTGCTGCCTGAGGGTTGCCTGACCCTAGTAACTGATGGCCTAAATCGCATGACCCAGGCAGCCACTAGAGGTCGGGCGACCTCAAGCGACGGTCGCCGGGGGCCAGATCTAGCCATCCGGCCACCCGATCTGGCGGTCTCGGTGGCCGACTTCAAAAAAAAAATAATAATACAAATTTTTTTTGTATTTTTAATTTAGTAAAAGTCATTTACAAATGCAAATTTTATCAAACGATATTTGCATTTCGGAAACCCTCTTCACCCAAAGGTATTTGCATTTTTGCAAATGTATTCCCCAAAAACCGAACCAAACAGACCCTAATCTGTTTTCTTGTGGATGTGTGACCATTTTTTCCCTTTTGAAAAAAAAAATGCTTATTTGCTTATAACTTTTAACATTACTTCAACAACACAAAAAAGCAAGGAGACTCAAGCAATATGTTAAAATTGCAAAACATTTATGGCAAGACATATACAAATAGTACGATTGATTATCAATAATGTTTCCCATGTTGATTGTGGATTCATTTTAAAAAAAGCATTCGTGCAACCCTCTGTTTCTCTGAATATGTGATTAATTTTGCATTCCCACAGCTCTGCGAGCAGTTCCAGCAATCATCATAAGAGGTTCCATCAGTAAATATGCCCGTGAGTATTTATAATAGTTTGAATGACAGATATAAGATCCATTTCAATATGTGAATGTGTAACCTTATTGGCTACTTCTAGTCTAAGGACATCACATATCCACATTTGTGTTGCGATGTGTTCACCGTACGTCAAAATTTCTATAATTCCTGAGAGACATATGCCTATTTATAGTTCATTGTGATGATGCATATTCTATTATTATTTATATATAAAACGAGGTGGCAATATATAAAAAATTATTTTGAATCAATGATTCATTTTATTTTATTTTTATTAATGACTCCAATTCATCAACTAAAAAGATGGGCAAAATTCTTTTCACGCGCCTCTTAATTTTGGTCTTTTCGTGGAAACCGTGAAATATTCCATTTTAAACTCACACGTCTTTGACAAAACTATTTTGTGCTGTTTTTCTTTTTGACCAAGAGGACTATAATGTTCACAATTGGAGGTTGGAAAAGCTCTGTCCAAAGCTTCCCAATCCTTCTAAGTAGAAAAAAGCTCGAAAGAGGAGTCTTTGCCCGTTTGAAACGAAAGCATGACTAAGTCGACCACGTGATTTGCAGGACCCTCTTTGGCCAAACTGTTCGACATGAGTCCAACTCTAGTCAAATTACCGGAACAACCCTGTGCCGAGATTTTTAGTTAGATGTATGGAAAAGTACGAACGAGCAACCAAACCCTAAGCAATTCAAGTCCTATAGGCAACATCCCATAAAGTTAGTTATATAATTTATGTCTCCAATTGCACAGTGCAATATAAGCTTCCATGCTGATAATGATTTTCAAATATGCTATTTCAAGTTAACCGGTGCCGTGCAAACCAAAATGCTATTGTCGTTACACTATAAGAGTGGAGAATGAAATCGAATCTTCTCACATCAAATTTGCTTTTTGGCATGATAATGGCTGAAAGATGCTTAAAAAAGAAAATAGGAATGATGAATACCCATACACTCGAGACAAAGCTTTTTTTCTTCTCTCTCTATTTCCACGAATAATGTAATTAAATAAACGAAACAAGTCTACTTACATTGTCTGAAAGATATGTACTCTCAGCGGAGTCATTAAACGAAAGGTCTTTAATAACATCTGGAACGGAGAAATAAATAGTAAATTGCAGACGTTGTTCCTTTCCAAGCAGGCTAAGGCATCCGTGTAACCACATGCTTTTCTAAATACGTGCTCAATTTTGTATCTCCGCGACTCAGCAATCAATTTCTTGCATTCAGCCAAAAGGAGTTTCGTCAGTAAATTATGCCTATGAGCGCAAGTAAGCACTTGAATAACAGACATGGCATCCATTTCAATGTGTAAGTGGGTAACATTATAGGCTAATTCTAATGTGAGGCTGTCTTTAGGGCCATATTTCTGCCTTTGATGTGTTTATTGTGCATTGGAGCTTTTATAGTTCCTACGAGATTTATGCTTGTTCTTAATTCATCTAATCATGTAAAATTTGTCATTAGTTTTAATATAAAATGAGGTGGTGATATATATAATCTGAAAACATTTTCAATCGATGATTATGATATTTTCTTTTGTGATTGGACGATTATGAATATTCCTGAGAATTGTAGAGTGACTTCAGTTTGTCAATCTAAAATATGGACAAAAATCTTGAAAAATAATGTAATTTCCTATTGCTCTGAAAAGAATATTTCCCCAAGACCCGGTTAAGTGCATTTACTATTAAGAGTCATGCTTATATTATAGTCAAATTGGTTCTTATGCATTTTCCATGATGTCAAAAGTTTAAGTGGTGACGTTAGATTCTCAACTAGTGGAAGACTTGGAAGATTTTCAAGTCTTCTTTTTGTCCCAATTACCACGCCATGTGGGGCCATTTTTTTGGTCAAACCATTTAACACGAATTCAACTCTAGGTGAAATTACATGACCAAAAAATAATAATAAAAATAAATCCAGACAAAATTACGAGAACAACCCATGCTGAGATTTACAGTTAGATTTACCGAAAGGTGCCAACAAGAAACTAAACAAGTGCTGGTACAAGCCCTCAGCAGTCCAACTCTTGCTCAAATTTTCACTTAGATTTATCTTCAAGGCTGCTATTTCAATTGACCCTACCATCCCCGTGCTAAAATGGTAGTGTCATTATAAAATGGGAGTGAAGAACAGGAATGGAATTTTCTCATTTTAATATTAATTTTTAACATGATAATGGACAACGAATGTTTAAAAAGGTATAAAAGAATGATGAATACACTTTTTTCAATGAAGATACAGTGTCCCCCCTCCCCCTTTTTTTGGGTAAATAACAGAACTACATTAAATAAAACGAGTCAAGTTTCAACGTCTGGAGTATATGTATTCCCAGCGGAGTCTACATACAAAAATGTCTTTAATAACATCTGGCACAAAGAAATAAAAGAACAAACTACATTTGTTCTTCCTTCGCAAGAAGGGCAAAAGAATCCGCGCAATCATCTTCATCTTTGAAGATGGGTTAAATTTTGTACTTGTGCAGCTCTGTAAGCAGGTTCCTGCAGTCATTTAGGATGACCAAGTATGCAATTATACTGCATATGAACTGTCAATCACGACACGCATGAAAGTGCCATCTAATTTGTACTTTGTCCATGCATGACCATTTTTTCCCTTTTGAAAAAAAAATGCCCATTTTTTTTTATTGGTTCTTATGTATTTTCCATGTTGTTAAAGTTGAAAGTGGCCACGTTAGATTCTCAATTAATGGAAGACTTCGAAGACTAGTGGAAGACTCATTTCATCCATTAGCTCGAAGAGGTCCCATTAGTAAATAGACCTATGAGTCCCGGTATTTGCTTGAATAACAGACGTCGATAATGATGCAAAATTATTTGCTAATTCAAATATAAAGCCTTGCTTTAGGGCCATATTTCTTCCTTCAATGTGTTTATCATCAGTTGAAGCTTCTATAGTTCTTTCGAGATTTATGCTTGCTCGTAATTCATCTAATGATGCAAAAGCTGTCATTAATTTCATATAATACGAGGTGGTGATATATAAAATTTGAAAATACTTTTAACCAATGATTACAATCTTTTCCTTTTGTGATCCGGGGACTAGGAATGCTCCTAGAAAATGTAGAATGACTTCTGTTCATCAGTCGAAAAGATGGGCAAAAGTCTTGAAAAACCATGAAAGTTAGTGTCGCTAGGAGAAGAATATATGCCCAACTTCAAAGTCTCTCAACTCTCTTTTCTATATAATATAGATGTCTCGTCCACAGAAGACCCAGTTAAGTGCATTAACTATTAAGAGTCACTCTTCTGATTATAGTCAACCAGTGGAAGACTTCGAAGACTAGTGGAAGACTTGGAAGACATCTTTCATCCACTAGCTCAAATTGCAGTTGTTGTTCCTTTCCAAGCAGACTAAAGCATCCGTGCAACCGTATGCTTTTTTGAATATGTGCTCAATTTTGTATTTCTGCAACTCTGCAAATAATCTCTTGCATTCAGCCAAAAGGGGTTCCGTCAGTAAATTATGCCTATGAATGCCTATAATTGCTTGAATAATGGGCATGTCATCCATTTCAATGTGTGAATGGGTAATATTGTTGGCTAATTCTAATGTAAGTCCATATCTTAGGGCATATTTCTACCTTTGATGTGTTTATTGTCTGTTGGATCTTGAAAAAGCATGTATTATGCTGTCGTCAGGAGAAGAATATTTTACCCAACTTAAAAGTCTCTCGACTCTCTTTTTTTAAATAATACAGATTATCATTCATAGCTCAAAGACCCGGATAAAGTGCATTAACTATTAATAGTCATGCTTCTGATTATAGTCAAATCGATTCTTATGCATTTTCCACGTTACAGAGTTGAAGTGGCCACGTTAGATTCTCCATTTGTGGGAGACTTCGAAGGCTAGTGGAAGACTTGGAAGACTACTTTCATTCATTGGCTCAAAGAGGTTCCATCAATAATTATGCCTTTGAGTGCCTGTAAGTGCTTGAATAACCGACATAAATAACGAGCTGATGATATATAGAAGACCAGTGGAAAGCTTGGAAGACTTCTTTCATTCATTGGCTCAAAGAGTTTCCATCAATAATTATGCCTATGAGTGCCTGTAATCGCTTGAATAACCGACATAAATAACGAGCTGATGATATATAGAAGGCTAGTGAAATACTTTTTTCATTCATTGGCTCAAAGAGGTTCCATCAATAATTATGCCCACGAATGCTTGTAATTGCTTGAATAACCGACATGAATAACGAGCTGATGATATATAGAATATGACTCCGATTCGTCAATTTGGAATATGGGCAAAAGTCTTTTCATGCGCGTCTTAATTTTTGTGAAATTGCAAAACATCTATGACAGAGAATTCATACATAGTATGGTCAATCTTAATAATCACTTTGTCAGTACCTCAATTTCGTGAACATGGCAACACTCCTATTCTTTTGTTTTTTTTGTTCTTTTGCTCTCTAAAATAGAAAAAGAATATAAATTCATTTTGTAACGTCAATTAATTTTTCTATTCTCTAGAATAGAATAGTGGCCGCAAATAGATTTGAAATAAAAATAAGAAGTAAAAAAAAGTAATTTCTTATTCCCGAAAACAATTTCTAAAAATAAGTCATTTTTTTCTTTTCTTCTTCTTCCTCATTGCTCGCCACCCCCTATTGCTGTAGCCGCCAGCCATCACCATCGCTGCCGGCTAGAGGAGGAGAAAAATGAGAGGAAAAAGAGAAAAGAAAAAAATTATAAAAAAAATTAAAAGAAATTATGGGTGTTGTTTTGCTCAGAAATTGTTACCGGGAATAAAAAT
Organism: Eucalyptus cladocalyx; assembly: GCA_017140615.1. Classification (NCBI taxonomy): domain Eukaryota; kingdom Viridiplantae; phylum Streptophyta; class Magnoliopsida; order Myrtales; family Myrtaceae; genus Eucalyptus; species Eucalyptus cladocalyx. The sequence continues at coordinate 15,554,414 of CM029520.1, read as the reverse complement.
AGAAAAAAACTAATTCTGAAAATAAATTATTCTTTGGAACAGAAATATCACCAAACAGGCCTCAATTGGCTAGAGCAATTAAATATTCCTCTTTTACACTCAAATTATCTTTAGTTTTTACATGTTTATATTAGGTGATATTTCTGGTCAGATTTCACGTGCAGATTAAATTTGCCTCTGATGGAGGTAGGTCATTGACACTAAAACTAAAGAATACATAACGAATTACTTTTTAAGGGCTAGGCCCTAGAAATTGTGCAAGAAGAAAAAAGAATCTATATATATTTAGCCCAACATTACTCATCTTCCGCCCCTTAATTGATTTCTCTTCACAATAGATCAGATTAAAAAGATTGGTAGAGGTTATGGCGTTAGAGAGACAACTGCCACTGAGTTGAGGAGAACACGTGACCGCCAAATTCATCACACGCCACACCTTTCCATGAGCAGCAATCTCCATTTCCACCTGGCAACGGCCATTATTCGAGCTTAGAGTAGATGCAACGAGATCTTGCTCCGTTAATTCCTCAACTCCTTTCAACTGGCAAGGCCGAGCTCTCATCGGCATGATGCAATGGAATTTGGATTAGCAAGGCGTGCATGAAACACTGAGATCATAATGACCCAAGTATAAAGCATGTACACTAATGACAGTAACATTATGTTGTCTTTTGTTCATTTTATTTTATTTTTGTGTTTGTTATTAAAGCACGTATGTCATAAAAGAACCAGAGGAGATTGGAATTTCACAGCTATAATGGTTATCATTTCTGTGGACAGGAATTTTTGCGCTACTCCAAGAGAAAAGCAAAAGCATGGAAAAGATCAGGAAGCCACAGATTGATCAGGAATTGTGCATGTAGCCATATATTCATGTGACACTTATTATTTATGTAATGCTGTGTGTCTAGTTCGAATTGAGAATGGTTATAAATGATTTAAGATTCTTATCTATGTTTACTTCATGTCAGCTCATGTTTTCCATTGGATATTATGGAGGCGCTATCTTCTTGTTGCATATTCTAACTGCTTTTTCTCTCCTAGAGAATCATATCATATCATTGTATAAATTAACATGTATAGCGGCTTGTACACGTACTAGTGCTTGTTGCGACTATGTGCCAAGTGGTATTTCCTTCGATGTCTTGGCTGTCATAGAGAATCTAATTTAGGAGATGTCCTCGTTTCAAAAATCTAGTTTACAGAAGCTAGTAAAGACCAAGAAGATAAATGTTGTAATATTAATATGGAAACTAACCGGATCTTATCGCAAAAGAGTCAGCCGCAAAATAATCCATTAATTTGATGGTTAAACATATCAGTAACGAGGAAATAGTTTGTCATCCTTAATCAACAATTTATTTCATAAAAAGGTTTCCAATATGGATATGGAGGAACAAAATGGTACATTTGGTGGCACCGTAGCCATTGAAAATTATAAAGAAGTTTACAAAAATTTTCTCTTTGTATAAGTAAAATTTACCGTGTTGGTGTGAAAGAGAAACTCACTCTTCATTTAGTAAAATTGAATCCTTGAAATTAGGATTGAAAATGTGTTAACTAACACACTATCAAGAAGGTACAAATGGTTGACATCTTCAAAAGCATACGAACGATGAAATGATTATTTCCACCAATCTACATCCTAAGACCATGGCCGTGTATAGCACGGGTCTATTGGATATTTAATTTCCATTTGAGACTCTTTCTTCAATCGAACCCAAATTTCTTTTCATACATGTGTATGGTGCTTGAATGGCCAATGAAATTTCCACCATCGAATTGCTTCTCACTACCTATAAAAGGCATCTCTACTGAAAACCAACTCTACCAAAAAGCAAAGTAACAAAACAAAAAATATGGCGCCCTCGTTGTTCTTCATGTTTTGTACATGGGTTGTCCTTCTCGTGACAATTCATACTTCAATTGCTAAGCCACTATGCCATGCGGATGAGAGCTCAGCCTTGATGGAATTCAGGCGAAGTTTCAGAATCAATAGAATATATTTTAGGTGTATTTATCCAAAGGTTGAATCATGGTCACAAGATGAACATGGAGATTGTTGCTCATGGGATGGCATTGAGTGCAACAAGGCCACCGGTCATGTCACAGGCCTCGACCTTAGCCACAGTTGTCTCTTGGGTACTTTATCTTCTAACACTAGCCTCTTTCGCCTACTCCACTTGGAATCGCTTAATCTTGCTTACAATGACTTCAACACTTTCTCAATCCCATATGGCTTTGGCAATCTTTCCAGGTTACAATACCTTAATCTTTCTTGTTCAAACTTATCAGGGAAAGTCCCTTCGGATATCTCTTCGCTCTCCAAATTAGTTTCTCTTGATTTGAATCCTTTACGTGATCTTGAGATAACTCGCGGTGGTTATTGGTGGAGTATTCTTAAGATGCCCAACATAGACAACTTTATTCAAAACTTAACTATGCTTAGAGTACTTGATCTCTCTTTTGTAAACATGTCATCACCATTCCCTCATGTATTGGCAAACTTCTCGTCTTTGAAGTCGCTTAAACTTAGATCATGTCAATTTCATGGAGAATTTCCTGTGAGCATCTTTCAGCTACCAAACTTGGAAGCCCTCGACATTAGCGACAATTATCACCTTTCAGGGGAAGTACCCATTTCAATTGGAAACTTTGTTTTCTTGAATGAATTATCAATTGGCAATTGTAATTTATCAGGTTCACTTCCCACTTCAATGGGCAATCTTTCTCAGCTTGCTCATTTAGATTTATCATATAATTTATTTCATGGTCAAGTCCCTACTTTCTTGGCCAATCTTACCCAACTATCTTATCTAGATGTCAGTTACTATGATTTTAGCATTAGTATTGGGCATTGGTTTGTCAACTTGGTGAAACTCACCTATTTGAACCTCGCAGGTAATAGTTCTTCTAATAGCAATGTTCTTTAACAGGGAAAAAAAAACTTCAAGATTCAATCAATATCCAAACTAACCGTCCTTTTTTTTTCATATTTGGCAGATTGTCAGTTAAGCAGTCCAATTACATATTCATTCGAGAACTTGACTCAATTGGTTTCGCTTCAACTTGCTTACAACAATTTGCAAGGTGAAATTCCAAACTCATTATGGGAACTCAAGGATCTTGAAGTTCTTGATCTTTATGGGAATAATTTGAGTGGCACCATGGATTTACACAAACTCAAGAAATTGAGAACTTTATATTTGTCCTTCAACAACATATCTTTTGTCAGCAAGGCCAAAATCAATGCCACTCTTCCAAAACTTTCCGATTTATTTTTAGATTCATGTAACTTACATGAGTTCCCCAAGCTTTTAGGCTACCTTAGCACATTAGAGGAGATAAGTCTTGCACACAATAAAATTGAAGGGAGTATTCCTATGTGGATGTGGAATGGTAGCAGAGAATCCTTGCTCTATGTGGATCTTTCCCACAATTTTCTGACTAGTTTTGGAAATAATCAGATTAATCTACCACTACCCAAGTTGGCTTACCTTGACATTAGCTCTAACTGGCTCAAAACAGAACTCCCTAGTCCACCTCCGTCAGTGGCTTATTATAATATCTCGCACAACTTCCTCTTCGGAGAAATCCAATCTATCTGTAGTGGGAGATCCCTCGTCGTTTTGGATTTGTCCAACAATAATTTGAACAGCACAATTCCTCCATGTGTGGGAAAATTTGATTCTTTGTCAATTTTAAATCTTGGGAAAAATAAACTTGAGGGCATGATCCCCCATGCTTACCCAAAAGGCTGTTTGTTGGAAATTATAGATCTCACAAAGAACCGATTGCAAGGGCCTGTCCCAAGATCTTTGGCGAATTGTAAAATGCTAAAGTATTTGAACCTTGCTCATAATCAAATTCTTGATGGGTTCCCTTTATGGCTATCAGAGTTAACTGAGCTGAAAGCTATTATCTTGAAATCCAATAAGTTTCATGGTCCAATAGAAGCATATCGAAGCCAATTTAACTTTAGCAATATGCATATCATGGACCTTTCATATAATAGTTTCAGTGGTGAACTTCCTTCCAAGTTGTTGCAAAGTTTCCATGCCATGAAAGTGATTGTTAGTCAAGATGAGTTGGAATATATGAATACACCTGAAAATGTTACTATTTACACTTTTCTCTTTGAGTATGGAATGACATTGATGAATAAAGGTGTAGAAACAGAATATGCGAAGGTTCCACTTGCTCTTATGCAAATTGACTTCTCCAATAACTTATTCGAAGGACACATACCTGCTCTCATTGGAGATTTGAAGTCGCTTATTTTGCTTAACCTTTCAAATAATGTTCTAACCGGTTCCATCCCGCCATCCTTAGCAAATTTGACATTGCTGGAATCTCTAGATCTTTCTCAAAGCAAGCTTTCTGGAGAGATCCCTCAAAAGCTAGCCCAACTTACATTTCTTTCATCTTTCAATGTCTCTGATAATCAATTGTCGGGACCCATACCACAAGGGAGTCAGTTCAACACATTCGCGATCAATTCATTTGCCATGAATGAGGGGTTATGCGGAAGTCCTTTGCCAAAAAAATGCACAATATTTGGGGATGACTTACCATTACCACCATCTTCCCAAGAGGAAATTGGCAAAGAGTCTCTGTTCAACTTGGATTGGAAAATTGTGCTAATTGGTGCTGGAATTGGGTTTTTGATCGGTGTTATACTGGAGAACTTGATCATTGACGAGAAGAGTAGGTGGTTCCTACACTGGTCCAAGAGAATGGCAAAAATTTGGAAAAGATCGTGAGAAGGCATTGGAGAATAAAGAGTTGTACTTGCAGTTACATACCTATGGGACGCTGTCTATAATGCAATCTTTTGTGTGTTTAGTTTGTACTGTATATTGGAAGATAAAGAGCATATAATATTCCTCTTATCGTATTATGTTAATTTGAATTTAAAAATTGTCTTCATGGAGAGAATATAAAAATTATATTTCCTTCTTCGCTTCTGCTTCTTATCTCTTTCGTCTCTAAAGCTGAGACTCGCGCGTCATGGAGGAGGGGAGCGAAGCAGTTGGAGCAAAGCAAGGAGCACATGCTCGAAGCAATCCACCATTTTTCCTCTGGCTTCCTCCCGATCGCCGCCAATCCACCATCCACCACCTCCAATCCCCGTTGGCCATCCCAGCCGCTCGAGCTCATTCGCATCAGAAACAGAGCACACACCAGAGAACACAGATGGCCGAAAACCAGCTAGACTGAATTCATACGAACTGTTCTAATCGATTTTCTCCCACTGAAAGGTTTGCTTCATTGATTTCAGGGCGCCAGTCAACGCCGTTAGCCATTCCCAGATCGTCTGGCTCTGTTCTAGTCCGTTTTGAGGATGAAATATCCAAAGAGTTCAAATCTTCGTTTGAAGCTTCTTCGCCGGCACCAACCACTGAGGCGACGCCTCTAAGAGCTTGGTTATCTGTCCTATGGCCAGAGACTGCATCTCCAAGGTATGTACATCATTGCTCTGTTTTAGTAAGCTGTAATTGAAGCTTGAGTGAAAATTGAGTACTGATTAGGAATAAAATGGTAGTCTGAGCGTACTTTAATGTCACTGAAATCATCTAGATCGGAATTAGTACTTTGATGATGCTTCTGTGCTCTGTGTTTGAACTGATCACCGGTTGTTCGTGAAAATAGAGTGAGATCACATATATATTCGAGTGGCTGTCCTTAAATTGAATGCATAGACGTTTATCTCATGCTCAGATCGTGATATGGGCATGTGATTCGCTAGTCTTGGTTCTGGTTCCCTTGATTTAAAGTCATGGCCGAGACTTCAAAGTGACTGGTGTTGCTTCGTTTTCAGTCTTTGTGTTTCATACGACAAACACCCCCCCCCCCTCCCCCGAGTATTCTGGTTGGGTGCATGTGTGGTGGCCAGTGGACGTTTGTATGGATTGACGTGGTGACTGGAGTTGATCATTGGTGGAGCAAGACATGTTTAGCCCTCTGTATGAAGCTCGTAAATGTCATTCTCGGGCGAAATGCTCACGTGCTTTTGTTGCTTAAGGTGAAGGATGGACATCCATGGCGAGTGTTGAGCTTATAGGTTGAACATCTTGGTCGTGAATAGTAAGGGAAGAAGACCAGACCAAAGCTCGTGTGTTCAGGAAATAATGGAGGGAGAGACTTAACCAAGAAAAAACGAAAGAGTCAAAGAAAGGAAAGAGGGAGATGGGGAAATCTGCAGAAATGCATGTTCTGGAAACGAAGGAAGAATAATAATAATAATAAATTTCTGGTTTCAATCGGGCAGCTAAGTGTTAGGAATAAATTTAGTTGAATTTCATTTGATTTGTATTCACCTAACTAAGGCAGTCCTTCTTGAATTCTGAAATGAATTGATTTTTTTTAGATTGTGTTTTGCTTAGATAAAAATAGAAATGGATAAAAATAATAAAACCAATTAAAAAAATGTCTTTGTCGTTTTTATTGCAATTACTTTCCGGGGTTAGCTGGGTCATCTTCATTATTGCAAAGCATGTGGGACTTCCGAACTGAAGCTACAAACAAGTTGGGAGAAATACATGGAGTTATATATTGCTCCAGGTCAAATTCGTCTTCTTTTCATTGTGAAGGATCCAATCACCGGTGAAGCATTTCAGACATTTTTATCTTAGAAGCAAAGACGTTACATAAATCTTCTTTCCATAAAGGGTAATGTCCGTGTTCACAATCTTTAAGAGAAAATTTTCTTTGGACTTATATGCCCCTCTTTTTATTTAGCAATACTATGTTCATTTTTCAATTTTGTTCTGTAATTGAGGGCACCGAACGCTATGCTGCTTCGCTCTACACGCGCATCCCTTCATACCGTCAACTGCCACTTCTCGGCAGAGGCTGTGGAGGCGGAGGACGGCGTCGAAGAGAAAGGGCGGAGACACGCTCGGGAAGAGGCTGCTGAGCCTGGCGTACGCAAAGCGCAGTGCGGGTGGTGACGATTCGCAAGTGGAAAGAGGGAGGAGGCGCGGCGTGCAAGTACCAGCTCAACCGCGTCGATAGAGAGCTTCGCAAGCTCAAGCGCTACAAGCATGCCCTCGAGGTTCTCCTCTCTCTATGTTGAACTTATTTACACACGAGCAATTCTCGTCCTTTTGCGTGGTTCGCTATATAGAAGCTCAAATGCTTTTATATAAGTAAAGAGTTGATTCTTTGGAGAAACTGACACCCTTAAAAAAGGCAAAGCTATGAAAGGAGAGCTCTATTAGTTCGAAATTATAGGTAGATAGGAGCTAAGCAAGCGACTGATATTGAGTACGTTTCTCGATGTGGTGGTTCAATTAATCTAGTGCATCCCATATTCATATATCTGGTTTGCAAACCCATCTCACACGGGTTTCTAACCAGCTCATAATATGTTAATGACGACTTCTAATTAAATCTTGAATGCATAATTAATTGAGAAGACCAAACAAGGTAATTGTGCAATCAGAATGATGCACACGACCTACTGAAAAATAGATTTTCTTGGGTTTACTAATGATGTTTGTTGAATTATGTCTCAAGTTTGAGTCCGTTAGACAAATACGCATAAGTTTGGCCAAATAAACAAAGTTCAGGGGAGATTTTGTGATGTCTTCGAAAGTTTGTTCCAGCATTAATCCTATCTCTATGCGTAGAAGGAAGAAGCCAAGTTAGCTGCATGGTGGTTTTTTTAAATTCTTCAAGCATGCAAGCGAAGTCAGAGGAGAGATTTTCGGCCAGCAAAGTCTTGAAGAGAGATTGTCTTCTGCCGAAAGTCTTCTGCTGAAAAGGAGGGAATCCACATTCTTCTGCATTAAATAAAGGACCACCACCTGCTGCAAATGCATGAAGAAGACGCATGAAGAAGACTCCTTTTATGCTTGCTTCTCTCCGGGAACAAGAAATTTGAAGACTGCGGCCCACCTCATTTCACGGATCAATGGCACACGTTTGTTGACTCTCCTCTGCCTCATTAAATGCTTGTCCATGCACATGCACGATCTGCATGCATGCCTATAAATATGGTGGGAGTTCGGTGCCGATTGTGGGCTTGTCTTGTGGGCGCCTGCGCTGCATTTAATGAGGCCATTTATTTTCATTTGTTTTGTTTTGTTTTCTGCCCTTCTCCCTATAGAAGGAGAAGACGTCAGAAGCTCGATAGATAGAGCGAAAGCAAAGAGCTCGGCAGAGAGTGAGAGGCTTGAGCTCTGAGAGGTTTGTGTGGAGTCGAGTCCAGTGAGTTGAGTTGTTAAACATCGTGAGTATCGGGTATAAAGTAAGGCTGGGAAACACTTGAGTGCATGAGTGATTGTAATCTTATAATTCTCCGATTTATAGTGGATATATTTGCTAGCTCTCCCCGTGGACGTAGGTTTCGACATTCGGACCGAACCACGTAAATTTCTGATATCCTTTCCTTTTATTGTTCCTTGTTTTATTTCGATCAATTTCGATAGCTCCCGACATAATTGCAAAATTACGATCCGCTTCTGCTGCAATACTGTTAACAACAATTAACAACATATACAATGGACGACGCAATTGAACTTATCTAAGCAAACTTTTAATATTAAATTAGTGGGTTAACTTTGTTGTTCTTTTTTTCACTTAACAGAGATGGACATTAGTCATCTTGATCAAAGGAAAAAACATGGGGATATTAGGCATTCCACATACTCACTGGCGTGGACTTGATTCTAATTGTGGTGATGAAACCATTCATAAATATTTCCTCAGTCAAGAAAGACCTTCAGACAAACAGTGAACGCATCTACATGTCTTTGACGATCAACAAAGACTCGAGGAAGCAATCCTCAATGCACATATACCCCAAAACACCTGCTTCAAACAGACTATTTTACTTTTAAAATCGCAGATAAATTCATCGCCCGGAGTTGATCAAGTTCTTACACAAAATTCTAGTTTCACGAAATGCCCAGTACATATAGCCATCAATCCATCTGAGGTTTGGAGCCACAACATTCATGCTCACAGATAACAGGTGCATCCTGTTCATAATGAAGGTAAGAACTGCCCATTTTATTATGAGTTATTTGCTTTAGCACCGTAAACATTTGCAACTAACTTCCGATGTTAAACAGCAATTGACGAGTTGGAGATTCTATTGTAACTTGAATCCATCTGAGGTTTGGAGCCACAACATTCATGCTCACAGATAACAGGTGCATCCTGTTCATAATGAAGATAAGAACTGCCCATTTTATTATGAGTTATTTGCTTTAGCACCGTAAACATTTGCAACTAACTTCCGATGTTAAACAGCGATTGACGAGTTGGAGATTCTATTGTAACTTGAATAAACAATCCCCTTTACAAGGATGCAAATTCTGTCCATGTCAAGAGCCTCATGACTTGGAACTGTGCCTTATGGAATTGCTCACTTAAGTCCCCTAGTGATCCAGTGTTGCCAATTACTATGTCTGCATTAGATCTTTTCAAATCCAACGGCATCTGAGCATTTATCCTGTTCCCAGCATCTTCCTTGTATGTTCTGTTTCTTGCCACAAGCCGTCGAAGCTTAGTTTCTGGATCGACCCAGACAACAACGATGGGCTTTGTCCACTTATCCATCTTCGCCTTGAACAACAATAGGATGTCAAGAACAATAACCTTATGTCCTTTCAACCGAAGTTTTAAAATTTTCACAGAAGATGCCGGATGATATGTTAGGAGCCAGCAGCCTAAACATAACAAAGCACAGAAAGATTCAGGAAATTAAAAGATTAGAAGGTTTCTTATCTCGAAGTTCGATGCAACTGTTGATGCATCATAACTCGGCTATGACCAAGGCAATGAAGGGGGAAAAATTTCAGACTGATATCACAAATTGCAGACAGCGACTGCATCCATGACGAGTTTAAAAGAACTCCAATATTAGAATTTATCCCCTGTTTCATTAGAGCAAGAAATTTCTCTGGTCAAGCAGAATCGTATGCATCTGTACTTATGCATGGTAAGTTTGCTGTTGTGTCCAGCATGCTTCGATCCCCATTTTGAAGCTAGAACTAGTACTGCAAGTTTAGTTCATATTTACCATTACCTATTCAAAACTTGACGCTTTACAAGATCAGAAAAGACAATTTGGCCCAACTTTGGCCTATGAACTTCTCCATCAGCTTGTAGAGTCTCCTCCCCAAACACAGCAACAACTTATTTCCATTCGCCAGTCCCTTTCTTTAATACATCCTGCAAACACAACAAGGAATTCGAGAATTCCAAGAAGGAAAATGCAGTCCTCATGTCCTGTAAAGTGGCAAGATGCCATCCTCACTACATGGATCAACACAATCGTTGAAACTTGCTAGAAGAAGAATAACTCCCTGCAGCATTTTATGTGTACTCTTAAGCGAAACTATCTGCCCATTGTCACATGCTACGGTTTTAAGACGGTCATACTCTATCGTCTCATAAAGGGAAATCATGAGTATATTTAGCCAATAACAAAAGCATCATTTACCCAGTCAATCAAGAAAGTGAGATCTTTCAGAGAACAGTACTCTCAAGTTTGCACAATGTTTCTCCTTGTTGGAGATTCCAACTTCAAGAACATCCCCTTGCTTTTCATATTTCTCTTAAAGAAGGAAAGAAATCAATAGTAGACATGATCAACGAATGTAAAATAAACCATCTACCATCCCTTGCTTTCATATTTCTAGACAGAATTTGATGTACATTGTTATAACTCATAAAAACACCAATCAAAACAGAAAAATTTCTGTTTTTGAGAGAGAGGGAAGATGAAAAACAGAGCACTTCATACGTCTTGTGCTTAAGAAAAAAAACTGTCAAGTACAACCCCTAAATACAAAACAAAAACTGCTCACGTACGTGCAACACATAACTGCACACAAACGTGCTATTAACTTCCTAGAAAATAACAAAAACACTAAACAAATAACTACATTGAACTTGGCTGTTTTTTAATATAAAAAACAGAGTAAAACAGAGTAAAAACAGCAGAAAACAGAATAAATAAAAGAAAACATAAAACAGCAACGGAGACATTATAATCCAACAAACTCCTCCTTGGATCAGTTGCTGCTGCATACTCCAATTTTCTTTCTTAGTACTTCAAATCTTCCAGCTTGAAGTGGTTTTGTGAACATGTCTGCAAGCTGATCTTCAGATCGCAATAGACCAACTTAACTTCGCCACTTTGTTGCACCTCACGCAGAAAGAAAAATTTGACTTTGAAATGCTTGGTTTTGCCATGGAAAACTGGATTACGAGATATTGCTAACGCCGCTGATTATCCACGTTAACTTCAATGCAATCACTAGAATTCAACCACAGATCTTTCATTATCTTTTTCAGCCACAAAGCTTGATTTGCAGCTGCAGAAAGCTGCTATAAACTCGGCCTGCGATGACGAGCTACAATCTCTTGCTTTTTGGAACACCAGGAGAAACAAGCAGAACCAATATTGAAACAATACCCAGACGTACTTTTCATGTCATCCACTGAACCAGCCCAGTCACTATCAGAAAATCCTTGCAGATTAAACTTCTGACCTTTCTTAAACTTCACACCAAAGAACAATGTTCCTTTGAGATATCTTAATACCCTTTTTGCTGCAATCAAATGTAACTGACTAGGACTACTCATAAACCTAGATAAAATACTCACAGCAAATAAAATATCTGGTCGGTTGCTTTGTAAGATACATGAGACACCCAATCAGACTTCTATACATAGAAGCATCTACTGCATCTGTTCCATCATTCTTCTGCAGCTTTTCTTTAGCAGCCATAGGAGTGCTTACACTTCGACAATCTTCCATCTGAAACTTCTTTAGAATTTCCTTCATGTATTTTTTCTGACAGATGAAGATCTCATATGAAGCCTGTTTGACTTCCAAACCCAAAAAATAAGCCATCTTTCCCAAGTCTGACATCTCAAAAACTGCAAATAGATCTTGCTTCACCTTCTCTATCAATTCCATATCATTCCCCGTCACTAATAGATCATCTACATAAAGTGACAGAATTACAACACTGTGATTCACCTTCTTGACATAAAGAGTGAACTCACTTAAGCTTTTACGAAGCCAAAATCCTGCAAATATCGATCTATCTTCCCATACCAAGCTCTTGGAGCCTGCTTGATCCATATAGAGCTTTCTTCAACCTATATACATTCTCTTCTTGCCCTTTGATACTAAAACCTTCAGGTTGTTCAACAAAAATCTCCTCCTCAAGCTCTCCATTCAAAAATGCAGACTTGACATCTAACTGAAATATAGGCCACCCATTCTCTGCTGCAATAGCTAACAGTAGCCTTATTGTATCAAGTCGTGCAACAGGAGCAAATGTTTCAGAATAGTCTACTCCCCATATTTGTGCATAGCCTTTCACCACCAGTCTAGCTTTGTGTTTATTAACAGAACCATCAGGATTAAGTTTTGTTCTAAACACCCACTTAACCCCAATCACATTCTTATCGGATGGTCGTCAACAAGCTCCCATGTGTGATTTTTCTGGATCATTGAAATCTCCTCCGCATTGCCGCAATCCACCTCGATCCTCCTTAGCTTCCACAAAGTTATATGGTTCGAGCATTGCCACATTGCTTCTTTCATAGATTTCAGCAAGTGACCGTGTACCTCTCACTGGTAAATCATCAACACTGTCTTCCAATCCATCTATAACTTCATCAACCTCTAAATCTGTTGCAGGTTGTTTTTTTCGTTATTCTTTCGTTCGCACTCTTTCCTTCCATCCAATTCCACTCATCTTCCTCTAGAAAAACAACATCTCTGCTTACAATCACCTTCCCTGTCATAGGGTGAAAAATTCTGTAAGCCTTTGATTGGAGACTGTATCCAATGAAGATTCCAAGCTCTGCCTTCTTATCCAGCTTGTCCCTCTTGACCTCAGGAACATGAGTGTAACACAAACACCCAAAAACCTTTAAATTCTTCACAGAAGGTTTAACACCATACCAGACTTCAAAAGGTGTTGACCTTTCTAAGGCCTTTGTGGGCAATCTATTCAACAAGAACACTGCAAGTATTAGCGCCTGTTGAGAACTTCTTAGGCAACATCTTCTCCCGCATCATACATCTAGCCATCTCCATAATACTTCTATTTTTCCTCTCACTTGACCCCATTCTCGTTGAGGTGAATAGGAGCAGTGAACCGCTGCACAATTCGCTTGCTCACAATTCAACTTAAACTTGTGAGCAGTATACTCAGAACCATTATCAGACCTGAGCATTTTAATTTTCTTCCCACTCTGATTCTCAACTAAGGCTTTAAACTTCACAAACACATCAGCAACTTCAGACTTGGCTCGCAGAAAATATATCCAACTCATCCTAGTCATATCATCAGTGAAGGTAATGAAATACCTGCTACCATTGAGAGAAGACTCAGACATAGGTCCACATAAATCTGTGTGGACTAATTGCAGCTTTTCACATGCTCTCCAGCCTCCTCCTTTGAAAGGAAATCTGGCTTGCTTGCCAAGAAGACAAGTTTTGCACTGTGGAAATTCCTCCTCCAAACTTGGCAAGTCATCTGCCAAGCTATTTCTCTGCATAAACAACATGCTCTTCATGTGAACATGCCCAAGTCTTTTATGCCATATCTCTGCATTTTCTTCTTTGCACTTTAAAGCCATTTGTTGCATCTCTTGTGGCTTGAACATGAAACTCTTGTCCTCCATTGGAATTCTTAGCACTTCTTTGCTATCTGCATTATTAATAAGACATTCCTTCCCTTCGAATTTCACTTTATAGCCCTTCTCAACTAATTGACCAACACTTAACAGATTGTGGTCAATATTTGGCACAAAAAGAACATCACCGATCAGCTTCACCTCCCGATTTCCTTCAATAGCCACTGTACCCTTCCCTTGCACTTCAATATACTGTCCATTGCCAATTCTAACTCGGACCGATGATTGTCTAGACTCCTAAACAGACTTTGAATTGCCAGTCATATGATTAGTACAGCCACTATCCACCAGCCATGCATCATTCCCAACAAAAGATTTAGAAAAGGAAGCTACAAACAAGTGCTCTTCCTCGTTTCATTCACGCTACCGGGCTTTTCCCGCTTGCTGGTAATTTTTCTCTTTGCGAGATGGCTTCCATGTGACCCAACTTGTGACATCTTCTCGCATCTAGCATCAAGCTTTCTCCAACATCTAAAAAACGATGATTAGTTCCACCACGGTATTGACAAGGCTTTTTGTTCATCTTCCATTTGCTAGACCCACCAGAATTTCCTTCTTTTGCTACAAACTTGGAGTCACCGGCATTTTCTCGGACTGAATCCATTTCTTCCCTTTGCCTCCATCATTTGATTTCACTCTAGCTTGCAGCGCACCTCTACAAACTCTTCTTTTCTCATCGGTCTTACGTGCTCCGTGCCTCGCAAAGCATTCAACAATTCTGCAAGCTTTATATCGTAAGTCTCTTGTATTTTCCAGAGACGCTATGGTGGCTTCGAACTTCTCTGGAAGAGACACCAGAATCTTCTGAACAAGCCTTTCATCCTTCAAGTCAGTCCCTAAAACTCTGATTTTTTCAGCTATCCCAACCAACCTATCAGAGTACTCCTTCACTGACTCTGAATCCTTCATCTGCTATCTCTCAAACTCCCTCAAGAGATTCAGCACCTTCATGCCTCTTATCTTCTCATCTCCCTCGTATTCATCCTTCAAGAAATCCCATATTGCCTTTGCAGAATCACATCTCATGATCCTTGTGAAGATAGTGGGTGAAAACAGCAGCGTACAGGCATGACTTTGCCTTGGCCTTCCTTGTGATTCTCTCTTTATGGTACTTTATCGATTCAAGGTTGGATTGTCGGAAGTGGAGCAACCTCATAATTATCCTCCACAGCCTCCCATAAATCATGACCCTCCAAGAATGCCGTCATCTTGACAGCCCAAGCTCGATAATTTTCCCCGTAAATACCGGAGAAGCCATCGCAAAGAAACCACTCGACCCTGTCTCCATCACCCTTTAACTTCTTTACACTTCAATACTTGCTTCACTTCACAGTCCCTCAAGATCAATCAAGCTCTGATACCAATGTTATAACTCATAAAAACACCAATCAAAACAGAAAAATTTCTGTTTTTGAGAGAGAGAGAGAAGATGAAAAACAGAGCACTTCATACGTCTTGTGCTTAAGAAAAAAAACTGTCAAGTACAACCCCTAAATACAAAACAAAAACTGCTCACGTACGTGCAACACATAACTGCACACAAACGTGCTATTAACTTCCTAGAAAATAACAAAAACACTAAACAAATAACTACATTGAACTTGGCTGTTTTTTAATATAAAAAAACAGAGTAAAACAGAGTAAAAACAGCAGAAAACAGAATAAATAAAAGAAAACATAAAACAGCAACGGAGACATTATAATCCAACATACATATCGTGATTGATTCACAGTCATCTACTTCAGGAAAACTCTCAAAACAGCCTTTTCAAAGATCACTGCAATAGACCACAACAAGGAAACATTCTTGAGGAATATAAAGTAAACCTTAACCAGGCAAAGAAATCAATAGGACCAATAATCATAACATAAGCATCCACAAAAAAAAAAAAAAACACGAGCACAGTTCCATGGGCCTTGAAATGGTTGGAGACTATACTCTTCCCAGATGTAATTCCACCAGTCAGACTAACTATCCCCATTCTTCTTGTTTAACGTCAGGTTATCAAATCAAACACTCTGAATAGTTGGGACACGCTCTGTCTACTACAAACCAAGCCCAAAAAAACAAAAAAAAAAGTCATTTTTTTTCATTCTCGCTTCATTACTAAAATCAACATCTTCATGTAACCTTAAGTGGCACAACCTCTACATACAATTAATCTTATTAAAAACAAGTCAGTTAGGTTGGCAAAGATAAACATTGAATATGACTTTTGATAAGAATCACCAAGATTTATTATTAAACAGAAACGTGGCAATTTTTTTTTTTTTTTGCACATTCATCTAAACCTAAAAGCTTTCGTTTCCGGTATGTTTATTGACAACTGGTGGACCATTACAACATAGACTCGTAGACTTAAATGCGGGTAATAGCAGAAATAGGATGTTTGAGTGCTAACTTGCGCTGCTTCAATTACAGCATCAAAACTAATATATGGGCAGCATCTGGAATCTAATTACGCATTGCTTTCTAAATTTCTACGGAAGATATCTTCAATTTGTTCAGTATATTTACAAATTACTTCAAAGACCCAAAATCCAAGCAATGTCAGGAAACCTTTTGACTCTTGTCACAACCTAAATTTCTAATACGGTCGGAAAGAGAACGAGCTTAGGGGTATTGCCCAAAAGGCGAGCCAAACTGTCCATTGATTTAGGCGCAGGTTCTCTTACGTCCATACCTCGCACGACGTTGGGAAATTTCATTTTGAAAATTCTTAACACAACCTAAGTATTTCTAGGTGAGTTGGAGAGTCGCCACTAGCCTATTGAAATCGACTATGAATGAATCGAGACATGAGAGCGTCGCCTTGATTCCTACACAACCAATGATCTTGAGGTCGGGGACTTGATCATGTTAACATTTCTACTAGCACCATTTTGATACCACTAACTTGAAAGTGTGTTATCTAAGTGGTCATTCATTGTTTGTTACTATTCATGATCATAAAGGTGTCGAAGCCACTAGGTGATCATGCAAATGTTTTTGTAAGGGAGTTCATTATCTTATAATGCTAATCCTATCCTAGTCTAGGAAAGCAATTAACAATCAATGTTTTGAAGTGCATTGTGGGAATTTAAACACCCAATATATTGAAGTACATTTATCTTAGTGCATAAATGTAAACCCGATACAAGTCAGGCAAAAAATAGAAATAACCATGCTAGACATGGTCCCCTATGAGTTGAATTCAAATTGAGTTCAATTGCTTGTCCAAAAGATTAACCTTTTAAGCCTAAGCTAAATCAAAAGTATTTACTAAAAACCCCTCAGTTAAAGGTTATGCAAACTATATAAAACTAAAGCTACATCTAGCTTTGAAATAAAACAAACTAATTAAGGCCTCTTTCTAAACTATTTTCTGTTTTTTTCTTAATCATTTTCGACTATTTATATTTTTAATAATTTAATATTATTTTATTATTTCTAATTCAGAAAATCGGAACCCAGGCCTTGCTCTTGAACACGGCCTCAGCGGATCGGGCTCCTGCGTTGAGCCCCGTCTACATAAGGCCCAGTCACCCAAGACCTTAATGTAAAACTTAAACCCAACTTTGATTTCCTCCCACCTTACCCAAGGCCTAGTCCATTTTTCCATTTCGGCCAGCCCAGTCGGAGGCCGGGCCTCCAACCATATTTAGGCTAGCCCAGGCCCAAAACTAAACAAACAAGCGAGATAAATCCAAGTCACATATCAGACACCCAGCACCCACGGCGACCGGACGCCAACATCGGCCGCGTCATGTTTATTCATCTCCGACCACTGCCGTTCATTGCTTACCACATATCAATCTAACACCACCGGGCCATCACTAATCATCACCTCGACTAGTTACCAGAAAAACTAATTCACTCCCGACGACTACCATGCTGCCGGCCGGCCATTCGTCACCTTCAATGGAAAAGACACAGCATATCTCAAACAAGATGCACGGATGCGGTGACTTCATCGTTCATGAAAAACAAGCTTAACAACTAATGACCGGACAAATTGCATCAAGAAGTGCCTACATATTCGAACAGATTTAGAAGTCATTTCTTAAACACTTCTCAGTAACATTTCGCCAAGCAAGTCTTATGCGATCGACAAAAGTGATATGGCATTCCGATGAACTGACATTTTGGTGTTGAGTTCAACCTACATAGATCAGAGGACATCTCAAGTTGATGAAAACACTTCAAATAGATCTAAGATATGCTTTCGCAAAAACCAACAAAGCCTTGGTCTCATTTTAGAACAACACTACCTGAGGTATTATATCAAACACGTGGTGAGCACGGATGAAGGAGGGCGAAGCATTTTGATCTTTTTAGAGTTCAAACTTAGATCTAGACCCAAAGAAATCAACAAGAAACACTCGAAGTCAGCCATATCAACTCATTCAACCCAGCACGCATATGAACTAAAAAAACGAGCCTCAGCTAAAAGAGGCGGAGCAACAAGTCTTTACTCCACGCCTTTATTTTCTCACACTTCACTTTAACTAGGGGTGTGCAAAATACCCGGGATCCGCCCGGACCGCCCAGAACCGGACCGGAACCGCCCGGAACCGGCGGGTCTTGAGGGAACCGGTCCGGTTCCCGGTTCCGTGGCTAGATCCGCCCCCACCCGGACGGTAACCTTTTTAATATTAAAAAAAAAAAAAAAAATTACTAAGAGAAACCCTACATCTCATCTCACTCTCTAGGGAACCTTTATCTTTGGTTAAAGAAAATTTAACCATCTATGGTTATTTGCAAGTAGGAAATGGGAGAATGTTGCATTCCATCTGTTCGCGTTTTTTTATTTATTTACGAGATACATTTATAATTACAACAAATAAATATTTGTTCCACGTACTTAAATTTGATTTTTCTTTCTTTGGCTTGCTTTGATGTCACGTAATTGTTTTTTTGTTGAAAACCAAAAAAATTTCGCGTCAAAATCGGTTCCATGGATCCACCCGAGAACCGGACCGGACCGGCGGTCCGGTTCTCGGGTGGATCCACGCAACAAACGGGTGGATCCCGGTTTCAATTTTTTGGAACCGGTCCTTAGCGGGCGGTTCCCGGTTCTAGGTCAGGAACTGCCTGCCCGGACCATGCACATCCCTAACTTTAACCGTCTTTACTTTAATACTATTCTGCTTTACATTGCGGATTTCATTATCTTGATTTGATGCGTCGATTACTCCATGCCTTTTAATTCATCTTGATTGTGCAACCATCTATGTGTGTTCACCTAGTAGTAATAACAAGTTAGAATAATTTCCATTGGAAAAGAAATTTGCTTCCAACCGTTAAAAAAAAAAAAATCAATAACATTTTATAACGAGTCAATAACATTTTATGAATTAAATGATTATATATCTCAAGGTAAAAAGATTATTCAAATCTTAGAATAACTCTTAATTGTCCTATTACATGCTTTCTCTATCTTAAAGGTGAATGGGTTCGATTTGTTCATCATGTCCCAACCATCGTTTTACAAGAATAGAATTTGGTTAAGATACACAGTGAAAGGAAAATGACAAGATGTCGGTCATAAATTAAATTGGATCAGAGAAGCTGGAAACTTCGCATAAACCAAAGGAGTAAATTAAGAAGAAAAAACACAATAGTTAAAAAAATTGGATAATGATTCACGAAACTTTATGGGAAAAAAAATCCCAAGAATCAAGAAAAACACATAAAAATCATAGAGACAAGCTTTTGATGGGGGACTGTTCTTTCACTGGATATTGAACAAAATAAAATGGAACAAATCAAGTCGTATTGTCTAAAATATAAATGCTCCCAGCGGAATACAAAAGTTTTTTTAAACATATCTAGAATAGAGTAACAATTAACAAAGTGCGAAGCAAATGTTGCTCCTTTCCAAGCAAGGCCAAAGCATCTAGGTAACCACTTGCTTCCCTGCATATGTACTCCAATTTCTACTCCTGTACCTCGGCGAGCAAGTTCCTACATTTAGTCAAAAGAGGTTCCATCAGTTTAAACCGGTGGTTGATTTTTTCTTCTTTTTTCTTTACCTTTTTTGTGATTTGAGGACGAGGAATATCCCAGTTCATCAACTTGAAAAATGGGCAAAAGTCTTTTCACGGGTCTTTTAATTTTGGCCTTTTCGTGGAAAAAATATGAGATGTCACTTTTGAGGACCAACTATGCGATTGTAACTCCACATGCACCATCAATTAAGGCAAGCATGAGAAGATGACTAAATTTGTACCTTGTGGATGTGTGACCATTTCTTTCCCTTTTGGAAAAAAGAAAATGATTATTTGCTTATAACTCCTTACATTAGTTTTTTTATTTTAAAAAAGAAAAAGCAAGGAGAATTAGGCAATATGTTGAAGTTGTACAACATCTACAACAAGACATACATATATAGTATGTTACTCTTAATTGTCACTTGGCCAATACTTGAATTTTCATGTTGATTGTAGATTCGTTTGTAAGAAGGTATGGAAATAATGAACCATCAAGGAGTCAAACGTGCTTGTTATTTACGCTCAAGATATATAACTTTTCACTTGTTTATCTCGAATCGAATTTCGTATGCAAATTAAACTGCCCCTTTAATCTAATTGGAGGTAGGTTATTTGACACTACAACCGAAGAATTAATAAAGAATTAATTGGAGTGGTTAATAAAGATATCTAACTTCTTCACTTGTTTATATTTGGTAATATCTCGAGTCAAATTTCGTATGCAAATTAGATTTGCCCCTTTGATCTAATTGGAGGTAGGTTATTTGAGACAACAACAGAAGAATTAATAAAGAAACAATTGGAGTGGCTAATAAGAAGACCCATAATTCCTATCCTCAAAATTTGCTCCCCATAAAAGTTATGGCATCACATTCTCCTCCCGCTCTATTTGATCTATTATGTGCTGATGGTCAAAGAACGAATAGCAAAAAAAAAAAAATTCCCATGAATAAAGAAAAACACATATAAAAATCATAGAGACAAGCTTTTGATAGAGGACTGTTCTTTCACTGGATATTGAACAAAATAAAATGGAACACATCAAGTCGTATTGTCTAAAATATAAATGCTCCCAGCATAATACAAAAGTTTTTTTAAAACATATATGGAACAGAGGAACAATTAACAAAGTGTGAAGCAGATGTTGCTCCTTTCCAAGAAGGGCCATAGCATCTGTGTAACCACTTGCTTCTTTGCATATGTACTCCAATTTCTACCCCTACAACTCCGCAAGCAAGTTCCTGCATTCAGCCAAAAGAGGTTCCATCAGCTTGAACCGGTGGTTGATTTTTTCTTCTTTTTTCTTTACCTTTTTTTTATTTGAGGACTAGGTATATCCCAATTCATCAACTTGAAAAATGGGCAGAAGTCTTTTCACGAGTCTTTTAATTTTGGCCTTTTCGTGGAAAAAATATGAGATGTCACTTTTGTGGACCAACTATGCAATTGTAACTGCACATGAACCATCAATTAAGGCATGCATGAGAAGACGACTAAATTTGTACCCTGTGGATGTGTGACCATTTCTTTCCCTTTTGGCAAAAAGAAAATGATTAATTGCTTATAACTTCTTACATTAATTTTTTTTTATTTTAAAAAAGAAAAAGCAGGGAGGATTAGGCAATATGTTGAAGTTGTACAACATCTGCAATAAGACATACATATATAGTATGTTACTCTTAATTGTCACTTGGCTAGTACCTAAATTTTCATGTTGATTGTAGATTCGTTTGTAAGAAGCTATGGAAATAATGAATCATCAAGGAGTCAAACGTGCTTGTTATTTATGCTCAAGATATCTAACTTTTTCAATTGTTTATCTCGAGTCGAATTTCGTATGCAAATTAAATTTGCCCCTTTAATCTAATTGGAGGTAGGTTATTTGAGACTACAACCTAAGAATTAATAAAGAGTTAATTGGAGTGGTTAATAAGAAGCCCCACAATTAATTCGAGTGGTTAATAAAGAAATCTAACTTTTTCACTTGTTTATATCAGGTGATGTGATATTTCGACTCAAATTGCGTATGCAAATTAAATTTACCCCTTTGATCTAATTGGAGGTAGGTTATTTGAGACTACAACTGAAGAATCAATAAAGAATTAATTGGAGTGGTTAATAAAGATTTCTAACTTTTTCACTTGTTTATATAAGGTGATATCTCGAGTCAAATTTCGTATGCAAATTAAATTTGCCCCTTTGATCTAATTGGAGGTAGGTTATTTGAGACAACAACTAAAGAATTAATAAAGAATCAATTGGAGTGGCTAATAAGAAGTCTCATAATTCCTATCCTCAAAATTTGCTCCCTATAAAAGCTATGGCATCACAATCTCCTCCAGCTCTATTTGATCTATTATGTGCTGATGGTCAAAGAACGAATAGCAAAAAAAAAAAAAAAATCCCTAGAGTCAAGAAAAACACATATAAAAATCATTGAGGCAAGCTTTTGATGGAGGACTGTTCTTTCACTGGATATTGAACAAAATAAAATGGAACACATCAAGTTGTATTGTCTAAAATATAAATGCTCCCAGCATACTATAAAAGTTTTTTTTAAACATATATGGAACAGAGGAACAATTAACATAGTGTGAAGCAGATGTTGCTCCTTTCCAAGAAAGGCCATAGCATCTGGGTAACCACTTGGTTCTTTGCATATGTAGTCCAAAATCTACTCCTGCAGCTCCGTGAGCAAGATCCTGCATTCAGCCAAAAGAGGTTCCATCAGTTTGAACTGGTGGTTGATTTCTTCTTCTTTTTTCTTTACCTTTTTTTTTTATTTGAGGACTAGGAATATCCCAATTCATCAACTTGAAAAATGGGCAGAATTCTTTTCACAAGTCTTTTAATTTTGGCCTTTTCGTGGAAAAAATATGAGATATCACTTTTGTGGACCAACTATGCAATTGTAACTGCACATGAACCATCAATTAAGGCATGCATGAGAAGACGACTAAATTTGTACCCTGTAGATGTGTGACCATTTCTTTCCCTATTGGAAAAAAGAAAATGATTATTTGCTTATAACTCCTTACATTAAATTTTTTATTTTAAAAAAGAAAAAGGAGGGAGAATTAGGCAATATGTTGAAGTTGTACAACATCTGCAATAAGACATACATATATAGTATGTTACTCTTAATTGTCACTTGGCTAGTACCTAAATTTTCATGTTGATTGTAGATTCGTTTGTAAGAAGCTATGGAAATAATGAACCATCAAGGAGTCAAACGTGCTTGTTATTTATGATCAAGATATCTAACTTTTTCAATTGTTTATCTCGAGTCGAATTTCGTATGCAAATTAAATTTGCCCCTTTAATCTAATTGGAGGCAGGTTATTTGAGACTACAACCTAAGAATTAATAAAGAGTTAATTGGAGTGGTTAATAAGAAGCCCCACAATTAATTCGAGTGGTTAATAAAGAAATCTAACTTTTTCACTTGTTTATATGAGGTGATGTGATATTTTGACTCAAATTACGTATGCAAATTAAATTTACCCCTTTGATCTAATTAGAGGTAGGTTATTTGAGACTACAACTGAAGAATTAATAAAGAATTAATTGGAGTGGTTAATAAAGATATCCAACTTTTTCACTTGTTTATAAAGGTGATATCTCAAGTCAAATTTCGTATGCAAATTAAATTTGCCCCTTTGATCTAATTGGAGGTAGGTTATTTGAGACAACAACATAAGAATTAATAAAGAAACAATTGGAGTGGCTAATAAGAAGACCCATAATTCCTATCCTCAAAATTTGCTCCCCATAAAAGTTATGGCATCACATTCTCCTCCCGCTCTATTTGATCTATTATGTGCTGATGGTCAAAGAACGAATAGCAAAAAAAAAAAATCCCATGAATAAAGAAAAACACATATAAAAATCATAGAGACAAGCTTTTGATTGAGGACTGTTCTTTCACTGGATATTGAACAAAATAAAATGGAACACATCAAGTCGTATTGTCTAAAATATAAATGCTCCCAGCATAATACAAAAGTTTTTTTAAAACATATATGGAACAGAGGAACAATTAACAAAGTGTGAAGCAGATGTTGCTCCTTTCCAAGAAGGGCCATAGCATCTGTGTAACCACTTGCTTCTTTGCATATGTAGTCCAAAATCTACTCATGCAGCTCCGCGAGCAAGATCCTACATTCAACCAAAAGAGGTTCCATCAGTTTGAACTAGTGGTTGATTTCTTCTTCTTTTTTCTTTACCTTTTTTTGATTTGAGGACTAGGAATATCCCAATTCATCAACTTGAAAAATGGGCAGAAGTCTTTTCACGAGTCTTTTAATTTTGGCCTTTTCATGGAAAAAATATGAGATGTCACTTTTGTGGACCAATTATGCAATTGTAACTGCACATGAACCATCAATTAAGGCGTGCATGAGAAGATGACTAAATTTGTATCCTGTGGATGTGTGACCATTTCTTTCCTTATTGGAAAAAAGAAAATGATTATTTGCTTATAACTCCTTGCATTAAATTTTTTATTTTAAAAAAAGAAAAAGCAGGGAGAATTAGGCAATATGTTGAAGTTGTACAACATCTGCAATAAGACATACATATATAGTATGTTACTCTTAATTGTCACTTGGCTAGTACCTAAATTTTCATGTTGATTATAGATTCGTTTGTAAGAAGCTATGGAAATAATGAACCATCAAGGAGTCAAACGTGCTTGTTATTTACGCTCAAGATATCTAACTTTTTCAATTGTTTATCTCGAGTCGAATTTCGTATGCAAATTAAATTTGCCCCTTTAATCTAATTGGAGGCAAGTTATTTGAGACTACAACCTAAGAATTAATAAAGAGTTAATTGGAGTGGTTAATAAGAAGCCCCTCAATTAATTGGAGTGGTTAATAAAGAAATCTAACTTTTTCACTTGTTTATATCAAGTGATGTGATATTTCGACTCAAATTACGTATGCAAATTAAATTTACCCTTTTGATCTAATTGGAGGTAGGTTATTTGAGACTACAACTGAAGAATTAATAAATAATTAATTGGAGTGGTTAATAAAGACATCTAACTTTTTCACTTGTTTATAGAAGGTGATATCTCGAGTCAAATTTCGTATGCAAATTAAATTTGCCCCTTTGATCTAATTGGAGGTAGGTTATTTGGGACAACAACTGAAGAATTAATATAGAATCAATTGGAGTGGCTAATAAGAAGTTCCATAATTCCTATCCTCAAAATTTGCTCCCTATAAAAGCTATGGCATCGCAATCTCCTCCAGCTCTATTTGATCTATTATGTGCTGATGGTCAAAGAACAAATAAAAAAAAAAAAAAAAAAAAAATCCCTAGAATCCAGAAAAACACATATAAAAATCATAGAGACAAGCTTTTGATGGAGGACTGTTCTCTCACTGGATATTGAACAAAATAAAATGGAACAAATCAAGTTGTATTGTCTAAAATATAAATGCTCCCAGCAGTATACAAAAGTTTTTTTTAAACATATATGGAACAGTGGAACAATTAACAAAGTGTGAAGCAGATGTTGCTCCTTTCCAAGATGGGCCATAGCATCTGTGTAACCACTTGCTTCTTTGCATATGTACTCCAATTTCTACTCTTGCAGCTCCCCGAGCAAGTTCCTGCATTCAGCCAAACAAGGTTCCATCAGTTTGAACCAGTGGTTGATTTTTTCTTCTTTTTTCTTTACCTTTTTTTGA
This sequence comes from Eucalyptus cladocalyx, assembly GCA_017140615.1. Taxonomy (NCBI): domain Eukaryota; kingdom Viridiplantae; phylum Streptophyta; class Magnoliopsida; order Myrtales; family Myrtaceae; genus Eucalyptus; species Eucalyptus cladocalyx. Next base: position 15,529,065 of record CM029520.1, on the reverse strand, counting down.
TTTGAGGACTAGGAATATCCCAATTCATCAACTTAAAAAATGGGCAGACGTCTTTTCACGAGTCTTTTAATTTTGGCCTTTTCGTGGAAAATATGAGATGTCACTTTTGTGGAACAACTATGCAATTGTAATTGCACATGAACCATCAATTAAGGCATGCATGAGAAGACGACTAAATTTGTACCATGTGGATGTGTGACCATTTCTTTCCCAGAAAATGATTATTTGCTTATAACTCCTTACATTAAATTTTTTATTCTAAAAAAGAAAAAGCAGGGAGAATTAGGGAATATGTTGAAGTTGTACAACATCTGCAATAAGACATACATATATAGTATGTTACTCTTAATTGTCACTTGGCTAGTACCTAAATTTTCATGTTGATTGTAGATTCGTTTGTAAGAAGCTATGGAAATAATGAACCATCAAGGAGTCAAACGTGCTTTTTATTTACGATCAAGATATCTAACTTTTTCAATTGTTTATCTCGAGTCGAATTTCGTATGCAAATTAAATTTGCCTCTTTAATCTAATTGGAGGCAGGCTATTTGAGACTACAACCTAAGAATTAATAAAGAGTTAATTGGAGTGGCTAATAAGAAGCCCCACAATTAATTCGAGTGGTTAATAAAGAAATCTAACTTTTTCACTTGTTTATATGAGGTGATGTGATATTTCGACTCAAATTACGTATGCAAATTAAATTTACCCCTTTGATCTAATTGGAGGTAGGTTATTTGATACTACAACTGAAGAATTAATAAAGAATTAATTGGAGTGGTTAATAAAGATATCTAACTTTTTCACTTATTTATATAAGGTGATATCTCGAGTCAAATTTCGTATGCAAATTAAATTTGCCCCTTTGATGTAATTGGAGGTAGGTTATTTGAGACAACAACTGAAGAATTAATATAGAATCAATTGGAGTGGCTAATAAGAAGTCCCATAATTCCTATCCTCAAAATTTGCTCCCTATAAAAGCTATGGCATCACAATCTCCTCCGGCTCTATTTGATCTATTATGTGCTGATGGTCAAAGAACAAATAGAAAAAAAAAATCCCTAGAATCAAGAAAAACACATATAAAAATCATAGAGACAAGCTTTTGATGGAGGGCTGTTCTTTCATTGGATATTGAACAAAATAAAATGGAACAAATCAAGTTGTATTGTCTAAAATATAAATGCTCCCAGCGGAATACAAAAGTTTTTTTAAACATATCTGGAACAGAGGAACAATTAACAAAGTGCGACAAATGTTGCTCCTTTCCAAGCAGTGCCAAAGCATCCGTGCAACCACTTGCTTGTGTACATATGTAATCCAATTTCTACTCCTGCAGCTCCGCGAGCAAGTTCCTGCATTCAGCCAAAAGAGGTTCCATCAGTTTGAATTGGTGGTTGATTTTTTCTCCTTTTTTCTTTACCTTTTTTGTGATTTGAGGACTAGGAATATCCTAGTTCATCAACTTGAAAAATGGGCAGAAGCCTTTTTTCGGGTCTTTTAATTTTGGCCTTTTCGTGGAAAAAATATGAGATGTCACTTTTGAGGACCAACTGTGCGCTTGTAACTTCACATGAACCATCAATTAAGGCGTGCATGAGAAGACGACTAAATTTGTACCTTGTGGATGTGTGAACATTTCTTTCCCTTTTGGCAAAAAAGAAAATGATTAATTGCTTATAACTTCTTACATTAATTTTTTTTTATTTTAAAAAAGAAAAAGCAGGGAGGATTAGGCAATATGTTGAAGTTGTACAACATCTGCAGCAAGACATACATATATAGTATGTTACTCTTAATTGTCTCTTGGCCAGTACCTGAATTTTCATGTTGATTGTAGATTCGTTTGTAAGAAGGTATGGAAATAATGAACCATCAAGGAGTCAAACGTGCTTGTTATTTACGCTCAAGATATCTAACTTTTTCACTTGTTTATCTCGAGTCGAATTTTGTATGCAAATTAACTTTGCCCCTTTTTATCTAATTGGAGGTAGGTTATTTGAGACTACAACCGAAGAATTAATAAAGAATTAATTGGAGTGGTTAATAAGAAGCCCCACAATTAATTGAAGTGGTTAATAAAGAAATCTAACATTTTCACTTGTTTATATCAGGGGATGTGATATTTCGAGTCAAATTTCGTATGCAAATTAAATTTGCCCCTTTGATCTAATTGGAGGTAGGTTATTTGAGACTACAACTAAAGAATTAATAAAGAATTAATTGGGCTAGTTAATAAGAAGCCCCATAATTAATTGGAGTGGTTAATAAAGATATCTAACTTTTTCACTAGTTTATATCAAGTGATATCTCGAGTCAAATTTCGTATGCAAATTAAATTTGCCCATTTGATCTAATTGGAGGTAGGTTATTTGATTCTACAACTTAAGAATTAATAAAGAATTAATTTGTGTGGTTAATAAGGAGTCCCATAATTAATTGGAGTGGTTAATAAAGATATCTAACTTTTTCACTTGTTTATATCAGGTGATATCTCGAGTCAAATTTCGTATGCAAAGTAAATTTGCCCCTTTGATCTAATTGGAGGTAGGTTATTTGAGACAACAACTGAAGAATTAATAAAGAATTAATTGGAGTGGCTAATAAGAAGCCCCATAATTTCTATCCTCAAAAATTGCTCCCCATAAAAGCTATGGCATCACAATCTCCTCCGGCTCTATTTGATCTATTATGTGCTGATGGTCAAAGAACAAATAACCTTCCTAGTAATTGGGTAACAAACCCCCTGCCTGCTTAATTTGATCCATTATGTGCTGATGCTCTTGTTGTTTATGTGCCAAACTTGGTTAAGCAAATTACTATCGATCGTATTTTCGAATAAAAGAAAAAAAATATTTCCTTCGGCTCTTCTATCACATACGTTCTCTAGTACAAACACAAAAATATATAATAAATGAATATAAAAAAAAAGACAACAATATCATGTCACCGTCATTAGTGTACATGCTTTTATACTTGGTTCATTTTTCATTTTGATTGTCCATCATGCTTTGCTAATCCAATGTGTCATGATGAGAGCTTGGCCTTGATATGATTTAAGAGGAGTCTTTCGAAACCAAACTAGTGAATACTCATTCCATTTATTATTAACTAGAATCATGATTGTCGCTGGATGGAAATGGAGATTAATGATCAGGAGAGGGTGTGGAATGTGACAAATTCAACAGTCGCATCATTGGCCTAGACCTCAATTGCACTTGTCTACCTCCACTAATCTTTTTAATCAGTTTTAATGTGTTCACCTTCTATCAAAGCTTCTATCATTTCCAAGGAGTTTATGTTTATTGGCAATATTATCATAATCATGTATAATGCACTCCTTATTTAGATAAAACAGTAACGACATATGAGATTTGAAAAATATTTTTGATCGATGATTATGATCTTTTCTTTTCGTGATTTGAGGGCTACTCCTACTCCTAGGATTGGAGAGTGAGTCCATTCGTTGACTTGAAAGATAGGCAAAAGTTTTTTCGGTTGTCTCTCAAAGTTGGTTGTTTTTGTGGAAAAAATGTGAGATGTCATTTAAGAGTACTAACTACGTGATATGAACCGTTAATCACGACATCCACGAGAATCGACCTAATTTGTCTCTTGTAGATTCGTGACCATTTTTTTCCCTTTTGAAAAAAAAATGCTTATTTGCTTATAACTTTTAATATTACTTCAACAACACAAAAAAGCAGGGAGACTCGAGCAATATGTTAAAAATTTTATGGCAAGACATACACAAATAGTACGATTGATTATTAGTAAGGTATCCCACGTTGATTATGGATTCAAAAAAAAAAAAACACAAGAGCGAGAGCATTCGTGCAACCATCTGCTTCTCTGAATATGTGATCAATTTTGCATTCCAACAGCTCTGTGAGAAGTTCCAGCAATCGGCCAAAAGAGGTTCCATCTGTAAATATGCCTGTGAGTACTTATAATTGCTTGAATAACAGACATAACATCCATTCCGATATGTGAATGTGCAACCTTATTGGCTACTTCTAGTCTAAGGACATCACATAATTTCTGCCACGATGTGTTCACCGTACGTCAAAACTTCTATAATTCCCGAGAGATTTATGCCTATTCATAATTCATTGTAATGGTGCATGTTTTATTATTATTTATATATAAAAAAAAAAAAACAAGGTGACAATATCTAAAAATTGAAAATATTTCAAATCAATGATTGATTTTTTTTTTTTTTTTAATTAATGACTCCAATATGTCAACCTAAAAGGGTAGGGAAAAGTCTTTTCACGCGTCTCTCAATTTTGGTCTTTTTGTGGAAAACATGAAAGATTCCATTTTAAACTCACACGCCTTTGACATAACTATTTTGTGCTCTTTTTCTTTTTGGCCAAGAGAACTATAATGTTCACAATCGGAGGTTGGAAAAGCTCTGTCCAAACGAAGCTTCCCAATCCTCCTAAGTAGAGAAAAGCTCGAAAGAGGAGTCTTTGCCCATTTGAACCGAGAGCACGACTAAGTCGACTACGTGATTTGCAGGACCCTCTTTGGCCAAACCGTTCGACATGACTCCAACTCTAGACGAAATTACGTGAACAACCCTGTGTCGAGATTTTCAGTTAGATATCTGGAAGAGTACGAACGAGCAACCAAACGCTAAGCAGTTCCAAGTCCTATAGGCAACATCGCATAAAGTTAGTTATATAATTTACGTCTCCGTCTGCATAGTGCAATATAAGCTTCCATGCTGAAATAAATAAATACTGATGATTTTCAAATATGTTATTTCAAGTAAACCAGCACCGTACAGACAAAAATGCTATTATCGTTACACTATAAGAATGGAGAATGGAAATCGAATATTCTCACACCAAAATTACATTTTGGTGCGATAATGGCTGAAAGATGTTTGAAAAATAAAAGAGAAATGATGAATACCTATACACTTGAGACAAAGCTTTTTTTCTTCACTCTTTTACGACGAATAATATAATTAAATAAACGAAACAAGTCTACTTATATCGTCTGAAAGATATTGTCTGAAAGATATGTACTCTCAGCGGAGTCATTATACGAAAGGTCTTTAATAACATCCGGAACGGAGAAATAAATAGCAAATTGCAGACGTTGTTCCTTTCCAAGCAGGCTAAGGCATCGGTGTAACCACATGCTTTTCTAAATACGTGCTCAATTTTGTATCTCCGCAACTCTGCAAGCAATTTCTTGCATTCAGCCAAAAGGAGATTCGTCAGTATATTATGCCTATGAGTGCAAGTAATTGCTTGAATAACAGACATGTCATCCATTTCAATGTGTAAGTGAACAACATTATAGGCTAATTCTAATGTGAGGCCGTGTTTTAGGGCCATATTTCTGCCTTCGATGTGTTTATTGTCCATTGGAGCTTTTATAGTTCCTACGAGATTTATGCTTGTTCTTAATTCATCTAATCATGTCATATTTGTCATTAGTTTTAATATAAAACGAGGTGGTGGTATATGTAATCTGAAAAAAATTTCAATCGATGATTACAATCTTTTCTTTTATGATTGGAGGATTATGAATATTCTTAAAAACAGTAGACTGATTTCAATTCTCAATCTAAAATATGGGTAAAAAACTTGAAAAATAATGTAATTTCCTATTGCTAGGAAAAGAATATTTGTGCAATACCCGGTTAAGTGCATTAACTATTAAGAGTCACGCTTAGATTATAATCAATAACATTTTATAACGAGTCAATAATATTTTATAAATTAACTGAATATATATCTTAGGGTAAAAGGATTATTCAAATCTCACTTTTTGAATAACTCTTAATTGACCTATTACACGCTTTCTCTATCTTAAAGGTGAATGGATTTGATTTATTCATCGTGTCCCGACTATCATTTTCCAAGAACAGAATTTGGTTAAGATACACAGTGAAAGGAAAATGACAAGACCAAGGTTCGAAACTAAATTGGATCGGAAAAGCTGGCTATTTCGCATAAACCAAAGGAATAAATTAAGAGGAAAAGCCACAATAGTAAAAAAAATTGGATAATGATTTACGAAACTTTATGAAAAATAATCTCAAGAATCAAGAAAAACATATATAAAAATCAAAGAGACATACTATTGATGGAGGACTGTTCTTTCACTGGATATTGAACAACATAAAATGGCACAAATCAAGTTATATTGTCTAAAACATATATGCTCCCAGCGGAATACGTAATTTTTTTTGAAAATATCTGGAGCAGAGGAACAATTAACAAATTGCAGAGCAGATGTTGTTCCTTTCCGAGTAGGGCCAAAGCATGCGTGCAACCATTTGCTTCTCTGCAGATGTACTCTATTTTCTACTCCAGCAGCTCCATGAGCAAGTTCCTGCATTCAGCCAAAAGAGATTCCATCAGTTTGAACCGGTGGTTGATTTTTATTTTTATTTTTAAGGTTTTTGTGATTCGAGGACTAGGAATATCCTAGTTCGTCAACTTGAAAAATGCACAGAGTTCTTTTCATGGGTCTTTTAATTTTGGTCTTTTCGCAGAAAAAAAATAATAAGATGCCATTTTTTAGGACTGGCTATGTGATCATGATTGTACAAGAACCGTCAATTACCACGTGCATGAGAAGATGACTAATTTTGCACCTTGTGGATGTGTTACCATAAAAAAAAAAAAAAAAAAGATTATTAGCCTGTAGCTCCTTACATTAATTTTTTCTTTAAAAAAAGAAAAAGCAAGGAGGATTAGGCAATATGTTGAAGTTGCACAACATCTATGGCACGACGTACATATATAGTATGTTCTTCATAATTATCACTTGACTAGTACCTCAATTTTCACATTGATTGTGGATTGGTTTGTAAGAAGCTATGGAAATAGTGAACCATCAAGGAGTCAAACATGCTAGTCATTTACGCTCAACATATCCAACTTTTTCACTTGTTTATATCAATGATATCTCCAGTCAAATTTCGTATGCAAATTAAATTTGCGCCTTTGATCTAATTGGAGATAGGTTATTTGAGACTACAACCGAAGAATTAATAAAGAATTAATTGGAGTGGTTAATAAGAAGCCCATAATTCCTATCCCCAAAAATTGCTCCCCATAAAAGCTGCAGCATCACAATCTCCTCCAGCTCTTCTATGAAACACGTGCTCTAGTACAAACACAAAAAATTAAAAATTAAAAAATAAAAGACAACAAATCCCAAGAATCAAGAAAAACATATATAAAAATCAAAGAGACAAGCTATTGATGGAGGACTTTTCTTTCACTGGACATTGAACAACATAAAATTGAACAAATCAAGTTATATTGTCTAAAATATATATGCTCCCAGCGGAATGCAAAAGTTTTTTTTTAAGAATATCTAGAACAGAGGAACAATTAACAAACTGCAGAGCATATGTTGTTCCTTTCCAAGTAGGGCCAAAGCATCCATGCAGTCATTTGCTTCTCTGCATATGTACTCTATTTTCTACTCCAGCGGCTCTGTGAGCAAGTTCCTGCATTCAGCCAAAAGAGATTCCATCTGTTTGAACCAGTGGTTGATTTTTTTTTTTTTTTTAAGGTTTTTGTGAGTCGAGGACTAGGAATATCCTAGTTCGTCAACTTGAAAAATGCGCAGAGTTCTTTTCATGGGTCTTTTAATTTTGGTCTTTCCATGAAAAAAAAAAATAAGATGCCATTTTTGAGGACCAACTATGCGATCATGATTGTACAAGAACCATCAATCACGGCATGCATGAGAAGATGAATAATTTTGCACCTTGTGGGTGTGTGACCATAAAAAAAGAAAAAGAAAAAGATTATAAGCCTGTAATTCCTTACATTAATTTTTTTCTTTAAAAAAAAAGAAAAAGCAGGGAGGATTAGGCAATATGTTGAAGTTGCACAACATCTACAGCACGACATACATATATAGTATGTTATTCTTAACTGTCACTTGGCCAGTACCTCAATTTTCACGTTGATTGTGGATTGGTTTGTAAGAAGTTATGGAAATAGTGAACCATCAAGGAGTCAAACATGCTAGTCATTTATGCTCAACATATCTAACTTTTTCACTTGTTTATGTCAGTGATATTTCGAGTCAAATTTCATATGAAAATTAAATTTGCGCCTTTGATCTAATTGGAGATAAGTTATTCGAGACTACAACTGAAGAATTAATAAAGAATTAATTGGAGTGGTTAATAAGAACCCCATAATTCCTATCCTCAAAAATTGCCCCCCATAAAAGCTGCAGCATCACAATCTCTCCGGCTCTTCTATGAGATAAGTGCTCTAGTACAAACACAAAAAAAATAATAATAATAAATAAATTTAAATTTAAATTTAAAAATAAAAGACAACAATATCATGTCACCGTCATTAGTGTACATGCTTTTATACTTGGTTCATTTTTCCTTTCGGTGGTCCATCATGCTTTGCTAATCCAATGTGTCATGACGAGAGCTCGGCCTTGATATGGAAATTAGGAATACTCCTAATAATTGTGGTCCATCATTTTTCTTTTTTGGTTCTTATGTGGACAAACATATGCAATGCCATTTAGGATGACCAAGTATGTAATTATGACTGCACATGAACTATCAATCACGACACGCATGAAAGTGCCATCTAATTTGTACCTTGTCCATGTATGACCATATTTTCCCTTTTGAAAAAAAAAATTGCCTACTTTTTTTCATAACTCTTAACATTACCTTTAAAAAGAGCAGGGACTCTTAAGCAATATGTTGAAATTGCACAAAATCTACGGCAAGACATACCTACATAATACGTTCCATATTTCATTATCACTTTGTCAGTATCTCAGTTTTTCTTGTTAATAAGATATGCAATTATAAGAACCTATGGAAACAGTGACCCATCAAGGGCTAGATTAATAGAATGTGCTTGTTATTTACACTGAAATATTTAAATCTATTATTTGTTTGTATCAGGCAATATCTTGGGTCAGATTTTGGATCAAAATTAAATTTTCCCCTTTGATATGATTGGAGGTGGGTTATTGACACTGAAATTGCAAAGTTAATAAAGAATTACTTTCTTAGCCTAGATTTTAGAAGCTGTGGGAAAAAAAAAAAAAAAAAAAAAGATTTGGCAACCATGGATGACGATGACCCTATTTACGGGAAGCTCACAAGTCATTTAAAGAAAAAGCGTGAGGCCAAAAAGACTTTGACATTTTTCCTTTAGTGACCCCTTTGGATCTTTTCACAAAAAATTATAGGTGCCTATGAAGAAACCCCAGAATTCCTATCCACAAAATTGCTATCTATAAAAGCTAAGTCATCACAGTCTCCCTTGACTCTTCTATGACATACGTGCTCTAATAACTAACACGAAAATTAACTAATAATAAAAAAAAGACAATATCATGTCACCGTCCTTATTGTAAATGCTTTATAATTGGATCATTTTTGTCTCGGTGTTTGCTAGATGCTTTGCTAATCCAATGTGTTGCATTGAGGAGAGCTTGGTCAAGATATGATTTAAGAGGAATCTCATAATCAACTGAGCATACTCTCGTTGGGTTTATCCTAACCTTTAACCATGGTCATTACTAGTCACTAGGTGGAAATGGAGATCAGTGCTCGTGGGAGGATATGGAGTGTGATGAATTCAGCAGTCACATTGTTGGCCTAAATCTCTATAGCAGTTGTCTCTCTAGAACCACTAATTTTTTTAAATCTACTTTGTCGTATTCATCTCCTGTCGAAAATTCTTTTGTCAGAACTTCTATAGCTCCCAAGGGATTTATGTTTGTTTATAATTTACCGTAATCACGTATATTATATGATAATTTTTGTATAACGCGAGATAATGATATATAAAATTTGAAAATATTTTCAATAGATGATTGCGATCTTTTGTTTTTAATGATTCAAGGAGTAGGACTAGGAATGGAGAATCACTCCTGTTCGTCGCACGTGAAAGATGGACAAAAGACTTTTTGCTGGCCTCTCAAAGTTATGATATTTTTGTGGAAAAAATATGCGATTCCATTTAAGAGGACCAGCTAGGCAGTTATGATTGCACATGAACGATTAATCATGGCATGCATGAGAATGAGACCTAATTTATCTCTTGTGGAAATACGTTGAAATTGCAAACATCTATGGCAAGACATACACAAATAATATGGTCGATCTTAATCATCACTGTGCTAAAAAGGTTTACATATTGATTGTTGATCTAGTTATAAGAAGTTATGAAAGCATTGACCCATTAGAGAGTCAAGTGAGTAGATCAATTGAAGGCGCCTGTTATTTATACCCAAATTATTTGGATTTTTCAGTTGTTTTTGTTAGGTGATAACTTGTTCCGATTTTGTGTACATAATAAATTTGCTTCTTTGATCTGATTGGAGATAGGTCATTGACAGTGAAACTGAAGAATTCATATATAAGTACTTTTTTTGGCCTTAGAAGTTATGACAAAAAAAAAAAAAAAGGCCTAGATTTTGGAATTTTATCCAGACATTTATCGTCTTCCCCCTCAATTAATTTCTCCACACCAGATTAGATTGAAAAAGACTGGTAGAAATTTTGTTACCAGCTCGAGGCCGACAAGGTGATCGTTAAATTTTGTCACACTCCACACCCTTCCATGAGCAGCGATCCCCATTTCCACCTAGTGAGGACCATGATTCAAGCCAAGGATAAATGCAAGGAGAATCTGCTCCACTTATTCCGAGACTCATCTTGAATCGAATCAAGTCCGAGCTCCCATCTAAATTACACATTGAATTAGCAAAGCATGTGCAAAACACAGAGATCAAAATGGCCCAACTGGAAAGCATGTGCACTAATGACAGTGACATGATATTGTTCTTCATTTGTTTTCTTTTTTAAAAAATTGTGTTTTTTAATAGAGCGCCGATCACATAGAAGAGCAGATAGTAATGCCCTAGCTTTCATGGTTAGCAATTTTTGCGGGATGGAATTCTTGCGCTCCACCAATAGTCTAGCAAAAGCATGGAAAAGATCAGGAAGCCACAAATTTATGGGACACTGATTATTATGTAATGCCGGGTGTCTATTATGGAGACGCTATCTTCTTGCTCCATATTCTATCTTTCTAACTGCTTTTTCTGTCCTAGAAAATCTTGCCATATCATTGTATAAATTAACATGTATAGCAGCATGTATAGCAGCATGTACACGTACTAGTACTTGTTGTGACTGCTTTGACGTCTTGACTGTTATAAAAAATTTAATTTAGGAAATGTCCTCATTCGAAAATCTAGTTTCCGGAAGCTAGAAAAGGATGAGAAGATAAATATTGTAATATTAATGCGGAAACTAACCAGATCTTACTATTATATCAATACAGAATCGCAAAAGAAATAAACAAGGAATGATGAAGAACATTAAAAATTTATGTCCTTCGGTCCAAGTATCGATGCGTACTTAATAGAAAGAGTCAGCAGTAAATAATCCACTAATTTATTAATTAAACATATCAATAACAAGAAAATAGCTTGTGATCCTTGATCATCAATTTATTTCAAGAAGAGGTTTCCAATTTGGATATGGAAGAATGAAATAATATGTTTGGTGGCACCATAGCCACTGAAAAATAATAAAAAGGTTTACAAAAATTTTCTCTTTGTATAGGTAAAATTTACAAGTGCTGGTGTGAAAAAAACTCACTCTTCATTTAGTAAAATCCAATCCTTGGAATTAGGATTGAAAATATGTTAATTAACACACTATCGAGAAGATACAAATGTCGACATCTTCGAAAGCATACGAGCGATGGAATAATTATTTCCGCCAATCCACATCCTAAGACCATGGCCATGTGTGGCACGGATCTTTTGGATATTTAATTTCTATTGAGACTCTTTCTTCAACCGAACCCAATTGTCTTTTCATAGATGTGAATGGTGCTTGAATGGCCAATGAAATTTCCACGATCGAATTGCTTCTCGCTACCTATAAAAAGCATCTCTATTGAGAACCAACTCTATGAAAAAGTAGAGTAACAAAACAAAAATATGGCGCCCTCGCTGTTCTTCATGTTTTGTACATGGATTGTCCTTCTCGTGATGATTCATACTTCACTTGCTAAGCCACTATGCCATTCGGATGAGAGCTCAGCCTTGATGGAATTCAAGCAAAGTTTCAGAATCAACAGAACAGATTTTCTATGTGTATATCCAAAGATTGAATCATGGTCACTAGATGAGCATGGAGATTGCTGCTCATGGGATGGCATTGAGTGTGACAAGGCCACCGGTCATGTGACAATCCTTGACCTTAGCCACAGCTGTCTCTTTGGTACTTTATCTTCTAACAACAGCCTCTTTCGCCTACTCCACTTGGAATCACTTAATCTTGCTTGGAATGACTTCAATGATTCCTCAATCCCATATGGCTTTGGCAATCTTTCCAGGTTACAGTACCTTAATCTCTCCAGTTCTCACTTTTTGGGAAAAGTCCCCTCAGATATTTCACAACTCTCCAAATTAGTTTCTCTTGATTTGAATCTTGGGTGGGATCTTGAGATGCCCAACATAAATAATTTTATTCATAACTTAACCATGCTTAGAGAACTTGATCTCTCTTATATAAACATGTCATCACCATTCCCTCATGTACTTGTAAACTTCTCCTCTTTGAAGTTGCTTAAACTTAGAGAATGTGAATTGCATGGAGAATTTCCGACAAGGATCTTTCAGTTACAAAACCTGAAAGCCCTCGACATTAGCAACAATTACGAGCTTTCTGGTTTTATTCCCGACTTACATTGGGGTAATCCCCTCAAATCATTGTCTCTTCAGGAAACGAATTTTTCAGGGGAAGTACCTATTTCAATCGGAAACCTTGTTTTCTTGAATGAATTATCAATTGGTTATTGTAATTTCTCAGGTTTACTTCCCACTTCAATGGGCAATCTTTCTCAGCTTGCTCATTTAGATTTATCATTAAATAACTTTCATGGTCAAATCCCTGCTTTCTTTGCCAATCTTACCCATCTATCATATCTAGATCTCAGTTTCAATAATTTTAGCGGTGGTATTGGGCATTGGTTTGTAAACTTGGCGAAACTCACTTATTTGGACCTTACAGGTAATAGTTCATCTAATAGCAATGTTCTTTAACAAGAAAAAAAAAAATGAAATGTTGAGATTCAATCGATAGCCAAACTCACCGTCCTTGTATTTTTTACATTTGGCAGATTGTCAGTTAAGCGGTCCTATTACATATTCATTTGAGAACTTGACTCAGTTGATTTCGCTTCAACTTAGGCAGAACAATTTGCAAGGTGAAATTCCAAGCTCAATATGGAAACTCAAGGATCTTGAATTTCTTGATCTTTATGGGAATAATTTGAGTGGCACCGTGGATTTTCACAAACTCAAGAAATTGAGAAGGTTATATTTGTCCTTCAACAACATATCTTTTGTCAGCAAGGTCGAGATCAGTGCCACTCTTCCAAAACTTTCCTATTTAGGTTTAGGTTCATGCAACTTACATGAGTTCCCCAAGTTTTTAGCCTACCAAGACAGATTAGAGATGATACATCTTTCACACAATAATATCGAAGGGAGTGTTCCTATGTGGATGTGGAATGGTAGTAGAGAATCCTTGCTCTATATGTATCTTTCCCACAATTTTCGAACTGGTTTTGAAAATAATCCGATCAATCTACCACTACCCAAGTTGATCGAACTTGACATTAGTTCTAACCGGCTCAAAACAAAACTCCCTAGTCCTCCTCCATCAATGAATTACTATAATATCTCCTACAACTTCCTCTTCGGAGAAATTCAATCTATTTGTAGTGGCAAATTCCTTGTCCTTCTGGATTTGTCCAACAATAGTTTGAATGGTACAATTCCTTCATGTGTAGGAAATATGGATTATTTGTCAGTTCTAAATCTTAGGAAAAATGAACTTGTGGGCATGATTCCTCGTGCTTACCCAAAAGGCTGTATGTTGGAGATTATAGACCTCTCAGAGAATCGATTACACGGGCCGATTCCAGGATCTTTGGCGAATTGTACAAAGCTATGGTATTTGAACCTTGCTCACAATCAACTTCTCGATGGGTTCCCTTTTTGGCTATCAAAGTTGACTAAGTTGAAAGTTGTTATCTTGAAATCCAATAAGTTCTATGGTCCAATTGAAGCATATCAAAGCCAGTTTAACTTCAGCTATATGCATATCATGGACCTTTCATATAATAGTTTCAGTGGTAAACTTCCTTGCAAGTTGTTGCAGAGTTTGCATACAATGGAAGTGATAACTAGGCAAGAACGGTTGGAATATATGATAACTCGGGCATCATCTCCATTTGACAATTCATTTTGGGAAATTGTGGTTTATGACATGAAATTGATGAATAAAGGTATAGAAAGGGAATACTCGAAGGTTCCATTTGCACTTATGCAAATTGACTTCTCCAATAACAAATTCGAAGGACAAATACCCGATCTCATTGGAGATTTGAAGTCACTTATTTTTCTTAACCTTTCAAGCAACATTCTGACCAGTTCCATCCCACCATCCTTAGCAAATTTGACATTGCTAGAATCTCTAGATCTTTCTCGAAATAAGCTCTCCGGAGAGATCCCTCAAAAGCTAGCCCGGCTTACATTTCTTTCATATTTCAATGTCTCTGATATCAATTGTCGGGACCAATACCACAAGGGAGTCAGCTCAACACATTCTCAATCGATTCATTCACCATGAATGAGGGGTTATGTGGAAGTCCTTTGCCAAAAAAATGCACAAAGGTTGGGGATAACTTACCATTACCACCATTTCCCCACGAAAAATTTGGCGAAGAGTCCCTCTTCAAGTCAGAGTGGAAATTTGTGCTAATTGGCGTTGGAGTCGGGTTTTTGATCGGCATTGTGCTAGGAACTTGATCATTGATGAGAAGAGCATGTGGTTCTTACACTACTCCGAGAGAATGGCAAAAGGATGGAAAAGATTGGGAAGGCATTGAAAAATAAGGAGTTATGCATGAAGTCGGATACTTATGCGACACTATCATAAATGTAACCCTTTGTGTGTTTAGTTTGTAATGGAACTACGAAAAGATAGAGCATACAATATTCCGCTTGTCGTACTATCATTTAGTTGAATTTAAAGATCGTCTCTTTTTTCTATTTTAGAATTACATGGCTTGTCTTTTCTCACGCTCTTTCTTCATATGTTTGAAAGAACTTAATCTTAAAACCTGCATTTTTGCCGGCAAAATTAAGCATATAGTTTTGCAAAAAAAAAACTTAAGAAATAAATAATGGTAAAAAAGAAGAAGAGGAAAATCCTTAGGTTCGACCCTATACAGTCCAATACGCCCATCACTTGCGAGGCCCAATCCGGGCAGCCCAGGTCTGATTGAAGTGAATTGAAGCCCACAGGACTTCATAGACAAGCCCGGCCTCTTTCCTTCTTCTTCTTCTTCTTCGTCTCTAAAGCTCAGACGCGCACGTGATGGAGGAGAGGAGCGAAGCAGTTGGAGCAAAGAAAGGAGCACACGCGCCAAGCAAAGCAATATACGATGGCCCTTTTTCCTCTGGATCTTCTCTCCATCGTCATCAATCCACGGTCCACCACCTCCAGTCACTGTTGGCCATCCCAGCCGCTCGAGCTCATTCGCAGCAGAAACAGAGCACCCGCACCAGGGAACAGAGGTCACCAAAAACCACCGAGAATGAATTGATACGAGCTCCTCTCATCTATTTTCTCTCACTAATAGGTTTCCTTCATTGATTTCGGGCCACCGGTCGACGCCGTTTGCCATTCCCGAATCGTCTGGCTCTGTTCTAGTCTGTTTTGAGGCGGAGAAATCCAAAGAGTTCGAATCTTCCTTCGAAGCTTCTTCGCTGGGGCACCCGAGACAACGCCTCTAAGAGCCCGGTTATGTGTTCGATCGCCATTCGTGGCCAGAGGCTGCATCTCCAAGGTATGTACATCATTGCTCTTTTTTAGTAAGCAGAGTTCGAACGTTGTAATTTAAGCTTGAGTGAAAATCAAATACTGATATGGGATAAAATAGTATTATGCGCATAATTTAGGGTCACTGAAATCGTCTGGATCGGAATTAGTGCTTCGATGATGCTTCTGTTCAAACCGATCGCCAATTGTTCGTGAAAATGACTGAGTGAGATCGCGTATATATATATATATTCGAGAGGCTGTCTTTCCGAAATTGAATGTATATACGTTTATCTCATGCCCAGATTGTGATATGTGCGTGCAATTCGCTAGTATTGCTTCTGGTTCCTTTGATTTTAAGTCATGGCCAAGACTTCTAAATGACTGGGTTGCTTCGTTTTCTGTCTCTGTGTTCCATATGCTCCCCGAGTATTTTAGTTGTGTGTATGTATGGTGGCCAGTGGATGTTTGTATGGATTCACGTGGTGGAGCAAGACATGTTTAGCCCCCTGTATGAAGCTTGTAGATGTCGTTCTCGAGCGAAATGCTCGCATGATGTTGTTGCTTAAGGTGAAGGATGGACATCAATGGCGAGTGTTTGAGCTCGTAGGTTGAACAGCTTGGTCGTGAATAGTAAGGGAAGAAGACCAGATCAAAGCTTGTGTGTTTAGGAAATAATTGAGGGAGAGACTTAACCAAGAAAAAACGAAAGAGTAAAAGAAAGGGAAGAGGAAGATAGGGAAATCTACAGGAAACGAAGGAATAATAATAATAATAAATTGCTGGTTTCAATCGGGCAGCTAATGTTAGGAATAAATTTAGTTGAATTTCATTTGATTTGTATTCACCTAGCTGAGGGAGTCCTCCTTGAATTCTGAAATGAATCGATTTTTTTTAGATTGTGTTTTGTTTAGATAAAAATAAAAATGGATAAAAATAATAAAAATAACCAATTAAAAAAATTTCTTTGTCGTTTTTATTGCGATTACTTTTAGGGATTAGCTAGGTCATCTTCATTATTGCAAAGCATGTGGCACTTCCAAACTGAAGCTATAAACAAGTTGGGGGAAATATATGGAGTTATATGTTGCTCCGGGTCAAATTAGTCTTCTTTCCATTGTGAAGGATCCGACCACCGGTAAAGCATTTTAGACATTTTTATCTTAGAAGCAAAGATGTTATGTAACTCTTCCCTCCACAAAGGGTAATGTCCGCCTCCACAATCTTATAAGAGAAAACTTTCTTTAGACTCATATGCCCCTCTTTTTATTTAGCAATACTATGTTCATTTTTCAATCTTGTTCTGTAATTGGGGGCACTCAATGCTATGCTGCTTCGCTCTACACGCTAATCCCTTCATACCGTCAACCACTTCTTGGCGGTGGCTGCGGTGGTGGGAAGCCGGTTGGCCGTCTCCACCTCCGCCTCAGGGACAGCATCGAAGAGAAAAGGCGGAGACATTTTTCGGGAAGAGGCTGCTGAGCCTGGTGTACGCAAAGCGCAGTGCGGGTGGTAACGACTTGCAAGTGGAAAGAGGGAGGAGGCGCGGTGTGCAAGTACGGGCTCAACCGCATCGTCAAAGAGCTTCACAAGCTCAAGCGCTACAAGCATGCCCTCGAGGTTCTCCTCTCTCTATGTCAACTTATTTACACACGAGCAATTCTCGTACTTTTGTCCATTCACCAGTCTCTTTCTTTAATACGTCCTGCAAGCACAACAAGGAATCCAAGAATTCCAAGAAGGAAAATACGGTCTTCAAGTCCTATCAAGTGGCAACGTACCATCTGCCCTACATGGATCAACCCAATCATTGAAACTTGCTAGAACGAGAATAACTCCCTGCAGTATTTTACTTGTACTCTTAAGCGAAACTATCTGCCCGTTGTTACATGACACCGTTTAAGGTTGCCATACTCTCCCATCTCATAAAGGGAAATCATGAGTATGTAGAAATTGACGCAAGCTTACACTAGGAGGGACACTAAAAAACAAAATGCAACAAAGCTCCTTAACATGGAAACTGTTCAGCCAATAACAAAAGCATCATTTACCCAGTCGAACAAGAAAGTGAGATCTTTTGAAGAACGGGACTCTCAAGTTTGTGCAATGTTTCTTTTTGTTGGAGATTCCAACTACTAGAACATCCCCTTGTTTTTCATATTTCTCTTAAAGAAGGAAAGAAATCAATAGTAAACATACTCGGCGAATATAAAATAAACCATCTACCATTTCCTTGCTTTCGTATTTCTAGACAGGATTCGATGTACATAACGTGATTAATTTACAGTCATCTAGTTTAGGAAAACTCTCAAAAGATACTTTTCAAAGATCACTGTAACAGAACAGAATAAAGGAACATTCTTGAGGAATATAAAGTGAATCACAACTAGGCAAAGAAATCAATAGGACCAATAATCATAACTCAAGCAATATCAACAAAAAATAAAAAATACACAAGCGACCATGTCGGCATCAACAACAGGGACACCACGGGCCTTAAAATGGTTGGAGACTGAGACTGTACTCTTCTTTGATGCAATTCCACCAGTCAGACTAACAACCCTCATTCTTCTTGTTTAACTTCAAGTTATCAGATCAAACGCTCTGAAAAGTCGGGACACGATCTATCTACTACACACCGGAAAAAAGAAAAAGGTATATTTGTCATTCTCGTGTCATTAACAAAATCAACGTCTACATGTAAACCTTAAATGGCACAACCTCTACATACAATTAATCTCATAAAAAATGGGTTGGCAAAGATAAACAGTGAACATGACTTCTGATAAGAGTCACCAAGTTTTATTATTAAATCGAAATGTAGCATATATTGTTAATTAACATTCATGATCATAAAGGTCTTGGAGCAACTAGGTGATCATGCAAATGTTTTTGTAGCGGAGGTCATTTTCTTCTAACAATAATCCTATCCTAGACTAGGAAATCAATTAACAATCAATGTATTGAAGTGCAATGTGGGAATTTAAACACCCGATATATTGAAGTACATTTATCTAACTACGAAAATATAAACCCGATACAAGTCGGGCAAAGAATAGCAATAGCCACGTTATAAGCCCTACGACATGATTCCCCATGATTTGAATTCAAATTAAGTTCAATTACATGTTCAAAAGATCAACCTTTTAAGCCTAAGCTAAATCAAAAGTATCCACTAAAAACCCTAAGTTAAAGGTTATGCTAACTATATATAAAATTAAAGCTATATCTAACTTTGAAATGAAACAAACTGATCAAGGCCTCTTTCTAAACTATTTTCTGATTTTTTTCTTAATCTTTTCCCTTTTTTAATTTGTTATTATTATTTCTAATTCGGAAAACCGGGACTCGGCCGGGCTCTTGAACCCAGCCTGACCAAGGACCGAACCCGAATCCTGCTTACCTGGGCCATGGAGCGGATCGGGCTCCTGTGTTGAGCCCTGTCCGCCTGGGGCCCAGTCCCCAAGGCCCTAACGTAAAACTCAAACCCAATTTTTAGTTCCTCCCATCTTACCCAAGGCCCAGCCCATTTTCCTATTTCGGCCAGCACAGTTCGAGGCCCGGCCTCCAACCCTATTTTCAGCCAGCCCAGGCCCAAAACACTAAACAAAAAAGCTAGATCGATCCAAGTCACCAGAAGAAAATGGACAGATGCACTGACTTCAATGTTCATGAAAATCAAGCTTAACAACTAAATGACCGAGCAAATCGCATCAAGAAGTGCCTACGGATTGGAACAGAAGTAGAAGTCATTTCTTAAACACTTCTCAGAAACATTTCGTTGAGCAACTCTTATGCGCTCGACTAAAAGTGATACGGCATTCCGATGAACTGACATTTTGGTGTCAAGTTCATCCTACATCGATCAGAGGACATCTCAGGTTGATGAAAACACTTCAAACAGATCTAAGGTGTGCTTTCACAGAAACAAACAAAGCCTCGGTCTTATTTTAGAACAACACTAACTGAGACCATTATATCAAACAGGTGGTGAGCACGGATGAAGGAGGCGGTATTGATCGTTTTAGGATTCGAACTCAGATTTAGACCCAAAGAAATGAACAAAAAACACTCGAAGTCGGCCATATCAACTTACTCAAACTCAGCATGCGCATGAACTTAAAAAAAAAAAAAAAAAAACAAACAAAAACAAAAACAAAAAGACGAGTCTCGGCCAAAAGAACGCGGAGCAACAAGGGCTTAAGTGAGCCATAGGGCGAGCTCGAGGCAAGTTGAACTACGGCCACCCCCGCCTGTCATCGTCTCCGAGCCGAGATCCTCGGAGCAAAGAACTTGAACCCAGCGACTAAAGAACTCATCGGAAATGTTTGGAATCGGGAGAGGGAGGATCTCGGCAGGATGTCATCGGACGGCAACGATGGGAGTGGTTGGTCGAGTGACATGAAGGAGAGGGAGTTCACGAGCGTCCAACGAGGAAAAATCGATAAGTCATTTAGTCTCACACGTGGATTCAAATTCCACGCTTTATAAAGAAACAAAAGCAGGGCAAAAGTCTAAAAGTAAATTAAAACTTAAAAATAAGACTAATTAGGAAAAAAAAAATTCCTCCTCCTTCTTTGACATTTAGAACTCTCCCTCTTCTTTCTCTCTCCACCGAACCCAAAGCAACACTTGGCGGAAAAACCCCATTTTCTTCTTCAGCATCTGGAAGACCGTGAGTCCCCGATTCAGATGGTGGTCTAAGTTGATTGCTTAAAACTAATAAAATTATGATTTTTCTTGTCCCATATTTGAAAGTTAGAAATATGCGATCCACTATATAAGTGTAGATATCTTCCGGCTTATTCAATTGAAGACATTGGGCTGAGTAGGATATAGTTACAGTACTCACATGCAAATACACAATTATTAATTGCACTTAACACTCATAATTGGTACTAATCCTCTTCTTTATTTTTTATGTTAATTATTTATTGAAATTCGAATATAACCTAAACAGTATGACTACTCGCACACGCTGATATCACACTATTTCAATAGTACACATAGGTTATTTTATCATTATTATTTGATCTCGGATTTTATTATTATTTTGTCTTGCAGTTATTAGGCGATCTTACAACTTTTTGAAAGTTATGTCTATTCAGGCATAATCTCTTAACATTTGTAAAGTTGTGTTTATGTGAACATAACTTCTTCTCCTTGAAAAGTTGAGAGTCTTCATAAATTGTTAAATAGAGAACTAAAAAAAAAATTATTAATTTTTTATTCTGAATTTTCAATATGTTTTTTTGAGAACATGTCTGTTTGGATATAACTTCTCCGGAAATGTTGCATTCGGTTCTAAT
Source organism: Eucalyptus cladocalyx (assembly GCA_017140615.1). Lineage (NCBI taxonomy): Eukaryota > Viridiplantae > Streptophyta > Magnoliopsida > Myrtales > Myrtaceae > Eucalyptus > Eucalyptus cladocalyx. The sequence continues at coordinate 15,507,867 of CM029520.1, read as the reverse complement.
CATAGTTTTACGTCTCAATTTTTTATTATTCATTTTTTCAATTTCTCTCTTAGAAAGATATATAGCCTTCTTTCCAATTATTCCCCTTTAAGAGATCTTGCAAAAATACCAGAATTGTTAGATGGTATTTTCATTGAGATTTTGTTATATCCTAAAGGATGTTTACCAATAATTAAAGAGAGCTTGTCCACATTCTATACTCATGGGCCTAATCTTGAAAAATAAAGTTTCAAGTCTCTCTATCTGAGCCCATTAGCTCCAATCCAATAAAAAACACAATTTATGTGAACTTAGTTAAGATACTCCTTACATTTATATGCAACTAAAAATAATTTTGTTTATAAATTAGGATTGATTCCTAACTTTCTATCAGTCAAATTTAGGTGTCAACACATTGGATTTCAATTGGATAATCTATTAGCTCCCACTTTGTTTCACAACATAAAAGCAAGGTGTAGCCGGCAAGTCTATTTGTAATGTACGAAACTAAAGAATGGATAGGTCATGTATAATTATTTCCCTGAGACTGTGATTGCCCAATTAAAATTTCAAAATTAACAAAGACTTTGCCCTTCAAATGTCGAAAATATTGTTCGAGTATAGTATGTGTTGGGGGGTCTTTGCATTTTTCACCCAAAAACCGACCACCAATCATTTCCACAACCGATGTGGGATAACATTAAAACAATATATCTACTCACTTGAATATGGACCATTGGAAGTAGTTGATCCTATGTAAGTTTTACGTAGATCTCATTAGATTTATTTTTTTTCTACCTATACTTGGGTGACCAAATATCACCACGAATTATCGTCATTGCCCAAGCGGCCCAAGTTCCCACCCAAGTTTTTTCTTTCTTTTTTAGGTGAGTGGGAATACGGAAGAGGAGAGGAGTCCCACTCCTTGGGGTTCTTCCCCTTGTTTCTTCCTTGAGTTTTTTAAAAACTTGCAAGATCTCAAACAGATTTTTCCATGCTAGGCAACGCTGACATTTGAATTGGGGACACAATTCCTGGAAAAATATTACTGCACACGTGGAATTCACAGGAAATGCACCTCATTTATAAAGGAAATGTTCATATAAAAAAGTAGTCAAAGCACGCCAATTGAGAACAAACTTTCTTTAAAAAAGAAGTAAGCACGTTTAATACATTTAATAAGAGAAATACGCACCAGCTAGCTCAGAAGGTGTCGCAACCGCTACCCTCACAGATGCTCCTATCAGACAGGCACCCAATTAAGGACGCATGTGGAGGCTAATGGTTTGGCTAGATCTATTTTGCTGGGTGCATTAAGATGGAAAATACTTAGCAAGCGGGTGATGGTCAACTATGGATTTTGCATATCCAGAATGGATTTTTTGGTGGCTAGCCCTCCCGTGCTTAAATCTCTAGCGTAGTATATCTACTCCCTTGAATCTGGTTCATTAAGACTGGTGAATCCTATGCAGGTATGGCGTGCATCCTACGTGATCGGTTACGCATTTACTTGACTACGCATTCTAGACGACCGTCACGTTTGACTTGAGAGTACCGTTTCCGGAGAAGTACTGCAAAAAACCCATTAGTCATGAGTCAAGACAACTGTTTGTGTCCGCCTATGGCTCTCCTTGAAAAGCAAGTGGTCCGAGCACGCCAATTGCTCCTAGGATAAAACCGGTCAATATTCTTGCCAAACTGTCAGAATTTGCCTTCTGAGAGAAGAATAAAAACGGGTTTCTGTACTTGGACAGCCGTAAACTTTTGACTTGAGCTCATTGATGTAAGTAGCCAAAGCACTTCAACCTGTCTCCTATATAAATCCTGAGATTCTTCTCTCCATTCTCATCCTCAGTCTCATCTTTTTCTTTGCCAAATTATACGTATTTGCCTTCCGAGAGAAGAATAAGAATGGATTTCTATGCCACATGCATCCTCTACCTCTCTCTTTCGCTACTCTTCTTGGTATTTTGGAAGAGGCGCTTCACTCCTCACCTGCTGCCTGGCACAAGAGGATGGCCCGTCGTCGGCGAGACCCTGGAATTTCTGGCCGCTGGAAGGGGCGGCTGTCCTGAGAGATTCGTGAACGACCGCGCCACGAGGTACTCGTCAGATGTCTTCCGGACCAACTTGTACGGGGAGGATATGGCCGTGTTCTGCGGCGCCTCGGCGAACAAGTTCCTGTTCTCCGGCGACAACAAGTACGTCACCTCCTGGTGGCCCAAATCCATGCTAAAGATCGGCATGTTTCAGGAAACCCTTAAGAAGTTGGATCGCAAGAAGAAGCGCAGCTTCCTGCTGGAGTTCCTGAAGCCCGAGGCCCTCCAACATTACATACCCGTCATGGAGACCGTGACTAGGGACCACCTGGCGATGGATTGGTCTCCACATAAGGAAGTGCAGGTGTTTCCTCTATCGAAGAGATATACCTTCGCTTTGGCGTGTCGCTTGTTCATGAACATCAGAGATCCCGAGATTGTGTCGAACTTCGCCAACTCGTTCGCTCGAGTCGCTCCCGGGTTCGTCGCGTTGCCAATAAATATCCCAGGCACGCCGTTCAACCGAGCAATGGAAGCAGGGAAAGTTATGAGGCAAGAGCTCCTGAACATAATTAGGCGAAGGAAGACGGAGATTGCGGAGGGCAAAGACGCGAACGCGAGGGACCTCTTGTCCCGATTGCTTCTCGAAGGAGACGACGACGGGAGCGTTTTCTACGAGATGGACGTGGCCAACAAGATCATGGGCTTACTCATTGCGAGTCACGACACCACGAGCACTTCCATCACAGCCGTAGTGAATTATCTGGCTCGGTTTCCCCACATCTACCAGCGGGTTCATCAAGGTAATGAATTTTGAATTCGACCTCGTTAACACTCCCGGTCTGCCTGTAAATTTGGTATATTCTCAACAATACACTTGTCTCATGTCAATAGAACAAATGGAGATTGCTAAATCCAAGGGTCCAGATGAATTTCTTAACTGGGACGATGTTCAGAAGATGAAGTATTCGTGGAATGTGGCCTGCGAGTCAATAAGGCTGTTACCGCCTGCGCAAGGGGCATATAGAGAGGCGACGACTAATTTCACTTTCGCTGGGTATACAATTCCAAAGGGATGGAAGGTAATTTTAGAATATGTGTTAAGTGCTCTCCAATTGCTAAGTTGTGTTGTGAGTGTATGAACAATAGGTCTAGTGACTAATGCATTGTGATTCTAACTGTGTGCTAGACATTCTGGACGGTGCACTCCACGCACAAGAACCCCAAGTATTTCCCTGATCCGGAGAAGTTCGATCCCTCGAGATTCGAAGGAAATGGGCCTGCACCTTTCACCTTCGTTCCCTTCGGAGGCGGACCTCGCATGTGCCCTGGAAAAGAGTATGCACGGCTCGAAATACTCATTTTCATGCACAATCTGGTGACCAAGTTCAAGCTCGAGAAGGTCATATCGGACGAGAAGTTTATCTATAACCCATCGCCGGTTCCCGTTGAAGGACTTCGTATTCGCCTGCTACCCCTCAAATAGATATCTTTGAGCTATTCACATGATTTACAGGGCTCATCAAAACTTTACCACGAGTGCTTAGAACATAATAAGAGTGATTCAAGACACGTATGCTATCTCATCGTCGTTGTTTTTTTTTTTTTTTATATATATGTATATGATGTTTTTCTTGTTCATTTTTGGCTTGTAATAATTCCAATGCACTTGATTACTTATTACTCACCTATGAATAGGGGTGTCCAAAAAGCCCGCGCTGGCTCGGCCCTAAAATTTAGGGTTTTTTAAGGCCTAAATTTTAGGGCCGAGCCTCAGTCTTCTTTAGGTAGGGATTTTTAGATGTTAGTATTGTTAAGGTTGAGTTGGGTTGGACTTGCTCGACCCGACCCAATCCCTTGATGCCCCTATCTATGAAGTCCGGACACCACAAAATATGAAAATTTTAACAACACTAAAGTCTAGTCGAATAATTTGAGGACAATATGTCCGCATTTAATAATATTCAGAAGCAATGTCAATCTTCTGCTTCTCGCCGTCCTATTGAACATAGGGAAAAGTAACACAAGTCCACGGAGAACGTAAAGCCCATAAAATGACCCAATGCACATGCCTAAATATTTTGTAGAAGATAAAAATATTTTATTTATTTATTCTTTATTTAAACAAAATAAATAAAAATCTTAGTAAAATATTTTCCAAATCATTCATTTCCAACAAAATTGATTCTCCATCTCTCTCTTGTCAAGAGAGGGATGCAATGCGACCTATTACAAGATCAAAATATCTCCTTCTTAATTGCCCGATACAAGACTTTTCTAACATTAATCGAGCATGAGCACGCTTGTCAATAATTGAAATCCTCTTCTTCTTTTTTTTCTATTCAATTATTTACCTTGAGGGGTTCAAATCCTCACCTCCTCAGGGGGGATGGGGGTAGGGACGCGTAAGTTTCGAGAATGGGTTGCGACTTCCACGCCCTGCAAGAGGTAGGGCACAAGTCTGCAAGTGAGTGTAGAGTAGGAATAGAGTAGGACTGACAAAAAAAAAAAATTATTTACCTTACATCAATTAATTGAGATAATAATGACAAAGAGATAAGACGATTTAGTTGTGATAACAATGATAAAGAGATAAGACAACTAAAAAATCGGATCGATTCGGCCCGCTCTTCTCTTTCATCACGAAATCGATGGGCACGGGGTTTGCATTGCAATCCCCCCACCCAGATGGTCCATCAATCTCTTGCTCGACCTCGCTCCATGCTTCCCTTGGAGTTGGGAGGGCACTCGATCCCACCACAGCAGAAGCACCGAATTGATCGATCGCGGCGGGACCACTCAGGCAGTCACAGCGCAGCCCACCCAGACCCCGTCCGAATTGCGCACTTACATTGCGGGGGGGACCCACTCGCGCCGGCAAGAGGACACGTGGACGCCTCCCGCTTAGCCCTAGCACCACGGGGGCCAATTCTAATGACATTTGACTTGAGAACCCAGTTTTCTGAAGTACTGCACGCGTGAAATCACTAAACGCATGCGATGCGCCTCATGATTCATGAGTCATGACCTCACTGATTATGTGCGTGTATGGCACTCTTCAAAAGCAGTGGTCAGAGGACGCCAATTTGCTAGCCCGTCAGTTTTCTTGCCAAATCGATAGCTAGAATGATTAGTTTTCATCTAACAGTTTAAGTTTTCAGAACAATTTATAATAATTTCATAAATTTTTAATAATATTAAAATTGGAGATCATAAGTTCAAATCTTTTTAAACCCTATTTACATTTTTAATTGAATACATCAAATATCAGACTAAGCGTGAAGATAAATGTTAGAGTGATTAAATATCATACGTTCGTCTGATTAATTAACCTTTAAAAATAATTAGTAATGATCTCATAAAGCCATGGCATTTTGATTTGAAGAGATTTTTCAAAAGATTTCACTATTTGTGTGCGTGCATGGAGCTCAATAATATAAGTCGCCAAAACACGCCTACTTTGCCCTATACAAATCCTGATGACGTCGCTCTCCACTCTCAGCCTCTAGTCCATCTTTCTCTCGCCATATTATCAGCATCCGCCTTATGAGGAAACGGCAAAGATGGATTTCTACGCCACATGCATCCTCTGCCTCGCTCTTCCGCTGCTCCTCTTGGCGTTTCGGAAGAGGCGCTTCGCTCCTCACCTGCTGCCCGGCACAAAAGGGTGGCCCATCGTCGGCGAGACCCTGGAATACATGACCGCCGGAAGGAGCGGCCGTCCCGAGAAATTCGTGAAGGACCGCGCCGCCAGGCACTCGTCGGATGTCTTCCGGACCAACTTGTATGGGGCGGACATGGCCGTGTTCTGCGGTCCCTCCGGGAACAAGTTCCTGTTCTCCAGCGAGAACAAGTACGTCAGCCCCTGGTGGCCCGACTCCATGAAGAAGATCTTCACGTTCCCGGAAGCCTTAGGGCAGCTCAAAAACGAGGATGCCAAGAAGCGGCGCAGCTTCATGTTGGAGTTCCTGAAGCCCGAGGCCCTTCGGCATTACATACCGGTCATGGACTCCGTGACTAGGGACCACTTGGCGACGGATTGGTCTCCACATAAGGAGGTGAGGGTCTTTCCTCTATTAAAGAGCTACACCTTGGCCTTGGCGTGTCGCTTGTTCATGAACATCAGAGATCCCGAGATTGTGCGGAAGTTCGCCGATCCGTTTGCTCGAGTTGCTCCCGGGTTCGTCACGGTGCCGATAAATATCCCGGGCACGCCGTTCAGCAGAGCAGTGGAAGGAGGGAAAGTGTTAAGGCAAGAGCTCCTGAACCTTGTTAGGCGAAGGAAGACGGAGATCTCGGAGGGCAAAGACGCGAACGCGAGGGACTTCTTATCCCGATTGCTTCTCGAAGGAGGTGACGACGGGACCGCTTTGTACGAGATGGATGCTTCCACCAAGATCATGGGGTTGCTCAACGCGAGCCACGACACCACGAGCACTTCGATCACGGCCATAGTGAACTATTTTGCTCAGTTTCCCCACGTCTATGAGCGGGTTCATCAAGGTAATAAACTTCAAATTCGACTTCGTTAACACTCCCGGTCTACCTGGGAAGGCTGGATCTTGATGCCTGTAAATTCAGTATATTCTCAACGATACACTTTTTCTCATATCAATAGAACAATTGGAGATCGCCAGATCCAAGGGTCCGGATGAATTTCTTAAGTGGGATGATGTTCAGAAGATGAAGTATTCGTGGAACGTGGCCTGCGAGTCGATGAGATTGTTACCCCCTGCACAAGGGGCATATAGAGTGGCAATGAAGGATTTCAATTTCGCTGGCTATACAATTCCAAAGGGATTGAAGGTAATTCTCGAATCTATGTTGATCGCTCTCTAAATAATGAGTTGGGTCGCGAATGCATAAATGATCAGTCTAGTGATGCATGCATTGTGATTTTAACTTGTGTAATAGACATTTTGGACGGTGCACTCCACAAACAAGAACCCCAAGTGTTTTCCTGATCCGGAGAAATTCGATCCCTCAAGATTCGAAGGAAATGGGCCTGCACCTTCCGCTTACGTCCCCTTCGGAGGAGGACCTCACATGTGTCCTGGGAAAGAGTACGCGAGGCTCGAAATACTTGTTTTCATGCACAATCTGGTGACCAAATTCAAGCTCATGAAGGTCATACCGAACGAGAAGTTTATCTATACCCCATCGCCGGTCCCCGTCAAAGGTCTCCGTATTCGCCTACTACCCCACAACTAGCTATGTACAAGCTATTGACATGATTTACAGGGCTCATCGAAACTTGGTCGCGAGTACTCAAATCATATTAAGTACGATTTCAAGGCACGTATGCCATCTCATCATCATTGTTTTTTTTTTTTTTTTTTTTTTTTATGTATTTGATGTTTTTCTTGTTCTTTTTAGCTTGCGATAATTCTCGTGCACTTGACCGCTTATTGCTCACCATGGATGGGATGGGGGTGTCGAAAAAGCCAACGCTGACCTGGCCCTAAAATATAGGGTATTTTAGGATCAGACCTTGGTCTTATTCGGGTAGGGATTTTTAGTTATTGGTATTGCTAGGGTTGGCCAGCTCGGGCCAATTGCATCAGGTCGGGTCAGGCTGACGCTAGCTTTTTGACACCCCCACAACACAGCTTGATCTCCCTCTCAACAAGGGTGAAACCTTCTATTTGAGCCCAGCTGATCGGTGCTGGCTCGACCCATTCTCTTGGGTTATATGATATTCAACTTTGGGGCGGGTCGAGTCAATCGCGCCTCTTGTAGGGCTTTGGGTCGAGTTAGGTCGTATGAAAACTTGGCCCAACTCGACCCCTTGATGTCCCTACCTATGAAGTCCGGATGCCATGAAATTTGAAAAGATTTCAACAACACAAAAGTACGGTGGAATAATTTGAGCAAAATATGTCCACTTTTAATGATATTTTGAAGCAAGGCAAATCTTCTGCCTTGCATTGGCCTCTCGTTCGTGTCTCGATCTACTCTCAACCATCGGTATATGTAAATGACGTATCCATCGACGATTAAAACTGGTCGAGACGTGTAAGGAAGCACTTTACACGATAGAGGATTTCATGTACTTTCTGGAATCCACATGGGGAGTAATTCATGCAAATTTTCAAATAGAGAAAGCTAAGTGGAACGGATCCACATGATGCTCATATTTCCATGATAGGCCTATTAAACTTAGAGAGTAACACAAGCCCATGGAGAACGTAAAGCCCATAAAAAGACCCAACGCATATTGCAGACGCCCCTTCTTACAAGGGATCTCACGACTCACGACAAGCCACGTCATCTGAAAAAATCAATGGCAAAATGGTAAAATAAAAAATAAATATTGCGAATATTGCAGATGCCCCACCATACTGTTGAGACATTTTGGAAACTCCATGGTAAGCCTATTGATAAAGGTAAAAAAGAATACTCAGTTTATCAGGTTTCCACCAAAAGGATTGACCGGGAACAATAGACGATTACCTAGGAGTAGTATCAACATATTGTTCAATTTCTGAATCAACTGAAAACTGACGGCAAAAACTCAGGATTCTCAGGTATTTCTCTTCCTGCGAGATTAGATTAAAAACCGGAAGAAGTTATGTTACTAAGGTCAAGGTCAACAATGAAGGTATGAAACACTGAGATCAAAATGACCCAAACATAAAGCATATACGCTAATGACAATGACGTGATACTGTCCTTTATTTGTCTTATTATATTTATTTTTGTGTTCGTTATTAGAGCACGTAGATCATAGAAGAGCCAAAGGAGATAGCAATGCCATAGTGCCATGTTTCCGCCGTGATGTGCTCGCCATTTGTCGGAACTTATATACTTCTTAAGAGATTTATGCTCACTCATAATTTGTCATAACCACATATATTTGTCATTATAAATTTAGAGATGATATATAAATCTAAAAATATTTTCAATCGATAACTATTATCTTTTAATTTTGTGATTCCAAGACTATGTCTACTGCTGTAAACTCCTCATTCATCAATCTAAAAGATAAAGAAAAGTCTTATGGCAAGTCTCTCAAGTTTGGTCCTTACATTAAAAAAATAAAAAATATGAGATGTCTTTTATGAGGATTGTGCAATTATGACTGCACATGAACCATCAATCACAACATGCGTGTCAATGCGATCAAATTTGTTGTTTTTTTTTTTTTTTTGGTCGAATTGCGACCTAATTTGTAACTTGTTGATGTGTGACAATTTTTTTCCCTTTTGGAAAAAAAGAGTGACTATTCCCTTATAACTCTTACTATTAATTAAAATATGCAGGGTGGCCTAGGCATATTAAAATTGCACAACATCTACGGCAAGACATATATACATACATAGAATGTTTAAAATTAATTGTCACTTTGTTAGTATATTTCATGTTAATTTTAAATTCGCTTATAAGAATCTATCAAGAAGTCTAGTGGCTAGACCAATAGAATGCACCTATTATTCATGCTCAAAATGTCTAAAATTTTCGCTGGCTTGTATTAGGTGGTATCTCAAGTCAAATTACAAACAAATTAAAATTTTCCCTTTGATCTGATTGACAGTAGGTCTTTAATATTGAAACTGACGAGTTCAAAAAGAATTGCTTTCTTAGACTAGGACTTAGAAGTTGTGAAAAAAAAAAAAAAAAACTAAACTAAACTAAACTAAATTTTGGCAGAATGGCGATGACGCTCTACTTATGTGAAAATGATAGGTCATCCAATGAAAAATAGTCAGCTTAAAGGACTTTGACATTTTGCCTTTGGTCGACCATGGAGTGGCTAATAAGAAGCCCCAAATTTCTATCCCCAGAAATTGCAATACATAAAAACTATGGCATTACAATCTCCTCTGGCTCTTCTAGACATACGTGCTCTACTACAGACACACAAAAAAAGACAAGAAAAAAAAAAGACAATATCATGTCACCGTCGTTAGTGTACATGCTTCATACTTGGATAATCTTTTATCTCGGTGTTCTATACATGCTTTGCTAATTAGGAAATAAAAAGACTTCAAATTCTAAGTTGTAGTGAGTACTTGTCTTGTTACTAAAAGAACATATCAAAGTCAAAATAGAATTTTACCTCTAGATAATATAAGATTATCTTGTGTCCATGATCAAAAGCTTGAGATTTGTCTGGCTCGTCGTTGTCTCTTATATTCGAGGTGATATATGATGGACGAAGGGGAAGCTAAGTTGAAAAGACTTGTGAATGTATCTTAGATGATGGAATATATGTAGAGTGCTTGAGTTGAATTATATATGGTATGCCCTATTTCTGGTTCCAGCCGAATCAATTACAGGCAACTAAATCTTTTTGTTGGGTTCTTCAAATTTATATGGTATTCTTGATAAACAAAGAAAAAATTATATGTCAACAGCTATCATGGTACTTAAGTAAATATTAGGTATGAGAACTAAAGTTGTCTCTTAGGGAAGAAGATTCTCTTAGGAGCAAAGGGAAAAAAGGGAAAAGGAATTCCCGAAATCTAATTAAACTTTATTATGATTTTTCGAATCTCTTTCCTCTATGGACCCACCCGAATTAATTCGAATTGACAAGCAGGCATGAAAGTGGAGTCAAAGAATGATGGTGATTCCAAAGACACAATTGGATTCACTTTCAATATATGTTTCGTCCTCGTATCAATCACTTATTAATCAATTCGAATCAACGATTAAGCATTAAAGTTAAGTCAAGGAATATGCTTCGTCTTCTTACAATAATTACTATAACATTATAGAGGTGAAATCGCTGCCAACTGTTCTAAAGCCTTAAACTATTAAATAAAGGTATTGTTTAATATTTAAATATTCTATCATCCCCCATCATGCTTAGTTTGGTATTTTTTTGCCGTAGTATTAAGTGGATGACATATTTAAATGGGAAGGCAAATGAGACCTGAAAAAAAAAATTAAATTTAAGAGTTCTGGCTCTAATTCCATGTAAGGTTTAATGGGATCACTGCCAACTGTTCTAAAAGTTTAAGCTCTTAAATGAAAACGTGATTTAATATTTAAATATTCAATTAAATGCATTGTTTATTTTGTATAATCCATTATTCTCTCGGCAGATTACATGTAATTTTCCTAGTGGAAAATGAAACTACTCGCATGATCACTCAATCCAGCGACGATGGTACAAATAGTCTTGAGGCCAACCGAGACAACCCATGGACCTCATAGTTTCACCTCGGAGAGGAAAATGGTCCATTCAAGTTCAGAAGAAGAGAGAATATATCACGGACAGAATGTGATGAGGTAACTAGCCCCACCCGGGCAACTAAAAGTGCTGCTCTTATCGTCGTAAGCGTAGCTGTAAGCTTGAGGGCACTGGTCCTTGAAAATCTTCGAGTAGTTCATTGGCGGGCACGTCTCTGGCGTCCCGTACACCCCCAGGCGGCAAGACACTTGGGTTCGATTGAAGAAAGAGTCGATATAAGAAATGGAAAAAAACTTATAGACTGGTGCTATACACGGCCAAAGTCTTATGACGTGGTTTATTGGAAATAATGATTCTAGAAGCACGTTGACCATTATGAGTAGAATTTTTTTTTTTTTTTGGTGCAAATGACTTATTCAGAACGTTAGTTAAATATAAAGGTGAATTTTCCATCCCTTTTATGGTTTCAAGATGTCGAACAGATGTATCTTCTTGATAGTGTGTTAATTAACACATTTTTGATCCAAATTCCGTGTTGCTCTTTTGTATTTCTTTATTTTTATTTTTCAGTGGCTAGGGTGCCACCAAATGTAACATTTCATTCTCCTAAATCCAAATAAGAAACTTCTTCATGAAATAAATTGATGATTAAGGATAACAAGCTTTCCCCTTGATATTGTCTTGTTCAATCATTAAAATTCCTTATTGACTTTCATATTTATCTTCTTGGTCTTTACTAGCTTCCCCAAATTAGATTTTGGAATAAGCATATGTCCTAAATTAGATTCTCTACCACAATCAAGATTACTCGGCGCCCAAGAAAATAATGGATTATACAAAATAAACGATGTATTTGATAGAATATTTAAATATTAAATCACATTTTTATTTAAGAGCTTAAACTTTTATAACAGTTGATAGTAATTTCACCAAATTTCACATGGTATCAAAGCTCGAATTCCTAAATTCAAGTTTTTTTCAAGCCTCTTTTGTTTTTCCAACTAAATATGTTCACTGCTTAGTACCGGGTAAATAAATATTAGACTAAGTGTGGGAGAGAGTGATAAAATATTTAAATATTAAATCACGCCCTTATGTAAGAGCGTAAGCTTTTTAAACAATTGGTAGTGATTCCACCTTTAAAACTCATCAAAACATAAGATATTATCGGGATGAGCGCATTAGAAGTCTTAAAATTTATCATGAAATTATAATTGAGTCCTAAAATTTTCAAAAAGTGCAATTAAATTCTAAAACTTGTTACAAAAGTTCAATCAAGTTTTAAAACTTTCAAAAGATTAAATTAAGTGAGAAAATTTATCTCGAAAGTGTGCAATTGAATTCTAAGACTTTCAAAAAATACAATCAATGGAATGGCTTAGATTGGACTAATTTTGCAAGTTTTAGGACACTTTGTGATAATTTTAGAATTTAATTACTCAATTGCATTTTGAAGAGCTCTAATAAGCTGAACTTGGACCAAAAAGGAATGTACAGGGAATGACATGAAACATAGAAAGAAGTACAGGGAATGACATAGAAACAAAGAAGTTTTGGTGGGTTGCCACCTGGACCCGACTATCTGGTTTACGTCATTCACCAAACTGCGTCGCCGGATCTTTAAATCCCCCGACTTCACCACTCTTGGCCTTATCACTCATGCAAAAGATTTCGCTTCAGTTCATAGCTAATATCCCTCCCGGAGCAAATCTTCCGCCACAGTAAGGACGAGATGGCCGGTGCCGAAGACGGGGGAAGCCGTGTGAATTGGGCCAAAGAACTGCCATCTGCAGGCGGTTCCTCCACTGCCGGCGTGGTGAAGAATGCTCTGTCCGGTAGCTATTCTTGCCTCCTGTGCGATGCAACATTCCAGAGCAAGCCGGCTATTTACGGGCATCTGCGCATCCATATGACGGAGAAGGAAGCGGCGTCTGGCTTGCTTCAATTATGGGAGCAAAACCCAAGTTCGCCCGCCATGCTTGTCTCTAATAGCATGTCAGAGAAGGACAAGGAAGTGGTGTCCATTTTACTGAAAATGAAGACGTAGGGGAGTTAGAAGAAGGGTGACGGCGGCACTTCTTCACCGGCGGATGAAGATTATGGTGGTGGCGGCATCCAGGGTGCTTTTGGGGCGTACCTCAACGTGTCATGAAGAAGTTGAGTTCTACTTTAACTAGGGTTTCCGTGTTCGTGGTGCAATGTATGGGTAAGACCTTATCGAATCTGTATTTTCTTTGGAGATGGAGTCGTGAGTCTGTTTTCTAGCTTCAAAGAATTGGCTTAGGTAGTTTCTGTAATGCATGATCATGATGATAATATTCTCCCACTTTATCTATGGTTTGCTTCACTTGTGATTCAAGATTTTTGCAACTTTTTATTCCGATACTGCTAGATTTCTCAGTTATGCTTCGGGTATTTAGTGAATAAATTGATGGTACGAAATTAATGACTGGTCGAAATCACTCTCTTTTGTTTTTGGTCTGAACTCTCCTTTTTGTTAGCTAGATTGATGTGATGATGATGATGATGCTGTTGCGATGGTAGTGATTATTATTTAATAGTATTTGTGTATGCTAGCCAGTACACATGAAAACACACGAACAAGGGTGGTAGAATTGGAGGGTTTAACACAGCCGAAACCAAAGCGGTAAGTCTCAATCTACATCTTACCAAAATTGATCGCCTTGTGATATTACTTGAGTAAAATAGGTTCATATCTAGTGCAGAACTTTAGCATCATGTTGTTGTTTTCTTGATTATATTTTTAAATGGAAATCATACTATTGAAATTTCACTAAATGACATCAAAAACCATCTAATATGGAGATTTTCACTACTTTTCGATTGTCCTTACCTTTCACCGTATAAATGAATGTCATCTTAGGTAATAGAAGTTATTAAAAAATAAATAAATTTTTGGCAGGACCCACTACTTTTGTGAAGATAATAGGTTATCCAATAAAAAATAGTGAGCCCCAAGGACTTTCGACAGTTTGGCTTTGGTCAACCATGGAGTGGCTAATAACAAATGATTCTGAAACTCTTTCTCTCTCTCTCGATTGCTCGATACGAGACTGTACCCGCATTAGTTAGGCATGACATTTCACTATATGACATCGAAAATCATCTAATAGGAAGATTTTCACTACTTTTTGACTGTCATACCTTTCACTGTATATATGATTGTCATCTTAGGTAATAAAAGTTATTAAAAAAAAAATCTAATTTTTTGGCAAGACCCACTACTTTTGTGAAGATGATAGGTTATCCAATAAAATATAGTGAGCCCCAAGGACTTTCAATAGTTTGCCTTTGGTCAACCATGGAGTGAGTAATAAAAATTGATTATGAAACTCTCTCTCTCTAGATTGCTTGATACGGGATTTTACCCGCATTAATCAAGCATGAGCACAATGTTAATAATGGAAATTCTTTTTTTTTCCATTAAATTATTTACCTTACAACAATAGTTAAAATGACAATGATACGGAAATATGATAATCGATTAGTCATATCGATCCAATCTCGGTCCGATCCTCTCTACTATCACAAAAGTGGTGGACACAGGGCTCACATTGCAATCCCCCACCCAGATGGTCCATCGTCTCTTGTTCAACCTCGGTCCATGCTCTGGCTGAGGTTGGGAGGGCACTCGACCCACCCCAGCAGAAGCACCGAATTGATCGATCGCGGCAGGAACACACACGGCACAGCTCACCCAGACGCCCTCCGCTCTGCGCACTAAAATTACAGGGGGACCCACTCGCATCGGCGAAAAGACACGTGGACGCCTCCCATTTAGCCCTAACATCACGAGGGCCAATTTCTCTTTCGTCCTCCAAAGGGTCAATTCCCCGCCCTCCGCTCTGCGCACTTAAATTACAGGGGACCCACTCGCATCGGCGAAAAGACACGTGGACGCATCCCATTTAGCCCTAACATCACGAGGGCCAATTATTTGTTCATTTAATACAATTCTTTTCAGCAGACCGGCATCTGTCGGATTTGCTGGCATAACTCGAAATGCCAAAGGCTCAGGTTTATTTCAGCTTCATCCTTCCAACTTCGCTCGTAAGCTTCCTTAGAGAGACGTCGATGGAAACTTTTGATAACTTAGGAAGATTCCGCTGTTTCCGTACAAATAAAATCGGAAATGTTTTTCGTGCTGATAAATCTCTGGCAATGTCGGTAAATTTGAAAGGATTAATGCATACAAAAATATGACTAATTTATTTTAAATTTATTATACGGTCATAAAAAATCCCCAACTAACACATGATAAATTTACTCAAAGTTGAGTTTTTTTTTTTTTTTTCAAAATTACCAACAATCCCAAAATTTGTTAACATTAATTTTAATAACTTGTTGATGTGTTAAAACTATTCACTAATGTATGAAATTTGTAATCTTAATTTGAAAGACTTAACAATTTTTATCCAATTGAGTTACCGACAAGTTTGAACTTAACCCAATTTTATTTGAGTCACCTTGCAAACCGTTCCAACAAGTAACCAACATTTGTTTATCAAAGCTTCTAGCATGTTGAAAAGTCCTATATTAAGTCACCAACTTTAATTTGATATTTAACGGTTTTTATTCAATTTATTTATCAATAAATATTAACTATACCCTCTCTCATTTGAGTCATTTGACAACATGAATTTGATTGTTTCGGAGTCAATAAATGTTTGAATAATTTACCAGCATCTTGTCTGTTGGATTGCTAAGTAATTATAATACACAATTCCAAACCTTTATTTGAATGATTTCAAACATTTAATGTGATTTCATTGTCAACTAGTTTTAGTTTTACCTACTCTTATTTAAGTCATCAAGCAAAGTTAATTTATTTATTTCGAAGTTACCAACCGTTTCTATAATTTAACTTACCAGCATTTATTTGTTAACTTACAAATCTGTTAAAAATTTACCAACTTTATTCATAATTAAAATTTTTAATTTGAGTAATTTACCAAATTTACTGATTCAGTTACCAACTTGTTTGAGCTTTACCGACTCTTATTTATTTAGCAATATTAATTTGTTTATTTTAAAGTCACCAATTGTGTCAATAAGTTACAAAAATTTATTTGTTTAATTTACCAACCTATTAAAGAGTTACCAACTGGTATATGAAATTACCAACCTTAGTTTGAGTCATTCATCAACTTTTATTAACTGATTAATTGTAGTTGTGACCACTCTTATTTGTGTAATCTAGCAATACTGATATGATTTTTTGAAGTTGCGAGCGGTTTCAATTATTATCAATTTAACTACTAAAATAACCAACCTTTTAAGCTTTTACCAACTTTTATACGAAATTTCCAACCATAATTAATTGATTTACTAATTTTTTTTCTATTTAGTTATCAAATAGTTTTCTGTAATCACTCTTATATGGGTTACATTAGAAACATTTAATATGATCATTCGAAAGTTCCATCAATAGAATAATTTACAACATTTACAAAGAGTTTTATCCAACTTAATTACCAACTAGTTTTAGCAATATCCATCCTTATTTGATACACGTACATTACTAATTTGATTGTTTTGAATTTACCTACTATTCCCATAATTTGTGAACATTTATTTGTTAAAGTACCCATCTTGTTAAAGTTATAAACTCAGAAAAATTATCCAAAAAAATTGTAAACCTATTGTACAACAGTTGATTTAATCTAAAACCGTTTAGTTTGACCAATTTAGTCATTGTAGCCAACTTTGGATGGAAATTAATGTTGATTGTCCTACGTCTTACAACCAGCATTGACGTAAACAATTTTTGCAAGTTTTGTTCTTAAAAATCTGAATTTATTTATAGACCATTTTTTTTTATTTGCTTTTCTTTCTTTTGTCGCCAGCCATAGCCGAGGCCTCAGCAACCCCTATCGGCCCTTTGGGCAAGAAGAACAGGAAAAAAAGAAGGAATGAATTCAAAAGGTTCATAATTTATTTTTTGAAAATTATAAAAAAATTTTAAGATCACCGCAAGTCATGTCAAGTAGGACAACCATTCGAGGGTCTCGCCGACGATGGGCCACCCCTTTGTGCCGGGCAGCAGGTGAAGAGCTCGCATTGCGATCCCCCACCCAGATGGTCCATTGTCTTTTGCTCGACCTCGGTCCATGCTCTGCCTGAGGTTGGGAGGGCACTCGACCCACCCCAGCACAAGCACCGAATTGATCGATGATCACAGCAGGACCACTCACGGCACAGCTCACCCAGACCCACTCCGCCCCCGCACACTTGAATTACAGGGGGACCCACTCGCATCGGCGAAAGGACACGTGGACGCCTCCCATTTAGCCCTAACATCACGAGGGCCAATTTTTTGTTCGTCCTCCAAAAGGGTCAAATTTCATCCCCCTCCCCCAAAATCCAAATTGCATTTACCTTCTCAAAAAAAAAAAAAAAAACGGGAAAAAAATGCGCAGCTTCACCGTCCACCGTGAAGGTGATTTTTTTTATCTTTCCATTCCAATTTGATCGAATCGGATTTGGGAAAATTTCGTTCCGGTCATGGTCGAATTATACCCCATATCAACGCCATGCTTCGGTGAAATAGACATTTCGATGTGAGGAATTCGAAATCGACCGACAAAATGCCTCTCAAACAAATGGCTGTTGTCGAATTCCCAAGCCCGACTGGGTTAAATTGCGAAGCTTTCACGAGGCCGGGGGGACAATCTCGAATTTCCCGAAGAAAGAGACCTGATGGGAAAGGGGCCAAAAAGAAAATATACGGAAATCGGTTGGAAATGGTAGCCCACCCGGCGGCGAGGGCCTGCGTGCCCTCGCCATCGCCACCGTCCAACGGGACCTGGACCCCACCGTCCATGCGCCTCCCCACGTGGCCTCGCTGTCAATTCCAGCGCGACTCGCACCCTTTTGGCCTTCACCGACAAAGCTCCACACGATCGTAATGGTGCGCCGCGTAACACCCGATCGCTATCGCCATCACAGGAACTGAGGAACGTCGGCGCTCGCTCGCTCGCTCATCGAGCAAAACTCAAATCGGGAAAATTAAAAGTTTAATAATGCTAATTGCTAATAAAAGAAATCCGCGAAATTAAATAAATAAAATCGAATCTCTCGGCGAAGGACGGAACAAGTTACAACGGGTGGGGGATGCGGAAATCGAGAAGTGCCCCAAAAAAAAAAAAAAGGAGAAAAGAAAAAAGAGGGAAACAAAAAAATCGACGCGAAATTACCACTCAGGACATGAGGAAGGAAGAAACTACAGTGGCGGAGACGGCGACGACGGCCGCAAGCAACGTGGGCGCCTTCGAGTCTCCGGCCGCGCTATCCGACCTGCTGTTCGCAGACTCCACCGCCGGGCCCGCCGCCGGGGACCCCTCCGGCGTCTCCATCGGCGGAGCGGGAGGCGATGCCGCCAGGGGCGACGGGGCCTCCACCGCGGGGCCTGGAGCTGGGCTCACCGGCGACGGGGAAGGCGCGCTCACTGGCTCCGGCGCCGGCGCGGGGGACGGGGACTTGCCGAACAGCTCGGCGGGGAGGAGGACGCTGTCGACGGTGAAGATCGCGACGGGGGTGGAGTCGAGCACGGTGCTGGCCACCCGCGAGGAGTCGACCCCGGTGTCGAGCGCGACGGAGTCGCCGGCGGTCTTCACGGTGAAGTCGTACTTCCCGGCGCCGTTCGTGGCGAGGGTGCTGATCGGTCCGTTGCTCGTCTTCAGGGACCCGATCGGGGTGTAGTCCGCCACCGCGTGGTACAGCAGGAGCGACACGAGCTCGGCATTGGAGAGCTTGCTCACGTCGGGCACGCCCTTGGCCTTGAAGGACTCGTCGTTGGGCGCGAACACCGTCAGGCCCTTCTCCAGCGCCGACTGGTACGTCTTGATGACGCCGCTCGAGACGAGGAGGCCCGCGAACGTCTTGCACCCGGCCTTCTCGATCAGCGCCGTCACGTTCGTGTCCGAGGCCGACGGCCCCGGGGCGGCGAGGATGGCCGGGACCAGGATGGGCGCGCTGATCTGGAGGACGGAGATGTTGTAGGGGATCTGCTTCACCGACTTGGTGTAAGACGAGTCGAGCTTGGAGCCGGGAGCGGCGGCGCCGAAGCCCACCTTGCCGCCCTGGAGGTCGGTGATGTTGACGAAGCCGGTGTTGCCGGGGGCGTTCCCGGTGGTCTGGTACAGGGTGGTGGAGAGGGTGGAGCCCTTGGGGATCTGGTGGAGCTTCTGGGGGTCGAAGTAGTCGAGGACGACGTGGACGGCGAGCTCGTTCTTGATGACGGAGAGGGGCTTCTTGCCGGCGAGGGCGGACATGGCGCCATTGTCGAGGGCGAGGACGGTGATGGTCTGGCGGCTGTTGATCTCGTCGGCCAGCTTGGTCTGGCTGAGGTAGGAGCTGAAGAGGGAGTACTCGGGGAAGCCCTCGAGGATGGCGGTGATGTTGTGGCCGGAGACGGCGGCGGCGGAGCACAGGAGGAGGAGGAGGAGGGAGGCGGCGAGGGGGCGGAGTGCGGACATGGTGAAGGTTTTAGCGGCTAGCAGCAGCGACGACAGAGTAAAGAAAGACAAGACTGAAGAATGCGAATGGAGTGGAGTGAGAGGCGATTAATAGAGAGAGCTACGAGGATCTGACCAGGGTTTGGTGGGTCAGTCGAATTTAACCGTGGTTAGGGAGGGGCCCTGGGGAAATGCGTGGGGTCCACTGGTCACAGCTGGAAAACGTTAAAGGCTACTGCTGCGACGGCAGTGGCATATGCTGCTGTGCTTTGCCGATGCTGTCTCTTTGCTTTTTTCTTCCTCCCCACCCGTCGGGCCGAATTGACGGAAATGCCCCCTCGTCACATGCGAGGGTGGCCTCTCTGTCGAATCGGTTTTCGAGGGGGTCATGTGTTTAAGCTTTTTCCAACGAGGATTCGTGCGCGCTTTTTGTTTTCAAACCGCTTTATGCGTGGTCTTAATCAATCAATTTGGCTAAAGCTAAGATAAATCCCCATCTCTCTCTCTTTTCTCAACTACCACTGAAAGTTGTCCTCATTTGCGAAATCACGCCTCTTAATCATATGTGCGTACCATTTGATCTCAAAGAAGAGAGAGAGATTCGAAATTAGTTAGAGAGGTAAATGGAGCAAGGGTGTCGCCGATGATTATGGAGAGAAAGAGTCAATGACAACGATTATCGAGCTGGCGTCTGGTAGTGAGGGCAAAACAATGAATTAGCAATCTCTAATTGTGATTTAAATGCATGGCTATATAATTTAGATCTCAACCATAAATTTCAAATTGAAGAATACAGCCATAGCATCTTTCTTTTTTCCAATCATAAATGAGTTTAGTTCGATTCATCTCACACCAAAAAAGTCCATTTTCATGGACATACCAACTATCATTTGTTATGACATATTTTTAATGATTTTTATTAAAACACTAGATTCATTAATTTTCATGTAAATATTTCAAATCTAAGTGATTCATTATTAAATTAGTGAGTAAAGCCTTCCCGATACTTGGATCTTTCTTATGGGGCCGAATTCTTTAATGGGGGATTATATTTTGTCCCAGCATCTTTTTTGAAATTTTCTATTAACCCCTGTAACGGTTTTTTTTCAATTGGTTTTCTCCTTTGCAACGGTCGAATCTTGAGAGGGGAGGGGGGAAAGCTCTACGGCGTTCGTTCGAGTACGAAATTCAACGGATAGTCAACGGAATGGAAGGTCAACAGCTTTTTTTGTCATTATGAGTAGCTTGTCGGCGGTGGGGAAAAGGCTACGGGTAATAGAAAGTCATTATCATTGTTGGGGTCGGCTATTTAAGCTTTAATTATTTTGCTTGCGCTTCACTTATTGGCTGGGAAAAATAAAATGCTATGCTACATAATTATATATTAGGGCCCCTATGTTGCGATCTAATTGAATAATTTGGTCGGGGGGAGGCACTAGATGATTTAATTTTAGGAACATTCTAGGAATGTGCAATCAATCACAACTTCTTAAGAAAGGGATTCGACGATAATTAGGATCATTAGTCGCTTTGCTTTGACGTATTGATAATTGTCAATGCTCTTATTAAGTTATTTTTATCTATCTGTCCTACTCTATCTCTCTCATGCACAGTCTTTTACTCTACATTTTTGTAAACACATGGAAATTGAATTTCATACATGAAATTAAACGTTCTCATCACACTCAATTGGAAATGGTTTTACAAACTCCTTAACTGACTAAGCTGAATGTGTTTACCATATGTAAGCACATTTCTCATTTCACAGGTCATTTGACATTATATATTATTGAGAATTGTCATCATTCAGTTTAAGGAAAGATTGTAATTTTCAATGCGCCACCTTCCTTGTATAATGTGTACCAAGCACAATGAAAATCAAATGCGTTTTTTCTTTTTAAGTATACTTAACGAATGTTTTGAGGGTAGTCGCTGATAATACCGTTATCCGTATTTGTCAATCTTTCGATTGTAACACTTTAGAATTATGGGTATTTCGTGTAATTGCTCTATGCAATGTGGAAAATAAATAAAAAGTCGAAATTTTTTAAATTTGCAGATTAGATATATTATATTGATATGGGATTGCTATCAATTCTCTTTGTAAAGCATCCAATATCAGACACTACGAAGACAGCTGTTTTCGAGCAAGCCTAAGAAAACGACGAGAGCAAGACAAAGCAACCAACGGTGGGAGGCTGGGAGCCCTAAGCAATTGAAAGTGATGCTGTTGTTGCTAGTGTAGTGAAGAATGAATGCTTCATAAACAAAAACCAAATGCTTGCCCATGAATCATGATAGAGTACAATTGATGGAAAACTATAGGAGAGGAGTTTCAAACAAGAAAAAAAAGAACATCACATTAAATATGATTATTAATACATTCGCGAAATATAATCATATTGCACTCATAACACCACATTTGCTTAGAATTGTAACGAAAAATTGGCTTATATCCTTTTCTTATAGTAGCAAGCATGATATATTAGGCATGCGCCAATGCTTTTGCGTGGGCTTCGTGAGATACACCAAATAGTGAATGTATGATAGGAACATTTGATCGTGATGAATACCATATCATTGATTATACAAGCATTTAAGACTGTGACAGGAATTACAAAACAAAGAATCTTGCTCTAGAAAAGATGGTGCATTAGGCAAATTTCTATGAGGGATCTAGGGTACGAATTATGGGCAAATTGATTGTTGAAATTTTATATTTTGAAACAATATAGAAATGTCAAAATGGGAATAAATTTCGGAAAAGCATTATGGTATGAAGATGAGAAAATTATCCAATCGGTCAAAAACTCCAATTTAATCATAAACTTTTCAATTTCATCAATTGAATTCTATTTTTTTGCATGAAGTTTTAATAAATCCTTTAAGTCAATTTTCATTGAAAAATCACTCATATGGTCTACAGAATCACATTTATCCTACTCGTGACACGTTCTTCTTAACAAGATTAAATAAATCTTCATAAAACCACTTTCCCTATGTCACTTTGATTATATTTTCCAACCGCAAATTTCAGATGCTTTATACAAGTTGCTTGGTAAAATATGGAAATTGTTACTTTACTCAATTGCATAGACGTGGCACCGACAAGAGCCATGGTGGCCGAGTTTTATTTATTTATTTATTTATTGTCGAAGTGATGGTCAAGTTGGGGGTTAGGGTTTGTAAGTTAGGAATTGGATGTTGGTATTTGAGAAAACTAATAGGGCACTTTTGTGAAAAGAAATGGCAATAAGATATAAATTGGCGCACGATGTTGCCGAAAGTGTTTAACCGAGTTTAAGATTCAGGTGTGTTTTATTTGGTATGAGAATCCGGTCCTTCTATTTAATTAATCACATGAATTATAAACAATTTAACTCACATGCATAGTTACTAAATGCTGGATTAGCAAAAACGCTCTATTAATCTTATAGATAGACTGAAGCATGAGCCAAAACCTAAATGAGCATACTGGAAGGAAATTCTCCATACTTTATAGTATGGATGTCTTATAATCCATGTATATGCATGACTCCGAAACCACTTAGTTAATCACACGGCTTAAGATATACTGCCTAAACTCCGTTTGTCTTGCGAAATATGAATAATTTGAAAAACATTTTCCCAAAAACAATAATTTATATTACTCACAAAAATGAATGAACAACAAAATTATTATTACTGTATGTGAAAATATTTAGATATAAATAATTGTCAATAATGAAAACATTTTTCATTGGTTAACTATCTCAATTAATAGAGTGATTATTTTTAAAAATATATTTGTCAAATAATTTATTTTTCGTGAAATAAATGAGAGTTTTAAATGATGGTATTAGTTCATTACCTTATTCTCCTAATAATTTGATATTTTATAAAGTCCCAAATAAATATGATGGTACTAGAACAGAGAATGAATCCACTGTTGCCGATGCTTAGAGGTGGCAAGTGAACGTGGCTGACTCTAGTTTAGGTAGGTCGGTTAGAATGTAGATGTGGACAAAACTGACAAAAAATTCACATCATCAATTTCAATGACTTGTACTTGGCCAGACCTAATACATCCTGAAAATAACTTCTAGTTTTCAATTTTTGACATATCATTCTGAATTGTCGCGATCATTGCTCCACTCCTATAGTTGTGGCTCTACCGCTATAGTCACCTCATGGCCACCTTAATGTGCCAAATCGATCCATTTTCATGAAACCAATTTGAATGGCTCATATCCGACAAAACATCATCCAACTAATCAACTCGTATTCTTGATTTTTTGAGAACATCGATTTAATTGTCATGATCACTGCTCTACTGCTATAGTTGCAATTAACAAGTTGAAAAATCTTGCATTAAAAAGACAACGTGAATACTTTAGCTTAATAAGAAAGAAAGAAAATTGAGGAGATTAGAAAAGAAGGAAAATGGCACATCTACAGCTACCCCCATTGCGCTGGTGTTGTGTTGCCAATTATTGTCATCAAGATTTGGAAAATTTGCCAAGTGGACAAGCCAGGTCAGGTGAAGAATTGATGATGTACATTTTCAAAGTCCACGTATCTAATTGGACCAAAAAACAAATTCTCAAATACTTGATCCAACACAAAGTGAAAGTACATGCACTTGCGATGTCATTACCTCTATTTAAAAATGTGTAGTTGTTATGCTTGATCACAGATCTAGTGATCCAATGAACAGTCGGCCTGCCTGTTTAATATATTTTTTTATCGACTAATTATTTTAGACAATACAAGCAGTTAATCCTTTAGAAAATTATTTTTCAAATTATCTATTTTTCGCAAAACAAACGGAGCCTTGGTGATTTGCTTGGATTTTCTATTCTCTAATTATTTACATGTAACTAATCTGTTCTTTTTTTTTTTTGAGTTTTCTTTTCGGCCTTCAACATGGATCTATACTTATTAATATGGACAATTTTAGGCCGAGAGGAGCAAATAATTTGAGCTGTTGGGCAGGCCCGGCCCACCTTGCCCATCTTCCGGGCGGGCCTGGACACCAAAACGGGCCTGGGCAGCGCACTTCATCACCACTACCGAGTCGGGTCTCGTCGCTCGCACCGTCACGCGCCGTCAGACCGACTGCTCGCCGCTGGCTCGCGTCGCTCTTTGCTCCTCCCTCTTCTCCGGCGATTCGCGCGGCCGCGGCGGCAGCCTCATCGCCGGCGGGAATTCGGTTCCTCCGTCTCCGGCGCCGGCGCCGGCGCCTCTGCGCCCCTGCGGTAAGTTCGGCTGACGCTATGCGTCGTGTGCGTGCTTCTGCGATCTCTCCGTTCGTTCGTGGGTTGTTCGCTCTCCGTCCGTCTTCGCGTCACCTTTGATCAATTCCAAGTGTGACCGTTCTTTCGCGTTGTGTGCAGACTTTGTGTTTGCTTAAATTCCTGAGTGAACTGCGGCGTACAGTTTTCGAGTGATCGTGACACTTAAAGTTAGCGGGTTTCCGTGTCGGCGTATCTCGCGAAGCTTGCTCGCGTCTCCATGACAGCATACTGAAGTGAGGATCATCCACGGGACATGATGGGTTCGGAGGTTGAAACGCTTGAGGAGAGATTGAAGTCTTCCTTGGTCCAGCTCCATGCGGAATGTGCCATTCTTGAAAGGATGGTGTACAAAAACAAGAACCAGCATAGGCGTTGCTCCTATTTCCAGTATTTTTTGAAGGTTCCTTTTTCGCCCACCGTTTGACTGGTGTCATGACCTACTTTTGAGCTTTTCAAAATTAGTCAAAAAGGCATTGGAATCTGAAAAACGTCTTATTTGAAGGAATGAGAGGGAAAGATTGAAGGTTAGATGAATAGCCGATGAAGGATTTGTGGATCTTAAGTGCTTACTGGTGGTTTTGTTTATACAGCCTAAAAGTTTTAAACCAGTGCACTCGAAGTCTATCTTGTGACTTGCCAAAGATCAACTATTGTGTAATTTTGAATAATGAGTATGCTTGTTTCAGGTAAGAAGGGATCTGAGGCTTTTGCGGTCAACTAAGCTGGAGGAATTATTAAGTTCTTGCTTTCAAGTAATAACTGGAAAGAAGCCCAAACAGAAAGTTCATCTTTTAGAAAGGTACATTATGCTTTCTCATGATGTTGTGGGCATGGGAATTTTTTGCTTTTAATCTTGAACTACCATTACCTCTGCGTGTGTGCCTCAGGAGTTAATCTGGTATCACTAGTATAGATTGCTGCCATGTTTCCTATGTTTCTTGCATATGATCTTTTAGCAATTTTCGGCAGCTTGCTACATGCATTGCTTTTGAGTTGAACCATAATTGGATAGTTTAATCTGATACTTATACTGTCTCCATAATTCTGTACTGTAGTCTAAAGTGGAGGAAGTGTGATGTTGGGAAGCCTAATTTTATTGAACAACTTCATGGTGTCGCACGACTACTGTCACAGGTATTGTCTGTTCATTCTCTTCCTTTGACCCCCTTCCATCTTTCTGACCTGACTCAACAAGATGCTCCACCCATTTGTGATCGATCAAGCTCAATGCTATTATCAAACATGAATTTCAAGCAAACCTGAAATTAAGCTATATATTAAACTCTCCTTCTACCTCAAATATTCAATGTTACTTGTTCCCAATTGCTTGTTTTCCTCTCTATATAATTGGATATCTTCAATGTACTATGTTTCTGTGCAGATGGTTGAACCAATGTTGAAGGCAGCATGGTATCCTTCTTTTGTTGGCAAGATACACAAATTCATTACATCTTAAATTTGCAAAAGCTGAAAAGTATATTCATTTTATGGAGACATGTCTAGTTTTTTTCTTTTAAACTTTGCAGCTACCAAATCACTTTCAATCACTCTAGATGGACATTTATTGAATTTATGTCTTTGCTTATGCTTCTAAATTATCAAAATTAATATATGTACCCTTGACTTTTTAATAGCGAGATATCGATCTTACTTGCTCGATCATTTTTCATGGGATTTTCTATGACAATCTTGTCATTGCTAGCGCGTCTCAGAGTACTGGTTCAGCAAGTACGTATTTCTTCCTTATTCTATTGTTGATGTAGTTCTGTCCAGTTGTGCCTTTGGCTTTTGAGAACAATATGGTAATTTATGTAGGCTGCCTACATATTTGCTGATGTGGTGATGACAACTGATAGATATGTGTTGTTCTAACTGCAAACTTCGTTGGAGCATTGACTAAAATAGTTCAGCCAAAAGATTTAACTCCACCGTAGATGAGGTTATGGACCATATGGTCAGACTGGAAGAACACCATCTCTACCATATTTAACCAAGTCCAGACTTTGTGACTTCGACCATTGCTAATGTTGCCATTCCAAGTGAAACATAAGCCAGAGTTTTGGGTGCTTATTCAAAACCTAAACAGAGATGATGGACCTGGGTTTTCAGCTTTAGTAAAACATGCCTGATTCATCTTTTGGTGATATCCTGATGCCATGTTATTTAGATTGGAACAAACTTCCTATCTTGTGTTACTGCTTAAGAAATTCATCCTTTCTTAGCTCTTATTAACTAGAAAAATTATTGCTTACATATCAAGAAAAAATATCAGTTTATGATATATCATGCATTTTACCAAATTCTATGCTTCACTTGTCATTATACCGATAAATGAAGTCAGAATTGTTAATAGAGCTTTTGTATTTGCTGAAGGCCATAAACAAGAGATCTATTCATATTTTGCTTCTTTTAGCTGTCGGTCATTCTCTATATGTTTTTCATAAAAAGTTTAGGTACTTCAGAGGCCATGACAAAAGGTAATAGAGACTGTCACATTGAATTGATTGTCGCTTTTGTAACTTGCAGATATTACTAGATGTTGTTTCAGTGTTCAACATTGTTTCTTCTATCTCACAGAAAAAGCAGTCTGTAAAATTAACGCATGAAGGAGTTGAGGTGAGTCTGGAACTTTTCTCTGAAGAGTAAAATTAATCTTCAATGCTTCACTTATGATATGAAAATCCATTTAATTGATGCAGGTTTTTAGGGAGTTTTATCCAACACATCGAGATTATATAATGCTTGAGTGCGTATGGCAAACTGATAAATTCATATTGCTAGAAAGCACATACAAGAATCACGGAAGCAACTCAGCTGGTGACACAGAAAATGCTTCACTAGGGGCACCCGCGATACACTACAGAAGCATCGACTGTTCTCTTGAAGGTTAAGATATTTATGGTGTTTCCTCATGTGATTGATGAGCATTCTCACTACACCCGTTATGGTCATCTTCCTTCTTGCTTCTCTCCCTTTTTCTGCCACCAAAAGGAGTTCCACCCTCTGTGTTTTAGCTTCCCTAGCTTATTGCATGGTGATCTGTAATTTCAAGTGAAGGACTATGCTTGTGGACCTATTTTGCCATGTTTAGATATTGTGCTCTTTTGCTTTTGTTTTGCGGGGTGATTCAACCTGCAATCTGTGACTTGCAAGCTTAATTTGCTCAATTGTCGCTCATTGAAAAAGTTCTCTCATCTTGCCTTACTGTTCTCTAGTTCTGTTTCTCTATGTTCTGATATCCTTTGCTTCTTTTACAGATGAATGCGACTTGGTCCCACGGAAGGCAGAGATGGGTAAAGCTGTCGAGCAAGCTCTGCTTCGGGTTGAAGAGGAGATGACTGGATCTACTCCCAATGCCTCCGTGCCTAGTGGCCATGAGAAACAGGGAAATGCCTCGAGTGAGGAGGAGCAAAATGCAACAACTGCACAAACCCCTGAGAACGAGGTCTCTGTGGATGGCGGGTTTCTTAATGATCCGTCACCAAGTTCGGACCCTTCCGACATGAAGTCTGGAACCAAAAAGGTGGCCTTTGTTTCTATAAAGAAACCTTCTTCATCGAGTAATGTGGATTGCAATTCAGACAAAACTAATGTGAAAAGCGGCAACGTCGAAAATCCGTTCTTCAATTTGCTTGCAGGCGGAAACCTTCGGGAATCGCTTCTAGATGATGATTAGTAGGTGTCGTTGGTTCGTTCTTACATCTTTTCTCATCTGTCTTACTCACTTTTTGTCATTATTTGTTCATTTAATACAATTCTTTTCAGTAGACCGGCATCTTACGGATTTGCTGGCATAACTCGAAATGCCAGAGGCTCGGGTTTATTTCAGCTTCATCCTTCCAACTTCGCTCGTAAGCTTCCTTAGAGAGACGTCGATGGAAACTTTTGATAACTTAGGAAGATTCCGCTGTTTCCGTACAAATAAAATCGGAAATGTTTTTCATGCTGATAAATCTCTGGCAATGTCAGTAAATTTGAAAGAATTAATGCATACAAAAATATGACAAATTTATTTTAAATTTATTATAGGGTCATAAAAAATCCCCAACTAACACATGTGATAAATTTACTCAAAATTGAGTTTTTTTCAAAATTACCACCAATCCCAAAATTTGTTAACATTAATTTAATAAATTGTTGATGTGTTAAAACTATTCACTAATGTATGAAATTTGTAATCTTAATTTGAAAGACTTAACATTTTTTATCCAATTGAGTTACCGACAAGTTTGAACTTAACCCAATTTTATTTGAGTCACCTTGCAAACCGTTCCAACAAGTTACCGACACTTGTTTATCAAAGCTTCCAGCATGTTGAAAAGTCCTATATTAATCACCAACTTTAATTTGATTTTTAACAATTTTTAATCAATTTACTTATCAATAAATGTTAACTATACCCTCTCTCATTTGAGTCATTTGACAACATGAATTTGATTGTTTCGGAGCTTTACCAACATCTTGTTTGTTGGATTGCTAAGTAATTATTATACACAATTCCAAACCTTTATTTGAGTGATTTCAAACATTTAATGTGATTTCATTGTCAACTAGTTTAGTTTTACCTACTCTTATTTAAGTCATCAAGCAAAGTTAATTTATTTATTTCGAAGTTACCAACCGTTTCTATAATTTAAGTTACCAGCATTTATTTGTTAACTTACAAATCTGTTAAAAATTTACCAATTTTTATTCATAATGAAAAATTTTAATTTGAGTAATTTACCAACATTTTGCCAATTCAGTTACCGACTTGTTTGAGCTTTTCCGACTCTTATTTATTTAGCAATATTAATTTGTTTATTTTAAAGTCACCAACTGTTTCAATAAGTTACAAAAATTTATTTGTTTAATTTACCAACCTATTAAAGAGTTACCAACTGGTATATGAAATTACCAACCTTAGTTTCAGTCATTCATCAACTTTTATTAACTGATTAGTTGTAGTTGTGACCACTCTTATTTGTGTAATCTAGCGATACTGATATGAATTTTTTGAAGTTGTGAACGGTTTCAATTATTATCAATTTAACTACTAAAATAACCAACCTTTTAAGCTTTTACCAACTTTTATACGAAATTTCCAACCGTAATTAATTGATTTACTAATTTTTTTTCTATTTAGTTTTCAAATAGTTTTAACTGTAATCACTCTTATATGGGTTACATTAGAAACATTTAATATGATCATTCGAAAGTTCCATCAATAGAATAATTTACAACATTTACAAAGAGTTTTATCCAACTTAATTACCAACTAGTTTTAGCAATATCCACTCTTATTTGATACACGTACGTTGCTAATTTGATTGTTTTGAATTTACCTACAATTTCCATAATTTGTGAACATTTATTTGTTAAAGTACCCATCTTGTTAAAGTTATAAACTCAGAAAAATTATCCAAAAAAGTTGTAAACCTATTGTACAACAGTTGATTTAATCTAAAACCTTTTAATTTGACTAATTTAGTCATTCTAGCCAACTTTCGATGGAAATTAATGTTGGTTGTCCTACGTTTTACAACCAGCATTGACGTAAACAATTTTTGCAAGTTTTGTTCTTAAAAATCTGAATTTATTTATAGTCTATTTTTTTATTTGCTTTTCTTTCTTTTGTCGCCAGTCATAGCCGAGGCCTCGGCAACCCCTATCGGCCCTTTGGGCAAGAAGAACAGGAAAAAAAGAAGAAATGAATTTAAAAGGTTCATAATTTATTTTTTGAAAATTATAAAAAATTTTAAGATCATCGCAAATCATGTCAAGTAGGACAACCATTGTCAATATTATCGATTTTTAGCCAAAATTGGTCGAAATGACTAAATTGACAAATCGTCAAAAGATTTATGACTAAAGTAGCAAAGTTGAAAAGTTTAGAATTAAATTGACTACTTTACAATAAGTTCAGAACTTTTTGGACGATTATCCCCACGAACTCTTATATGAAATTGTTAATCTTTTGAATGATTTACCAACTTTGTTTTCAATTTAGTAAGCAACTAGTTTTAACTTTACTTGCTCGTATTTGAGTAACTTAATAGCATTAATTTATTCAACAATTTTGCAACAATTATTTCTTAACGTTACCAACAAATTTTTTTTTTTGGTTGATACCAACCAGTTAGAGAGTTACTAACTTTCATATGGAATCACCGACTTTAATTTATGGTTTACCAACTTACATCCAATTAGTTACCAACCGACATTAACTTTGCCAATTCATCTTTTAGTCACCTAGCAATGTTAATTTGATTGTTTCAAAGCTAAAAACCATTTTAACAATTTTACAAGATTTATTTATTAAAGTTACCAACTTGTTATAAAGTCATGAACTTTTATATATATCTTAACTAACCTTCGTTTAAATGAACTTTTATATTATTAAAAGGCCAACTCATTTTAGCTTTCTCCACTCTCATTTGGTTCACTTGATATAGTAATTTGATTGTTTTGAAGTTGCCGACCGTCTAATAATTTATAGAAATTTTATTTATTAAAGTTAACAACCCTTGAATTCTTATTGACTCTCATATGAAATAATTGATCTTAATGTGAGCGATATTTCCAACTTTTCTCCAATTTAGTTACCAAAAACTCGTAACTTTACCTATTTTTATTTGAGTCACTCATCAACTTTGATTTGAATGTCTCGAAGTTAACAAAATCTACAATAATTTATGAACATATAGTCGTTAGATTTTCCAACCAATTAAAAAAGTTACAAGCTCTTATATGCAAGTACATACCTTAATATTAGCGTTAAGGTATGAGTTACCTACCCTTAAAAAGAGTCACCGGCTCGTGTCACCTTACAAACTTCTGCCCTGTACAAAACTGAAGACCTTAAAAACCTCCTTTCATTTTCTCGTATTTAAGTAGTGGGTTCTTCGCGGCCTTCGTTGTTTCATACGGCACAAGGCGTGTCTTGCCAGGAGAGTCTCATCTTTAGTGGTGGGTCTTTTCCCTTGGAAGCTGAAGTGGTCCCCAAACAAGGAATTTGTGAAGGAGAATGATGGGGAAGCTCTGTGTTTCGGCGAAATTGGAACGTTTGCAATGAAGGATATGCCGGTTTGATAGTAACGTGGCCCCATATAGCTCGTGTTGGATATGGCTGAGTGGTTGAGCTCCTGTGGTCCTAGCTTTATGCGGAAGAAGCGGTGATGTGCTCCGTCATCAAAGGGCATGAATTAGTTCGAAACGGAAGCTTGTCTTTCATTAGATGGATAGGCAGACTATTTGCAGATTAGGATTATTTCTATTTGATGGTAGGCAAGATTATTGTCATAGATTGTCGGAATGGCTATATCTCGAGAACTTTGTTTTCTGTTCGTAAGTTCACAGCTTTAGGCGGGTTTTTATCCTTTATGGTCGAGGATTTACTGAGGAACGAGTCTATAATTTGGTTGCTTGATACATTTGCATGGATGGCCCGTTTTATGTGGTTACTCGGGACATGGGCAATTGCTCTTGTTCAAGTGTTTCACCGTTCCAGGTTCGTCATAATATTGGATGCATTCACAGCTTTACTCAAAACAATTCGTGAGTTTTGATGCTGGAAGGACTGGTTGGTGCACATCATATCATAGGTTCTCTTCATGAAATGGACAATACAACGAGTGGCCACCGGGAACGGTGTTATTTATGGTTCGTATTCTCTTGAATATCAGCCTTCTCCTGCAGTGTTATTACATGACCTTAAATATTGATAGACAATGATAGGTTATTGCATGTGATGTGAAAGAGACTTGTCTTTTAAATTTACTTGTGCCTCCATTAAACAGATGAAGACACGCAAGTTGCAACGACACTGGCTAGCTTTTCTTCTCCTTGTCCACGAAGCCAGTTCTCTCATCGTTCATCATAGCACCACGTCACACGTGAATCGACTGTAAGAATTGAACCCAATTTGTTTAGGAGTTCCAAAACTTCAAGGCTACCGGTGAAACCTACTCAGGAAGCTTCGTATGTTAGGAAGGAAGTAGTGAACAGCTGGAAGGAGGTGAATGAAGCGCTGAAGTGGGTAGCAGGGAATGGCAAGCTGGCGAGATTTTGGTTAGATTGTTGGATCATGGATAAACCACTCTTGGAGTATGCTTTTGCCCTGATTGATCAAGCAAAACTTCAAGCCAGAAGAGCGGAATTATGAGGATCGAATAATCAGTGGAACTGAGGAATTTCAGCATATTCTCCGAGGTTATTTCTTTGTGCATAAGGTGATTTTAGAAAGATGGTAGGCAGTGATCAGCAGTGGTCACTGATTAGAACCATCTGAAGTGAGCCAAACCAGATTCTGTATATATTAAAACAGGTGAATTGGGTTACTGTGACGTAGTAGTTGCTGGGCATGTTATTCCACTTTCATTTTCACGGAAAGACTTGGTTTTAGTCTGTGGATTACTTTTAGGCTATGGATTTATGTGACAAGGAGAGCTTACGTCTTTACCCAGTTAAAACGAAGATAATGTTTGGCCATTTTTGATTAGACTCCAGTAAAAACTTTCTCATTTGACAATATATGTTATGAAGTCCATGTCTTTCTAATTACAAGTTCGAACACATGCAATCAAGTGCTCGGCTATTGTTGCTTTTCTATGGTTAAAGTGTCTAGTCAATCATTAAGATATTTTACTGAGAGCTCTCTTCACGCAGCTATCTCCTGCAATAAATATACTCCCCAACTGGCAATGTCTCTTTCAATTAAGAAGAAAATAGATTTTGGCCCCATTACTGGTAATATCTCTAACAAGATAACATTGTCATGATAATAGTGAATTCTCATCGAGGCTGCCTTCATCATCTTATCTACTATCCACTATCCAATATCATCTCACACCATTAATATGACCACATACTCTCTTTCAATCAGATCACAATATTTTTAGGATAATCTCATACAGTTGTATAGATTCCTCTATATATAGCAAGGAGATGTTTTATTTTTTAGGAGAGCAAATATGCAGAAAGCTTGGTTTTATGAAGAGTATGGAAGTAAGGAAGTTCTCAAGCTGGGGGACTTCCCTTTTCCTACTCCCCAACATAATCAAATAATTGTCCAAGTTCGAGCTGCTGCTTTGAATCCTATCGATTTTAAAAGACGCCAGCGTCCCATCTTTCCTTCAGACTTTCCTGTGAGTAAGATGATTGATCATGTTGTGAGAGAGAAAGGGAGTAAAGCAAAGAGATATTATTTTTATGTGGTTCTCTCTCATACTTACTGATGTGCTATTGTTTTCCTTTCTTGCTGGTTCTGGCCACACTTTGCTCTAGTACTTTGTTGGCAGCATTCCCGTTGAGCTGGCTAGTTTTATGTGCATGTAGGTTGATTGTGACTAATTTTGAATTTATTAGTTTACCAGAGAGTGAGAAATTTGCTTGTGGAATGAAAACAGCATATTGTTTGGACACTTCTATTTTAGTTATTGTAAATCAGGCAGCGCTTGTTAACGAGTTCGCCTTTACGTTGATTTTTCTAGTAAAACAAGTGATGAATATTCATACTGATAAAAGTCCTGAACAGATCAGTACCCTAGAACAAGCGGTGTTGTGAATCTAGATTCATTGCTTGATATGGGATGCAGGTGGTTCCAGGCTGTGACATGGCAGGTGTGGTGGTGGCGAAAGGCACTGGTGTCACCAAGTTTGATTTAGGTGATGCAGTTTATGGGAATATTCAGGACTTCAATGCTCCTGGAAAGCTGAAACAGCTCGGGACACTGGCAGAATTTATTGCGGTCGAGGAGACCCTGGTAGCAATGAAGCCCCAGAACCTGTCATTTGAGGAAGCTGCAAGTTTGCCATTAGCTGTTCAGACTGCAATGGAAGGGTTTGTAACAGCATATTTCAAAGAGGGACAGACAGTTTTCATCGTTGGAGGTGCAGGTGGCGTTGGGACTTTAGCTGTTCAGCTGGCCAAGAACTTTTACAATGCTTCCTATGTTGTGGCAACATGTAGCTCGGCAAAGGTGGAGTTTGTCAAGAAACTGGGTGCTGACAAAGTTATCGACTACACAAATACCAAATATGAAGAAATCAAGGAGAAATTTGACTTTCTTTATGATACCATCGGTGAGATCCGCGAACAACCAATTCTAATTTGCTAGTTCTACCTTAGTACTTCATACTGCTCAGGCAATCTCTTCATACTAAATGACAGTTCCAGTTTTTTGAATATTTCATGTCATCTGAAATTTATCACGTTCACTGGTGGTGGAGTAGTTCTTTTGTATGAGCACCATTAGTTGAGGAGACTTGAAAATTTCAAGAACTTTAGACAACTTATGTCTTATGTCTGTGCAGTCAACTTATGTCTCCAGTGATGGTCGGCCAAATGGAAATCCCCATGTAGTTTTTTGAATGGATAAGAAAGAGGTTGTGTGGGTTCTAGAGATTGCTTGACCACTGGAAGATCAGTTCCTAAAATGACACTGTTGCTTCTAGATGCTATTTCAACGTTATCTCTTGACTTCTTCAGGGGACTGCAAGAACTCCTTTGTAGTTGCCAAGGATGAAGCTCCAATTATTGACATAACCTGGCCTCCGTCACACCCAAGGGCAGTCTATTCAAGCTTGACTGTTTCTGGAGAAAACCTGGAAATGATTAGGCCTTATTTAGAGAATGGAAAGCTCAAGGCCATCATTGATCCCACTGGACCTTATGCATTTACAGATGTCATTGAAGCTTTTCGATACTTGGAAACAGGGAGAGCTCGAGGAAAAGTCGTCATTTCTCCATTCCCCACAGAGAATGCTCCACGGTTCGTGTCACGGGAGCTTGGAAGCAACCAAATGCCCGAAAGGGTTGCTCTAGGGACATCTGTCTGCTGAGTACCTTGCATCCTGTTTTCTGGTATTGATAGCTTTGGTATTGCAATATCACAGGCTTTGGAAAAGCTCATTTTTATTTGCAATCTAGAAGCATATATATGTCGGTAATCAGATTATCAAATGAAAATTCTTCTCTGACATGGATGTGCTGCTTTGAGTTGTAATTTATTGTCTCATGAACCATCGCACCAGTTGTTCAGGGTTGTTGGCTTTTGATTAATGCAAAGTTGCTAGGATATTGCTATGAGGCAGTTTGATATTGGATCATCGACTTTTGATTTCAACCCCCAAAATATAGATTTTAAATTTCCTTTGTGGAGCATCTTGACCCTTTTCCAGTTATTCTAGTTCGATGTGCTGAGGAAATGAGTAACAACCAAAGCACCATACAAGTATAATGACCCTCTGTGCTACTAAACTGAAGCACAAAGTTATCTCTGCAACAATTAACTTCATTGTAAGCTTTCTAAAATAGAGGTTGGTGAAAAAAGAAGGACCATGTAGTGCATCAATTGCAAAAACATCAGAATTCAATGCGTGTTGCTATTGAAATGAAACTCTGAGCCGTATTCTTCCCGACTGACTGAAACATGGGAGGATTAGCAAACTTTCAACTGAAATATGTCAAGTCCTTGTCCCTGGTTTCACACCATACACATATTGCTGGTCTGCCTGTGCGTAAGCACGGAGTTTTGTTGTCTATTGCTTGAAAAGCTAGACAATGGACAAATCATAGTAAAACAACATGATGTTAATTTTTACAGGGGGTCATATTTACGCTTGACATTGACAATGGCCTCCATCTATGCGCTGTTGTTAGGATCGAAAAAAGGACAACATACCTAATCTTTTCGCTGAAAAAGATGTATTTATACGGATCTGGTTATTTTGAGGGAAGCAGACATTTTTAATTCTATAAAGTTGACCTTTAGTAGCATGAGAATGGCCAACGTGAAAGACTAATGTGAAAGCTCGTGCTTAAGCCTATAGGAAGCAAGGGTTCTGTCCAAAATGTCAAAACCTTAGGTGTTAAGCAGAGATCATGCGTAGGAATTCGTGCGTTGTTCTGGTTTTATTGGTTTGTTGTGGCGGAAGTCAAGAACTCAGATGCTTAAGTGTTAAGTAAAAGAATGGAAAAGTCAAGAATCTTGAGCTATGATTAACGCAAGGATATCATCTACTTGATCTTCAACAACATTACCTTCCATTTTCTTCTTCTTCAAAATAAAAAAAAAAGATAGACATCAACATCGTGTATGCGGCACACTACTCTGCAGCACTCGTTCCCATCACCCTCTCCGTTGCCTTTTCTCTCCTCCTACTGAAAACCTTCACTGGCAAGTCCCTCCGAAGTTCTAAGTATCCGCCTGTTCACGGGAAAGTTTCAGTCAACTCATCTACTTCAACCAGCTCTACGACTACCTAACTGGAGACGCGAGGAGATCTCCAACATTCCAGCTCCTCACGCTGGACCACAGTGAGATTTACATGGCCGATCTAAGGAATGTCGAGCACATACCAAAGACCAACTTCGGTAAGCACATGTAGGGAAAGTTTAACATAAATATTAGCCTGTGAGAGGCTAAAAAACCGATATGTCCCTAGGACTAGGATGGTTTTCAAGCTCATCTGGTTTTCAGCCATCCAGAACTTTATGATATCATCGACTAACTACTCTGATAATGGCCACCCAGAACTGAGATGGCTTTAGCTGAGCCGGACCAATTCATGCTCACGCATCAAATTGACAACAGGCTCCATCCATGCACTGTTGATAGCATTAAAAAATGGATAACCTACCTAATATTTTTGCCGAAGAGTATGTACTTGTATGAATTCCGGTCATTTTGCGGAACCAGACAATTGTACTTCTATAAAAGTGACGTCTGGTAGCATGAGAATGGCCAACATAAAAGAATATTGGGAAGCTTGTGCTTAAGCCTATCAGAAGCCAGTTGATCCTGTTAAAATCACCGGGCTGTGCGTGGTTCTGTCTAAAATGTCTATAATAATGAAGCTCTATTATTTAGAAATATCATTACATGATTTCTCCACTCAATTAATTCTGAACAGTAAACTATTAAATCTGCCATCTTTCTCATTCTTTTCACTAGAATAGCAAGAAACATTGTTTTATAAAATTCATGTGCCGCATGGAAACCGCCAATTATCAGGTTTAATTGGTTTAGTTTAGTTGTTAACACATGACTCAAGGAACTCTTGAAAATTTCAGTAGAACTCTCTTGTTGGGCGGTTTCTGCTTGGACCAATTCCAAAACGTAATTAGAACGCATATATCTTTTATGAACAAGATGACTTTGTCTCTCATCTGATCCGCAAGCACTCAGAACCAAAACTTGCACGTATCAATTCCTACGCATAATCCTGGCTAAACACCTATGTACATCTCAATCACAGACATTAACTTACTCTTCCTTCCACAATATTAAAATCTGTAAATGCTAAGTAAGCAAATGAAAAAAGTTGAGTTTTGAGACATATATCAACGCAGAGATATCATCTACTTGACCTTCATAGTCATTACCTTCCACTTCTTCAAAAAAGAGATGGACATCAGCATCGTGTCTGTGGTGCTCTACTCTGTGGCACTTGTTCCAATCGCTCTCTCCGTTGCCTTTGTTCTCCTTCTCCTGAAAACCTTCACCGGCAAGTCCCTTCGAAGCTCTAAGTATCCCCCTGTTCATGGGACGGTCTTCGGTCAACTGTTCTACTTCAACCGGCTCTACGACTACCAAACCGGAGTTGCAAAGAGGACTACGACATTCCGGATCCTTGCACCAGACCAGAGTGAGATTTACACGGCCGATCCAAGAAACGTCGAGCACATATTGAAGACCAACTTCGAGAAGTACACGAAGGGAGAGTATAACAAAGATATAGTAAAGGATTTGTTTGGGGAGGGTATTTTCGCAGTGGATGGAGAGAAGTGGAAGAAGCAGAGGAAGCTTGCGAGCTTTGAGTTTGCAACAAGGGTGCTCAGAGATTTTAGCTGTTGTGTGTTCAGACAGAATTCTGCGAAGCTGGTCAAGGTTGTGGAGGAGTTATCAGCTGCTTCTGAGGGATTTGATATGCAAGTAAGTAGCTTCAATTTTAGAAGGAAAACTTCACAAGGATCAAAACCACTGTGAAAAAAAGATAAATTGCATTGAATCGAACATAAAGACTGCATATTTACAATAGAATATCGAAATATACCAAAGTTGATCGTCCTGATTTGATAGATAGTATAACTTTGAAAAATGATTGAATATGTATGCAATCTAAAGAGTACTAGAAATAGCTAGTCTTGAAAAGCAACCTAAGAGAGACAAAAACTGCTGTGATCACTCAAAGAGAGTAGCGACCATCTTGTGGTAGTTATCAGTCAGTCTCCACCCAAACAATTTGAGAGAGAGAGAGAGAGAGAGAGAGCAACGTAAGAGTAGAAGAAAGAACATTTCCTGATAATGGACTTTTGAATAAAAGAGAACGCGACAGAACATTGAACATTATTTTGTTCATCTTGTCTTACATCATGTCTGTAGGATATATTGATGAGATGCACCTTGGATTCCATCTTTAAAGTTGGATTTGGTGTGGAACTGAATTGCTTGGGAGGATCAAGCAAAGAGGGGAGAGCCTTCATGAAAGCATTTGATGAGGCAAGTGCACTAATCTACTGGCGATATGCTGATCCCTCTTGGAAGCTCAAAAGATTTCTCAAAATTGGATCAGAAGCTTGTCTTAGAAAAAACATTAAACTCATCGACAATTTTGTGCATCAACTTATCAGAACCAAGAGGAATCAACTCCCAGCACAGCGAGAATGCGTGAGTATATTCTTTTCTTTTTCCTTTAGAGAGAACTTAGTGTATGTATAGCCATCTGAAGTTTACGCTCTTCTTTTGTCAATCCACAACTCAAATTTTGAAGAGGCAGTATGGCATGTGATGTTGGGGAAGATTTTAGTAACAAGAACTTTGGAAGAATTCTGCAGAAGCATAAGTACAGTTAGTTCTCAGCAGAGGAATTCTGGCTAGAAAAACTTATGGTGCCATCTAAAAATTGTTTTCATCAAAGAGCCGTACTATTTTGCAGGTTTTTTCTTTGGCAATTCCTCTCACTGGTTTTTCCTTTTCCCTTTTTTCCTACAAGAATGACAAGGAGGACATTCTCTCGAGATTTTTGCATGAGAGCGAGAAAGATCCAGAGACTATGAATGATAAGTACTTGAGGGATATAATTCTGAATTTCATGATCGCCGGGAAAGATACTAGCGCAAGTACCTTATCATGGTTCCTCTACATGCTCTGCAAACACCCCCTAGTGCAGCACAAGATTGTGGACGAAATAAAGGATGTGATTGGAGATCAAGCAAGTGATGCTAACCCTGATTGTTTCGTGGAAATAATAACAGATCCGGTGCTTGACCGAATGCACTATCTTCATGCCACTCTCACAGAGACTTTGAGGCTGTATCCTGCGGTGCCCCTGGTAATATTCTGTTCACTTGTAAGAACTAAAGTGCAAATCTCTTACCAATCACAAAAAAGGAATAAAAAAGTTGAAAACTGAGCTTGAGATATTATGAGCTCAAATCATTAGATAAGCAGAACTTGGAGCTTGGAGAGAGCTAATCAAAGTGGGTCTGAGTAAATCGCCATTGGCATTGCACATGAAAAATCTAGAACATCACAATTGTCCTGACTTTTTGAAGCTACAATGCATCATCGAAGTGTATTTTTGACAGACTGAAAGTTGAAGCTAAGTGCATGTTCGGAATCCTTTCATTTGCATTACACAACTATACAGGTCATATTTTTCCATCACAGATCAAAAGCTATCTTTTCATTCATCTCTAAATTCATGAACAAATACTACTGCTACCATTCTGACTCTGATATGATCATACAACTAGTCCTTTAAGTCGTATTTAAATGTAAAATGCCATGCGGAAGAGTTGATTTTCTTCTGAACAGAACATGATGAGTAACGATGTGGAGGCAATAAATCCATCAAATTAGCAAGTATAAATCAGGCACAAGCCAAAGAGACCATGCTTGAGCAGATTTGGCTTTTGTATCAATAAGTGCTAACTTAGATCTTGTATACTTCTGTTGCACAACAGGATGGAAGATGTGCTGAGACAGATGATGTTCTCCCAGATGGCTTCCATGTGAAAAAAGCGGATGGCGTATATTACTTGGCTTACTCAATGGCAAGAATGCATAACCTCTGGGGAGAAGATGCCGAGGATTTCAAACCTGAAAGATGGTTGAAGGATGGAATTTTCCAAATCGAATCACCTTTCAAATATGTTGCATTCCACGTCAGTTTCTCCATCCTAGGTCCTCATGAATTGAACATTCGAAGCATGTGTATATATTCCAAATGTCTTCAGTGACACTTTTACTTTCCTATTTGCAGGCTGGTCCTAGGATCTGCCTTGGGAAGGATTTTGCTTATCGCCAGATGAAAATAGTTTCAATTGCTCTCCTTCACTTCTTCCGTTTCAGATTAGCTGACGAAACTAGACCTGTAACCTACAAGGTCATGTTCACCCTTCACATCAACAATGGCTTACATCTTCGTGCTGTTCCCAGATTGGCTACATGAGAGCTGAACGATCATTGAGTATGGTCCATTGCCACATATGGATTTCTAATGTTAAATGCTAGTGGTTTTCACTGATAAGTAAGCATGTGCACCGCAAGATCTTACTATTGCATTTAGATGTTGGAATATTAAGGTGTTTTGTGTATATTTGATAAATATTTTGTATGTTAGGAGTTCGTCAGGCTTTGTGATAATGCTAATAAAATCTTATTCTCATAAAGCCTCTGACAGGCTGACAAGCTAATATGTCCCTATAACTGAGATGATTTCCGAGGGTCAGCTCATAATCAGCCATCCAGCAGTTCATAATATCATTGACATACTTATCTGATAATCAGCTGATTGGCTTTGGCTGAGCCGGAGCAATTCATGTTCACGCTTCAAGTTGACAATGGCCTCTTTCTGTGTGCCATTGCTAGGATCAATGATTGGATACGTGTGCAATCTAACAAGTATTTGAATGGCTAGTCCTGAAGGGAAACCTCAGTTAGATGACAACCTTTGTGGTCACTCAACGGTAGCAGTGACCATCACGTGGTAGTCGGCAGTCCTCCTCAGCCTCCACCCAAACAATTTGAGAGAGAGAGAGAGAGAGAGAGAGAGAGAGATGGCAACCATAACAGCAGAAGAAAGAACATTTCCTAATAATGGTCTTTAGAATAAAAAAAGAAGGTAACAGATTATTGTACAATTCTTTGCTCATCGTGTTGTCTTAAATCGTGTCTGAAGGATATATTGATGAGATGCACTTTAAATTCCATCTTCAAAGTTGAATTTGGTGCGGAATTGAATTGCTTGGAAGGATCAAGCAAAGAGGGAAGAGCCTTCATCAAAGCTTTTGATAAGGTGAATGCACTAACCTACTGGCGATGTATCAATCCCTCCTGGGAGCTCAAAAGACTTCTCTACATCGGTTCAGAAGCTCGTCTTAAGAATAACATTAAACTCATTGACAATTCCGTGCATCAACTTATCAGAACCGAGAAGAATCAACTCGTAAGGCAGCGAGAACGTGTGAGCACTTTTTTCCATCTCTATTAGCGAGCGTGTGAGTACTTATTGTAAATTTAGCTATTCCGTTTGTTAAGTTTACGCACTTCTTTTGTCAAGCTGCCACTCAAATTTGGAAGAGGCATTATGGCATGTGATGCTACGGAAGATTTTAAAAACATGAACTTATTCTGCAGAAGGTCAAGTACAGTTAGTTTTCAGAGGAAGAATTCTGGATAGAAAAACTTGTGGCACCATCTAATTTATCACAAAGTTGTCCTATCTTCCAGGTTTTTTCTTTCGCAATTCCTCTGACTGGTTTTTTATTTTCCCTTTTTTACTACAAGAATGACAAGGAGCACATTCTCTCACAATTTTTGCTCAAGAGCAAGAAAGATCCCGAGATTATGAATGATAGGTACTCAAGGGACATAATTCTGAATTTTAAGATCGCCAGAAAAGATACTAGTGCAAATACCTTATCAAGGTTCCTCTACATGCTCTGCAAACACCGCCTAGTGCCAAAAATTGTCGACGAAATAAAGGAAGTGATTGGAGATCAAGCAAATGAAGCTAACCCTGATTTTTTTGTGGAAAGAATAACTGATCCGGCGCTCAATTGAATGCACTATCTTCATGCCACACTCACAGAGACTTTAAGGCTGTATCTTGCAGTCCTGCTGGTAATCTTCAGTTCACTTGTTAGAATTAAAGTTCAAACCTCTAATCACAGAAAAAGAAAACAAAAAAGTTCAAATTGAGCTTGAGATATTATGAACTCAAATCAATACATCAGCAGAACGTTGGAGTTTGGAGAGAGCTAATTGCAGCGCGTCTGAGTAAATTACTACTGGCCTTGCATGACAAAATCTAGGACATACAATTATCCTGACTTTCAGAGGCTATGATGCATCATCGTAGTGTATTTATGACAGACTAAAATTTTTAGTTAAGTGCATGTTCGGGAATCCTATCGTTTGCTTTAAACAACTATACAGGTCACCTTTTTCCCTCAGATCAAATGCTAGCTTTTCATTCATCTCTAAATTCTGGAACAAATTCTAGTGCTACGCTTCTGACTGCATTATGATCATGCAACTAGTCCTTAATTTGTATTCAAATGTAAAATGCCACACAAAAGAGTCGATATTCTTTTGAACCAGAGATGATCAGTAACAATCAAATCCATCAGATTGGCAAGTACAAATCAAGCACAAGCCAAAGAGAACATGCAATTAACAAGTTTTGGCTTCTGTATCAGTACATGCAAACTTTGATCTTTTGCACTTCTGCAGAACGGGATGGAAGATGTGCTGAGATAAATGATGTTCTCCCAAATAGCTTCCACGTGAAAATGGGGATGACATTAATTACTTGGCTTACTC
Organism: Eucalyptus cladocalyx; assembly: GCA_017140615.1. NCBI lineage: Eukaryota > Viridiplantae > Streptophyta > Magnoliopsida > Myrtales > Myrtaceae > Eucalyptus > Eucalyptus cladocalyx. Next base: position 15,464,145 of record CM029520.1, on the reverse strand, counting down.
AATGGCAAGAATCCATAACATTTGGGGAGAAGATGCCAAGGATCTCAAACCTGAAAGATGGTTGAAAGATGAAATTTTCCAGAAAGAGTCGCCTTTTAAATTTGTTGCATTCCATGTTCGTTTCTCCATCCCAAGGCCTTGGAAATTGAATATTCAAAGCATGTGTATATGTTCCAAGCATCTTCAGTGACATCCTTACTTTTGTATTTGTGGGCTGGTCCTAGTATCTGCCTTGGGAAGGATTTCGCTTATCACCAGATGAAAATAATATCAATAGCTCTCCTTCGCTTCTTCTGTCTCAGATTAGCTGGTGAAACTAGACCTGAACTACAAGGTCATGTTCACCCTTCATATCAACAATGGCTTACATCATCGTGCTTCTCCCAGATTGGTTACAAAAACCAGGACTGAGTATGCTTCATCATGACATATGGATTTCTAATTTTGGATGCCAGTGGTTTTACTGGTAAGCAAGCATGTACACTACAAGATCTCAGATTAGCCGGTGAAACTAGACCTGACCTACAAGGTCATGTTCACCCTTCATATCAACAATGGCTTACATCATCGTGCTTCTCCCAGATTGGTTACAAAAAACCATGACTGAGTATGCTTCATCATGACACATGGATTTCTAATTTTGGATGCCAGTGGTTTTACTGGTAAGCAAGCATGTACACTACAAGATCTTACTATTGCAGGTAATGGTAGGAATATTAAGGTGTTTTGCTTAAATTCCGTAAATAATTTGATGAGTAACAATTTGGAGGCGATAAATCCATCAGATTGGCAATTACAAATCAAGCACACACCAAAGAGACCATGCATTTAACAAGATTTGGCTTCTGTGTCAATAAATGCTAACTTTGATCTTGCATACATCTGTTGCACTGCAGGATGGAAGATGTGCTGAGGCAGATCAAGTTCTCCCAGATGGCTTCCACATCAAAAAAGGGGGCAGCGTATATTACTTGGCTTACGCGATGGCAAGAATGCATAACATCTGGGGAGAAGATGCCGAGGATTTCAAACCTAAAAGATGGTTGAAGGATGGAATTTTCCAAAATGAATCTCCTTTCAAATTTGTTGCATTCCATGTTTGTTTATCCATCCTAAGTCCTCCTGAATTGAGTATTTGAAGCATGTATAAATATTCCAAGCATCTTCAAGTGACAATCTTACTTTCCTATTTGCAGGCTGGTCCTAGAATCTGCCTCGGGAAGGATTTTGCCTATCGCCAGTTGAAAATAGTTTCAATAGCTCTCCGTCACTTCTTCTGTTTTAGATTAGATGATGAAACTAGACCTGAAACCTAAAAAGTCATGTTCACCCTTCACATTGACAATGGCTTACATCTTTGTGCTGTTCCCAGATTGGCTACATAAGAGCAGGACTATCATTGAGTATGGTCCCTCACAACATATGGATTTCTAATGTTGGATGCTAGTGGTTTTCACTAATAAATAAGCATGTGTGCTGCAAGATCTTACCGTTGCATGTAAATGCTGGAATGGTAAAGTGATGCTTACTTGAAATCTGTACATTATTTGACGTTATAAATTTGTCAGGCTTTGCAACAATGCTATTATTATCTTATTCTCATAAAGCCTCTGAGAGGCTAACAAGCTGATATGTCCCTAGAACTGAAATGGTTTTCAAGCTCATCCAACATTCAGCAATCCCACACTTCATGATGTCATTGACATACCAATATGATAATCGGCTGATTGACTTTGGCTGAGCTGGATTCATAATTCTATATACCAAGAACAAGTTTTCCTCTCATGTAAATGACTTGCTTAAATGTCTAAACCATCCCAAAAATAAGGGAAAGTAGAATGATTCTCCTCCTGCCATTAAAGAAATGAGATGTCCTACAACAAAAAATAGATATCTCAAAACTAACACTACAATAATCATAAAGGTGGACTAAAACATGTGGCCAAAATATTGTTTGAAAGAAGGTCACCATGAAAATGATAATGAAGAACCTAACGTTGAAGGAAGTAGGCCGGCGCGCCTAGCTGCCCATCCTTGGCAATTTCTGTACAATAGCCTGTAAATGAAGTCTCCGTTGTGATGCATTTTGCAGGATCTGCAATGCCCTCACCCAAGACAAAATGAAAAGAATCAAATGGGCAAGTGGGAATGAAACAACTATTTTCAAAATCTGCAGCATTAGAATTGGCCAGCGAAACATAGAACACTACTTCAGGGATTACAGCCAATTTGCGTGGATCTTCAACAACCTCTCTAAATGTGACCTTCTCATGTCCAGGAAATTCAATGCCGTCCTTATCATTGGCCTTCTTGCGTTTCTTATTTCTTGATTCTCTATACTTGAATAGACAAACATAGTATTGTACTCAAATAGACAGTCTGAATGGTCTATGCAAAGAAAAGCTTCTTGCAACTACCATGATTCCCTAGCAAAAGTGGCAACTCCGATATGAGTCTACTGGCTCTTGCATATTTGACTTTTGATTTCATATGTGACATATTCACTAGTTGCACAGGCCAGGTTCAACAGGTATAGATAGTCACTCAATGCGGATTTCGCAGAACTCCAAGCAAAGAGACTGCTATTTTGGGCCAGACTAGGGATCTCGCACAAATGACATCAAAAGACTATGATCTGTTTTCAGTTCTCAAAAGCATCATCCCTAAACCGTATGAGAATTACCCAATGGCCAACGCCATGCGAAACGACCTCTTTCTGTGTTATATGTTGTCGAGTTCAAGTGCCAATACACTGAACCTTGTGTCGCTCTAGAAATCACTCTGTTCCTTCAACTAAGATTAATTTTCCCTATGACAATATAGCTTCAGACATTACAAGAATGGATTCCCCCACATATCCGCCCCGAGAAGAAGTAGAATGGCCCTCTGCTGGTACGAGCCACGTTTCATCATTTTTCATCTCTATTCAATCCCAAGATCCCTGCGAAAGGCGGAATCTCTTCTAACGGCAACGATCTCGAGCGTACGCTGCTATCATCACTAGATTAAAAGGGTATAGACATGACATGGAGACTGAAATCTAGGTGCCATCAATAATGTAAAAACCGAAAGCAACATACGGAGGTTGAGAGGAAGTGAAGGAGCTGAGAAGCTTGGAAGGCAAAGCCACACTGTAATTCTTCTCTCTCCGCCTCTCTCTCTCTCTCTCTCTCTCTACCCCTGCTCTGCCCTAGGGCTGAGCGCGGTTCCCGGTTCCAAGGGGGACCGGTTCCGGTTCCGGTTCCGGTTCCTTTTTTCTAGGAACCGGGAGTTTCGGTTCCGGTTCCGATTCCAAGTGGAACCGGTTACTCAGGGCATAAAAAGGTCGACCTTCGATGTTCTAGTGACTTGTATGTGATGTTCTAGTTGAATTTTAGCTTTGGCCTCTAAATGAAAGTTGTAAAGGACTTCTTGGAGTATAACATACTCAAATTTGGGACAAAACAAACAAGTATAAGTGGGTGAAATCGTTATTCTTTGGAAAGACTGGATCTGGAGATTTTGGGACCGACCCTTGATGAATGCATGGACTGTAAGGCAACCTTTTTGTCGAAATTTCACTTCGATTTCTTAACAAAAGTTGTAAAGGACATCCTGAGGTACAACATATCGAAAATTTAGAGAAAAAAAACAAGAATAGGTAGGTGAAATGGTAGTCCTTTGGAGATGGTTAGATCTGGAATTACGGTACTACGAACAGGGATTTTAACCGTCCATATTTAATTATCTAGGACGAATTTGACTTCGATGTTTTCATGAAGTATCTACCTTATGGTCTTGGCTATCACATAGTCGAATTTCATAATTTTTGAAGGTCATTTGGGTATTTAATCAGAAATGTTTCTAAAACTGTGCAATCTGATGTGTTCGGATCTTGTAAGTTGCAATGCGTGGACTATATCATTTTGTATGAGGTTATTTTGGAAATGTGTTCTGAATGAAATATCTCTCTTCATGTCTTCCCTAAAACATATTTAAATTTCGTAATTTTTGTAGTTCATTTTCCTATTTAACCAAAAATGTTTCAAAAACTGTGCAAGTAGAGAATAGGAAAAGTAAATCGATTTTATCTTTTAATCCAGAACGAATTGGACTACTATTTCTTCATGAAACTTATACCTCTAGGTCTTAAATACAACGTGTCCAAATTTCAGAATTTTATGAGTTCATTTAAGGGTTTAATCGAAATTTTTTTCAAAACTTGTACCTCTAGACATTCTTGTTCTAGTGGTGTTTTATTTCTACTTTCTAGTTTGCTATTTGTTTTGAAATTTCTAATTATATTCTATTATTGTTGTGCAGTGCGAAGTTAATGTATCAAGATAACATGTCAATGGGAAGTTACCGTGTGGTATACACGTACATTATAGTTTTTTTTTGGTAACGTGCGCATACGTTATATTTTTTTTTGGTAACGTGCGCGTACGTTATAGTTTTTTTTTTTTTTGGTAATGTGTGCGTATGTTATAGTTTTTTTGGTAAATGCGCATACGTTATAGTTTTTTTGGGTAACGTGCGCATATGTTATAGTTCAAATTTGAAAAAAAAAAGAAGAAAAAGAACCCGTTGGAACCTGGAATCGACCCTGGAACCTGTGACAAGATAGGTTCCAGGTTCTCGGTTCCCACGGGTAGGTTCCAGGTTCCAGACGGAACCGAACTGGAACCTGGAACCGCTCACCCCTACTGTCCCGCCCTGCTCTGCTGCAGGGGATGACTGTCTACGAAGAACCAGAACTATTCTTTTGCGGGGAGAGAAAATTGATTGTTGGTCCTGTGATTTGCGTGTAATTCTAGTGATAGTCCCTGCTGTTTCATTTTATATTAAAGCTAGCCCTGTACTTTCTAATCTCTTTCAATTGCACCCCTCGGTCAGTTTTGGTGGCCCTTTTGGGCACTTAGAAGGGGGGAAGAAAAGGTGAGCAACAAAATTAGTTTTATAATATTCATGTGCCACTTTAGGAACCACCATACCTTGGTTTATTGCAAATGATTTTTTTTTCCTTTAATAATTTATTAAACCAAAGATTATCTCCCTTGACTTCCATCTCATGCCTATAATATTAATTATTATATTACTATCTTGACATGTCCGGCTAAAGTCAAATAAAAATACATTCGAATGAAATGATCCTCATAATTTCCATTCATCCGATCTTGAATCTCGAGCAAAATGACGTGTAAAAGAATACTATTTATCACTCATTGAAATGATACTAGCTTTTGTGCGGTTCAAGTTTACCTACCTAGAAATAAAATACATTCTTGTATGATCTCGACTATAGTAGGCATGATAGGGGGAGGGAAAAACAAGGAAAATAACCATGATGTCGTTTAATTGGTTTAGTCTAATAACATAGGTCCATCTGTTTTATGAAAATTAATAATTTTAAAAAATTCTAATCACTTATATGGCTTGAAATAATTAGTCAATTAAAAATATTTTTCATTATCAATAATAGTGTATGACTAAACATTTTCCTAGAGGAAAGAAGCCATTGTTTTTAGGAAAATGCTTTTCATATAATTTAAATTGCGCGAAACAAACGGATGCATGATTGAACATGCCCAAATGTAATTACAATGAGTATAGTTTTACGCCCAGTAAATTTTCCATAACAAAAAAGAAAAGAAATTCGGGGTTTATATTTATATACTTTGATTAAGATAAACGAAGCTTGAAGCTTCACCACGTGGCAGGCCGCCATCTGAGTACTTGTCAAGTACTACTTGACTTCCTCCACAACAAACAGATAAAACCTGAACATGCACATCAATTCCTACATTATTATATTTCAAAGAGCTAAGTGAAACAAATGGACAAAGTCAAGAGCCTCGAGCCATAAATCAACGCAAGGAAATCATCTGCTTCGATCTTCATCCTCGTTACCTTCCAGCTTCTTCACCAGAAAAAAGGACAAGAAAATGGGCATCAACATCGTGTCGACGGTGCTCTACTCAGCAGCACTCGTTCCCGTCGCTCTCTCCATCGCCTTCGCTCTCCTCCTCCTGAAAACCTTCACTGGAAAGTCCCTCCGGAGCTCTAAGTATCCGCCCGTTCGTGGGTCGGTCTTCGTTCAACTCGTCTACTTCAACCGGCTCTACGACTACCTGACTGGAGTCGCCAGGAGATCTCCGACGTTCCGGCTCCTCGCACCGCACCAGAGTGAGATGTACACAACCGATCCAAGGAATGTCGAGCACATATTGAAGACCAACTTCGATAAGTACACGAAGGGAAAGTATGACATAGGTATAATGAAGGATTTGTTTGGGGAGGGGATTTTCGTGGTGGATGGAGAGAAGTGGAAGAAGCAGAGGAAGGTCGCGAGCTTTGAGTTTGCGACGAAGGTGCTCAGAGATTTTAGCTGTTGCGTGTTCAGGAAGAATGCTGCGAAGCTGATCAAGGTCGTGGAGGAGCTATCGGCTGCTTCAGAGGGATTCGATATGCAAGTAAGTAGTTTCAATTTTTGAATGGCGAGAACTCCACGATGATCAAAACCACTCTGAAAGAAACATAAGGTGAATGGAATCAAACATAAAGACTGCATATTTCCAATAGAATATCGAAATATACTGAAATTGGTCATCCGGATTTGATAGATATGTAGCTTTGTCTGAAGATGATTGCATATGTATGCAATCTAAAGAGGATCAGCTATAGGTAGTCTTGAAGAGAAACCTAGGATAGACGAAAACTGTTGGGGTCACTCGACGATAGGAGCGACTTTGCGTAGTAGTTGTCAGTCCTCCTCAGCCTCCACCCAAACAACTTGAGAGAGAGAGAGAGAGAGAGAGAGAGAGAGAGAGAGAGATGGCAACCATAACATTAGAAGAAAGGACATTTCCTGATAATTGTCTTCGCAGTAGAGAAGAAGGTAACAGGACACTGTCCATTAACTTGCTCATTATCGTCTTAAATCCTGTCTGTAGGATATATTGATGAGGTGCACTTTGGATTCCATCTTCAAAGTTGGATTCGGTGTGGAATTGAATTGCTTGGAAGGATCAAACAAAGAGGGAAGAGCCTTCATGAAAGCTTTTGATGAGGCGAATGCACTAACCTACTGGCGATATATCGATCCCTCTTGGGAACTCAAAAGACTTCTCAACATCGGTTCAGAAGCTCGTCTTAGGAATAACATTAAACTCATCGACAATTTCGTGCATCAACTTATCAAGATCAAAAGGAATCAGCTTGCAGCACAGCGAAAACAGGTGAGTACTTTTTTAAATTTTATTAGTAAATGTGTAAATTGGAAGTACTTAGTGTGCGTTTAGCTGTTCAATTTTTTGAAGTTCACGCTCTTGTTTCGTCAAGCCACTATTCAAATTAGGAAGAGGCATTATGGCATGTGATGTTGCGGAAGATTTTAATAACAAGAACACTGGAAGAATTCTGTAGAAGCTCAAGAACTATTTTTAGAGGAAGAATTCTGAATAGAAAAACTTGTGGCAACATCAAAAGATTGTTTCCAAGACAGTCATACTACTTTCCAGAGGATTTTTCTTTGGCAATTCCCCTGGCTGATGTTTTCTTTTCCTATCTTTTTCCTACAAGAATGACAAGGAGGACATTCTCTCCAGATTTTTGCTCGAGTGCGAGAAAGATCCCAAGAATATGAACGAGAAGTACTTGAGGGATATAATTCTGAATTTCATGATTGCGGGAAAAGATACTAGTGCAAATACCTTATCATGGTTCCTCTACATGCTCTGTAAAAACCCCCTGGTGCAGCAAAAGATTGTCGACGAAATAAAGGAAGTGATTGGAGATCAGGCAAGTGAAGCTAACCCAGATGAATTTGTGGAAAGAATAACTGATCCAGTGCTTGGCCGAATGCACTACCTTCATGCCACACTCACAGAGACTTTGAGGCTGTATCCTGCAGTCCCGCTGGTAATTTACTATTCACTTGTACGAATTGGAGTTCAAACCCCTAACTGATCACAGAAAAAGAAAACAAAAAGTTCAAAATTAACTTGAGATATTATGAACTCAAATCAATTCATCAGCAGAACATTAGAGCTTGGAGAGAGCCAATCATAATGGGTCTGAGTAAATTGCCATTGGAGTGGCACCACAAGACATCACAATTTTCCTGACTTTAGAAGCTACAATGCATCATCCAAGTGTACCTATGATAGACTAAAAATTTTGCTTAAGTGCATGTCCAGGAATCCTTTCATTTCCATTAATCAACTATACAGGTCACATTTTTTCATAAAAAATCAGATGCTAGGTTTTCATTCATCTCTAAATTCACGAACAGATACTAGTGCTACCCCGACTGCATTGCGATCTTGCAACTAGTCCTTAATTTGTATTCAAATGTCAAATGCCATGCCAAAGAGTCAATATTCTTCTGAACAAAACAAGATGAGCAATCCAGCAGATGCTAGAAATCCCATCAGATTGGCAATTACAAAGCAAGCACAAGCCAAAGAGAACACACATTTAACAAGCTTTGGCTTTTGTACCAATACGTGCTAACTTTGATCTTTCACACTTCTGCACAACAGGATGGAAGATGTGCTGAGACAGATGATGTTCTCCCAGATGGCTTCCACGTGAAAAAGGGGGACAACATCAATTACTTGGCTTACTCAATGGGAAGAATGCATAACATCTGGGGAGAAGATGCCGAGGATTTCAAACCTGAAAGATGGTTGAAGGATGGAATTTTCCAAAATGAATCACCTTTCAAATTTGTTGCATTCCATGTTCGTTTCTATATCCTCAGTCCTCGTGAATTGAATATCCAGAGTGTGTGTACATATTCCAAGCATTTCCAGTGACACTCCTACTTTCCTATTTGCAGGCTGGTCCTAGGATCTGCCTCGGGAAGGATTTCGCTTACCGCCAGATGAAAATAGTTTCAATAGCTCTCCTTCGCTTCTTCCGTTTCAGATTAGCTGACGAAACTAGACCTGTAACCTACAAGGTCATGTTCACCCTTCACATCGACAATGGCTTACCTCTTCATGCTGTTCCCAGATTGGCTAAATAAGGGCTGGACTATCGTTGAGTATGGTCCATCGCAACATATGGATTTCTAATGTTGGATGCTATCAGTTTCAACTGATAGGTAAGCATGCGCACCGCATCATCTTACTATTGCATTTAATGATTGGAACATTGATGTGTTTTGCTTATATTCCATATGTAATATAAGTTTGTCAGGCTTTGTGACAATGCCAATAAAATCTTATTTTCGTAAAGCCTCTGAGGGGCTAACGAGCTGATATGTCCCTAGAACTAAAATTGGTTTTCAAGCTCATCCAATAATCAGCCATCCAGTAATTCATTATATTATTGACATGCCAATCTGATAATCAGCTAATTGGCTTCAGCTGAGCTGGACCTATTCATAAGAGTACATACTGAGAACAGGTTTTGCTGTTATGTATAGTAAGCACTTGGTTAAATGTCTAAACTATCACAAATTTAGGGAAAGAAGAATGGTTTTCCTCCTGTGATGAAAGAAATGAGACATCCTATGACAAAAAGTAGATCTCCCAAAACTAATACAGAATGACTTGCTTTAAATTATATGGCCAAAGTAGTGTTCTAAAGAAGGTCACGATCATAATGAAGAAGCTATTGTCAAAGGAAGTTGGCTGCCGGACCTGACTGTCCATCCTTTGCGATTTCGGTATGCCTCAATTGCCAGTAAACAAAGTTGCTGTTGGGATGCATTTTGCGGGGTCTTCAATGCCTTCACCCAAATGAAAGTGAAACAAATTAAATGGGTAAGGGGGAATGAAACAAATAATTTCGGAATCTGCGCTATTAGTTGATTGACCAGCAAAACATGGAACACTACTTTAGGAATCGTGGCCAACTCGGGCAAGAGCTTTGACAACCTCTCCAAATTTGACCTTCTCATCTCCGGGAAAGTTCACGCCATTCATAGCACTGGCCTTCTTGTGATTCTTTTTCCTTGATTCTCTATGACTAAATAGACAAATCTAAGATGACACTCAGAAAGACAGTCTGGATGAGATAAATGCAAAAAAGATCACCTTGGAACTACCATGACTCCCTACCATGTATCTACTAGCTCTTGCATATTTGACTGTGGATTCCATCCCAAATATTCACTACATGCAGAGGCCCGATTCTACGCGTACAGATTGTTACTGCTCGCAGATTTTGCAGAACTCACGGCAAAGATAATGCTATTATGGGCAAGACTAGGGATCTCACATAAACGACATTGAAATACTTTTATCTCCTGTAGTTCCAAAAAGTTTCACTTTTACTAAAGCAGAAATCTGTGTCTAAAATGACAGCAATTGATTCCAACATATCGCTTCTCCGAATGCTGTAATTATACCATGACGGGTTCCAGCGCAAGTACATTGCTTCACTGAACCTTCTGTCATTCTAGAACTCAATCACTCGTTCTTGCTCTAGACATTACAAGAATAGATCTCCCAACAGAAGTAGCAGAACGACCTCCTGCCGGTACGAGCCACACATTTCATCATGTTCGCCGAAATGACGATCTCGAGTGTGTACATACTACCATCATCACTAGCTTGAAAAGGGTGTTGACGAGACATGGAGACTGAAGTCAATCAAGGCGCCATCCATGATGCGGAAAATCGCATGCCACGCTCGGAGGTCGAGAAGGAGTGAAGGAGATGAGAAGCTTGGAAAGGCAATGCGTCGTCGGCCTGGGAGGCGTCGGGGTGGAGGAGGGAGGGCGGTCGCCCCACCGTGAGCCGCCGTGTCGTTCTCCTCTCTCCGCCTCCTCCCCTTTCCCGCCGTCGCTCTCTCTCTCTGAAAAATGAGAGAATTGATCGTTGGTCCTGTGTTTTACGTGTAATTCCGGCCATGGTCCCCAATGTTTCATTCATTTGAGATTGACCCCCATACTTTCTAATTGCTTTTTATGTCACCCCTCGGTCGACAGTCGGTTTTGATGGCCCTTTTGGGCATGGTGAAAAAAAGGTGAGCAACAAAGTTTGTCCTATGACATTCATGTGCCGCATCGGAACAGCCGATTCTTGGTTTTTTATTTAGCTCTCTAAGGCTTCATTTGTTTTGCAAAAAAATGCAGCATTTTAAGAAAGTTATTTTCTAAGAAAATGATAATATTTTTTGATATTTGGCTAAAACTTGACATGAAGGGAAAAATATTTTCTACCATTTGTTAAGAAAATTTTTTTCCTTCTTGCACTACTTTCAATAATTTTTATTTTATTTTATTTTTTAAAATCAATTTTTAATTATTTTATTTTTTTTTATTTTTGCCTTCCTTTCGTTTTTTTTTTTTCTTCTTTTGCACTGATCACGGTGACAACCAACAACCAACTACGACCAAGTTTGAGCTTCGCCATAAGTCAACAAGGCTCTAGCTTGCTAGATACTAGCAATTTTTCATGCCCTGCCTGATCCAATGAGGTTGAGCCCGTCTATAGCAAACAAGCTCCAGTCTTGCCAAATTTGGCAAACTAGGGAAGGCTCAAGCTCACATGTGGCAAGCTGTCAATTGTTATTGTGGTTGGCAACCGGCTGAAGAAGAAGGAAATAAATAAATAAAAAAGAAAAAATTTTAAAAAAAAAAAATTTAAAAAAACTAAAAATTTGATTTAAAAAAAAGATGTTTGGTAAAAAAAAAATGCTTGGTTTAAAAATGAAAGAAAGAGGATAAAGCAAAAAAAAAAAAAAAATTTCCCCTATATTAGAAGACTATTTTCATCAATGGAAAATATTTTATCCAATCAATTCATTATTTGTGAAATGAATGAAAGAAAATATGAAAAACATTTTCTTGAAAGTTGTTTTTTATAAAACGAATGGAGCTTCAATCATCTATTAATCGAAGGATGTCCGCGTTGACTTTTGTCTCTTATGCTTACAATGTCAATGTGACATGTTTGTCACTATCCCAATATGCCTAGTTAAAATTAGATATAGATAACGTCGAATGAGATGATATTTAAAATTAATTAATTAATTGCATATTATATAATTTTAGGTGCATTTTATTTTTAATTTGCATTTGCATTGGACTAATGACAGTTGGGTTCGAATTGATAGTTTTGAGCTTTAAATCGACAGATTAAACTAAACCCACAAATGGAGCAAATTGGTCAAACCCTATTTTCTTTTATGACCAAAAATTATCTTGTGAGAAATAACGAGTTGAAATTTTCTAGGATATGATGGAGATTTTTCGGCAAAAGAACCCAAATGCCATAACTTGACACGGGAGGACATTTAAGTGCCATAACTCAAAATGGTACACTTAAGAGCCAGTTTCGAATTTAAATGGAATATTTAGGTGCCACTCCAATGAAAATCCGGCCAAATGGGCGACGTGGCAATTTTCCCGGCGAGTTTGATCCAAAACGGCGTCGTTTTGCACGCCGATGTGGCGAGAAAATACAAAAACAACGCTATTTCATATCGATGTGTAAATAATAATATAAAAATTGATTAAATTAAATTTAAAATATTCTAAAAAAAAAGGGGGAGGCTGAAGGGGGAGATTGAGGGTTGAGCCCTTGCCGCCGCCGCCGCCTCCTTACCGTCACCGGAAGGGCCGGCGACGGTGGGGAGGGTCGGCCGTGGTCGCCGACCCCGGCCACCGGCGGCGAGGGCCGCGAGCCCTCACTAGATTGCGGCATGGCCTACAAGCCCTCACCTAGATGGGGCAAGGGTCGCGGCCCTCATTGGATGGTGGCGAGGGCCCGCGAGCCTTCGCCTATATCCGGGGGCGAGGGTCGTGGCCCTCACCATGATCCGGCGAGGGCTCGCGGCCTTTGCCGCAAGTCGGTCGGGGGCCGTGACCCCGGCCGACCCTCCCCCTCCGTCGTCGGCCCTTCCCGGCGACGGCGGTGAGGGCGCCGCCGATCGGCCGGAGCCGGGCAACTTCGGCCGACCCTCCCCCCTCCATCGTCGGCCCTTGCCGGCGACGGCGGGGAGGCCGCGAGAGCCCGCCCTCGTTGGATCCGGGTGAGGGCCATAACCCTCACCCCGGATTTGGGCGAGGGCTTGCGGGCCCTCACCGCGATCCGAGGAGGGCTCGACCCTCGCGCTCGGTCGCCGGGGCCGGCGACCCGACCGACCCTCCCCTCCGTCACGGGCCATTCCGGCGACGGCGGTAAGGGCTCGGCCCTCGATCCACCCCTTTGGCCTCCCCCCCCCCCCACCCAAAATTTCCCTAATTTTTAGAATATTTTAAATAAAATTGTTTAAATAAAATAAAATTAATTTTTATATTATTATTTACACATCGACATGAAACGGCGTCGTTTTTGTATTTTCTCACAATGTCAGCGTGCAAAACGACGCCGTTTTAGACCAAACTCGCCGAAAAATTGCCACGTCAGTCATTTGGCAGGATTTTCGTCGGAGTAACACCTAAATATTCCATTTAAGTTCGAAGCTGGTACTTAAGTATACCATTTTGAAGTTATGGTACTTAAATGTCCCCCGTGCCAAGTTATGGCACTCCAAGTGTCCCAAACTCAAAATTTTTCAATATCATTAGATAGAGCAAGTGTGATAAAAAATATTGCGAACTCATCTTTGTAAGATTTAGGATTTGAGAAAAATTCTATCACGATCTTGAATCTTTATCAATATGTGATAAAATCAGTGAGGAAATATTGCGTGTACGTTGATTTAAAACTCTAGTTCGCTCACCTATAAATAAGTTGCTACACTACATAAAGGAGGGAGGCACCACAATAGAAACACACTGCCACCGTTCGTGAAAATGAGAGGAGCGTGAGAGAAATCATAAAAAAATAAAAGGGGGGGGGGGGTGGTGTTCTATTTTCGTCCTTTGGGGGGTTTTCCTTTGGCTTTTGAGTCAAAGAAAGCACAAAAAGTTGGGTTTTGCTCCTGCTGAAAGTACAGTAGAGACGGGACTGCAGAGAGAAGAGAGAGAGAGAGAGAGAGAGAGAGAGAGAGGGGACGTGTGCGACAGGGCAGCAGAAAAGAAAAGAACAAAAAAAAGGAAAACAAGAGAAGAGACAGAACAGAGCATTGTTCTTCTTCTTCGTGTGCCTTCCCGGCCGGTGACCGCTGCTATCGCCCCACTGCGCCGCACCTCCGCGCCGCACCACCGTGCCTCACCGCCTCTCCACCAGCAAACCTCGAGCCCTCCTCTGCCGGCTACCGCCGCTCCGCGCGCCCGAAGTCGCGACGCTGCCTCTGCCTGTCACCACCGGAGCTCCCCCGCCCTCGCGAGCTTGCGCCACCGCCTCACCCGCGAGCCCGCACCGGCCCGCGTCTGTCCCTCCACCCGAGCGCTGACGCTGCAGCCGCTCGCCCGTCCGCAACCGCCTGGCGCTCGTCCAGTGCAGCTCTGTCGCCGACGACCGCCACCGCTGCAGTACTCGAGAGCCCCCCCCCCGCCGCACGACGCCACTGCTCGCCGCTGCTGCTCCCGTCCGCCTTGCCTGCCGCGCCTCCGCCCTCAGCCCATATGCCTCGCCTGCAACCTGCAGATCCCGTGACCCCCGTCCGCCTCGCCGCTGCTGCCTCGCTGCTCCGCCCGCGATCTGCTCGTCGTCGCTACCACCACAGCAGCTCGCTGCCCGTCGTCCGAGCGCCGGCCCCCTGCACGCCGCTCCGAGTTCTCCATCCGAGCGACGCCGCTGCTGTTGCCGTGTCTTCCTCTGCCTGCTGCTGGTCCGTCCTTGCTGTCCCCCTTGCCGAAGCTCCGATCGACGGCGACCCATCACCCTCGGCTGTCCACTCTCACGGCCACCCGTCCTTGAGCCACGTCGAGCCCCATCGCGATCCACGAGCCGTCGTTTGTTAAACCCAGATTTGGAGAAAATTTAAATTAGGTGATTTTTATTTTTTATTTTTTTAATACTTTGTTTCTTTATCCGAAGTATTCCCTGATGTATACGATTAAAAAACCGGATATATCATGATATTTGCAACTCAAGGAGCCTTTTAAATTAGGAATTGATAGCTCGATTTTCATGCTCAAAATTCGACTTGTAATCGCACGAAAAATCGCAAATCTGATTTTATGCTTGAGATTTGGTTCGCAATTTTATTTAAAATTGACCAATTCAATTCTATACGCGGGATATATTTCATCAATTTATGGATATCAATCTTATGTTGCTAATTTACTGTTATGTTGTTTAATCGATTTTGTTTTCGTAAAAAAAAATCCAAAAATTTTGAGTTAGATTATGTTTATTGTTTTAGGGTTATTTTGCATAGGGAATTAATTTATTTCGAATTTTTGAAAAATGAAAAAAAAAAAAATACATTCATTTAGGATGTTAGTTTTTTTTTTTAAAATTGCATGTTTAATTATGTGTCAATTTTAATTTCGAATTTCAAGAAAAAGGAAAAGAAAAAAAAAACTAGAATTATGGCATTTTTTGCACGTCATTGCATGTTAGGATAAGATTGTTTGTTTAATTTTTTAATTAATTATAGGTTTAGATAATTTCTCCTAGATAAGTTGCATTTTAGGATTACTTGGTTAAGATAATGTTCTAGTTTAAATTAGGATTTGGCTTAACCTAATTCATAATACAAATTGGATGATATCTTAACCTACATAGATAATTTTCACATTTTTCTAATTCGAATTTCATGGAAAATACCAAAAAATTGTCTTTGAATAAATCAATTTCATTCTTTCAAATAGACTGCATGCTTATATTTTATTTTCGTCATATAGCTTAGGTCATATTGTCACGTCATTTCATTTCATGTTAGATTAGTAGCATACATTGTATAAAGCATGATTCTCATTAAATAAGTGAAAAAAAAAATGATTGCGTGTTAATTAGAAATTATATGTAGGACTGTTGATGTGAATTCTAATTTAACATTACGAATGCTTTCGATACCCTAAGGTAAGTCTTGCAATTTATTTACTGCTTTATCTGTGTGTTAAATTGGTGGTTTGTGCACCCGATGATAACCTCACATGTTAAGGAGATAAACTAAAATCAATTCATACTACTTGCAAAACATTTATTTCAAAATAAAAGAGAAATGTACCGAAAGGGCGTTAAAAAAATCTAGCGTAACCAAGTTCTCGAATTCACAATTAGAGTAAAGTAAATCTCCAATTACTTTACTTGGATTTCTAATCGACTCATCGAAAATAGATTAGTTGCAACTCCTAATTGAAAAAAAAAATGGCATGTTAAGAACTTAAATTTAATTCGCGAATTGGTATGAGCTTGGGACCCGAACTAAGTTTAGGCTTAGTAATTTATTAGTCAAATCCTAGGTGGTTTACCCAAAATTTGGTCGCAATAGCTTGGTGACTCCACTGGAGACTTGAGTTAAAACTCTTAATGGACTTAAACCAATTTTCTCTTCTTTTGAAAAAATTTTGTTTGGTAGCGAGGATCTCATGTACGCCCCTGACGTTTTAAGGTGTTAAATGTTCTTGCAAAATGTGAGGTATAAAGGGAAATGTTTGCTGACTTTTGTTTTACAGGGAGGTATAGGGATGTATAGTTTACTTTCATTTATGAAGTGTTGCTTAATATAAACTGTCGTACATGCTTATGCATTTACACTACACTTTTGCACACACAACATGTCGCTGAACTTGGGCCGTATAGGATCATCTAGGATGGTATTGAGATGGATGCTATTTCAACCACATGCTCGCAGTATAAGTCGTCCATCTTAATCTCGAAGTTTTTTTTTTTTTTTTTTTGGTGTCAAATGTACCCACCTTAGTCCGCATGCCCATGACCTAGATCGGCTCCTTGACCAAGCCAAAGTCATAAGGACCCGACTTAGTCCGCAAGCTTGCGACTAGTAGGATGTGGTTTCCCTTTGCTAAGCCTGTTTAGAGTAGAAATTGAGCCTCATATTTCATGTGCATGTCTATGTGGTTGCCATCGAGTTTCCCTGGTAAATTAAGTCTTCTATCCATATACTATGCAATTTACTTACTTTGTCATACTTTTGGTCCGTCCATGATAATTTAGGTCAATCATTGATTTAATTCATTTTTCAATTAAGAATGAAATGAGGAAATTGCCATGCAATTAATCATTTGGAAAAAAAAAAACTTTGGAAAATTTGTTTTCAATTCATGTCTTTATTGTTCTTATTAGGGAGTTTCAAATTTTGGCATTTTCTAGTTCATGTTTAGGTAATTTAGTTTTGTTAGGGTGTCTATTTTTCTAGTTTTTTTTTAGGAAATTCCCTTATTGTACAAACTTTTCATAAGTAAATGAAAAAAGAAATGAAAATGAAAAATCAATCAAATTGTTGTCATGGACCGGTTCTCTATTTCCACCTTGTGCTTATACGTGTGTTCATTTTCTCGAAATAGGTGATTATGGAGCAATCCCGCTCACCCTTCCATACACGGTCGAGAGTTAAAAGGGCGGATCAAAACGAGTGAGAAATTGCGACTTGAAGAAGAAAGCCAAGAGACTTTTGAATCATCTCATTTTCCTGAGGACCAAGGAGGGTGAAGAACTCAAGCACACATGATTCATGAGCATTATTTTCTTGGCCTGATGAGGAAGCATCTAGAAAAGGCACATCGGGTTGCGATGATAGATCAATTGGCTCAACTGTTACTCAATAAGATTGAAAACACAGTTCTAAAAAGTTAATATGGGTCACATCTCGATACCACTTGAAATATCCATCTTGAAGAGCCAATCAAAGTGTTTTACATTTCCATGCTTGACTGAATTTTCATTCTTGCACATTAATAAGAAAATAAGGGGCAAGTACATCATTATCTAGTGGAAGAGGTACGTCTCGTTCTCGAACATAATTAATTTTGGGAAATGACACTCTGTTCTTTTCCTTGCAGATGACAAATTGGGGGTATGATAGATTTTGGTAGTGACTCGACTGAGACAGAATCTCCACCCAAACCAAAATGAATATTCCATGTGCATTTACTTTGATGTCACATAGTATCCTATTCATGCACGTTGTTTTGTGCATGGGCAAAAGTAAGAATTCATCAAATCAAAGATCGGATTTTCAGCCTTGATTGATCAATTTGTGTGTTTGTTCCCTTTCAATAAGGGCAATCCAAGGACACCCATTGCTGAGAGAGTCATTTTGTGGGACAATTCCTTGAATGAACATTGGAAATCATGTTTTTCATACTTATCAGAGCATATTTTTAGTATAGTAACTTGTTTGTTTGAAGTTACAAAAGCTTTTCATACTTAAAGTTGCTGGACTCTTTTGAAAAGAGAATTTCCATAGTAGTTTGCCTATTTAACTCACCAATTTCATGTGGAGATTTGTCAAGATAAACAATTCAATGGAGTGGCATCAATGCTTAAGAATGTTGAATGAGACGTGTCAGGATAATGAAGAGCAAGCCTTATCCTATACATAGTCCCCTACTTATACATTTGTGAGATAAGTGTAGAAAGTTCCATATCTACAAGATAAATAGTTTTCATGTGAAAGGTATGATGACCGAAATAATGAGGGGTAATTTATTTTTCTATCCCAAATACTACTGGTGATCCATTGCTTAACCCTTTTGAGTCTTATACACTTATGTAGATTTTTTTTAAATTACCCCTGTCAAGAACCATCTCACATCGGGGCAAATGGGAGCTAAGATAGCATCATGAGGTGATGAAAATGAAAAGAAATTGTCTTACTTTCACTTGTATCAATATTCAAGTCGTGTTATTACATTGAATTTATGTGGTAATTTAAGTGCCGTAGGATGACGAAGAACATTTTTTCCTTTATCCTACATACTTATATCATTTGCATAGCCCACTTGAACCTGCAATTTCATTTCTTAAAACCCAGTTGGTGATTATCCCCCACATTAGGGCAAGGCAAAAAAAATTGTTCAAATAGTATGGTCTGGAGTACTGACAAAAGACGAAGACCTCTCAAAAGTCCAAATGTTAAAAAACACAATATGGTCATTCAATAGAATTAAGGGGCATGAAAAACAGTGTGCTTGGTAAAAGTAAAGCCAATACCCATGAAAAAAGAAGTGAAGAAAAAATGAATGAGAATTAGGGGCATGAAAAAGCGGTATGCATGGTAAAAGTAATCCGATGCCTATAAATGGAAAAAGAGAGTCAAGATAAGAATTATCGATTGTAAAAATGTTGTATCTCTAATGGAGTAATACTCAAAGAACTCGAATGCTGAGTTTTTACAATCAATTGGGTGTTTTATGAAGACAATCCCTGATGATGAAAAAAAAAAATGGTGGCAATGCAAAGATGATAATCAACTCTCACCCTTTACACATATTTTGAGCCTAATGATCTTTTTGTTTCTCAACCCATGAAACCCAACCTATGTTACATCCTTACAAAGTCTCTTTAGATTATGGCATTTGAATTAACATGGGAGTTCATATGTTTATAAGCATCGTTCGAAGAAGCGCGAGCAAGATTATTTCTTCCTCATTTTGCAGGGTTCTTGACTTGTAAACCTGGAGATGATTGTAGAGTTGTTCTTTCAATTGCCTTGACTCAAAGAGTCTCTTTATTAAGCTATTAACCAAGCCTACATTACGGGTAGAGGTGTGCAACGGAAACCGCCCGAACCGGGACCAGACCGGATCGGACTAGACCGGCCGGTTTTGGGCAATTCCCACGGTTGATGGTCCGATTCCCTGTTCCTAATCTTGGAACCAACAGCTGGTTGGTCTAGTTCCCAGTTCCAAGGTGGTAACCAGATTGACCGGACCAATTTTTTATATATATATAATCTAGATACATATAATATATAAACACATATAATATATGAATATTACATATTAAACTTTTTGCAATCAAAATTGCAATTGAGGTAACAACCTCTTATGTGGCTAAGAGACCACCAAAGCTCTTGTTGTTACTCTTTATTTATAGAGAAAACTTACTTGTTAGTTTCATCTTCACTGTTCTTTGCTCATGTTACATGTCGGTGTATGGACAATACTTTGTGAATTGCAAAATCCTAGCAACTAAAATCTTACGTAGGTGTCACTCTCAGATGTTTAGAAAAGAGTGACCTGTCCGCTTGAGACTAAGAGAGCATTTCTAGTTGATCATGATGAGTGAAGGTTGCCCTCCTGTGCATATTCTCCATTTCCACAAATTTTGTAGCTTCCCATGCTATCATGGGTCTCGCCATAATTATGCTTTTTGCATATTCATCTGTCTCTGTAACCATTCTCGCTCTTTGAATTAGACCGATGGGTACTCATCTTTCCCTTGATCGTAGGACAACCCTCTAGGAGTTCCTCATGCTCACACTCTCTCTCTTGCTCCCCTCACTTGCAAATGACAAGGCACTTCAAGCCTCAAAAAGTCCCACATCGACTAAACATTCAAAGCATAAAAGATATATTGTCTATAAAACCTAAGCCAATATAACTTTTAATCAAATTGCTCATGGCTTTTATGCTTAAAATTAAGTGTGAAATACATAAACTATGATTGATATTCACGCAAGTAAAGTTTGAATATTTTGCACATGGGAACATGTGTGAGTAGTTTTATTAGATTGCCCGGGAACCGAATTGGATTAATAGGTCCAGAGCATGATTGTTCTTTAATGAATGATCGTTCTTTAGTGAAAAAAGAAAGTGTCGATTCTGTTGGCTCGGATCGGAACCGATGGTTCGGTCTGGTTCCCGGTCCTAGGACCAAATGGTTCGGTCCACAGTTCCCAAAATTGGGAACCAATTCTCCTGGTCCGGTTCTCGGTTCCACCTTGGAACTGGATCGAACCGAGAACCAATCACTCCTAATTACGGGCCCTGTTAAAGACCTCTAAGATTGATAAGGTTGTACTGCTTACAAGAATACTTGGACCCTTGTCGATATTGTGACATCCTAGATTTTCAGTCATGTTTTCTACTGAATAAATCGGGCATTTCATTGACGCGCCTATAAGGCTATTCTCAAAATTGATTACTCTCGAGATAACTAGACTATATGGGGAAATCATTAAGGAATTTTAAGGCAATAGACTTGATAATTCGATTAGGAATCGGCTTCTTGACCATATCCATCTTGAGAGGTCATTACGGCATAGTATAAAATCGATTTGAAATCAGAGATAGGCTGGTTCGATAGAGATATGTGACTAATCATGGGTGACACCAATAAATTGGAAAATTCCTGTCGGCCGGCACTAACCTGATTTTCTTATTGTTTTGGTACCCTATGTCCGTATTTGAGTTATCGAGATTTTCATTACAACTGAGAGTCGCCAATGAGTTAAGTGGGTTCAATGTGGCTCAAAGAAAATCGACCACGGGTCATTTGCACTTAATTTTTTTGAAAGTTACTCGATAGCCTATATCACGCTAAAAACGCACCAAGTGGAAATTAACCGCGAATTCGAGTCCGATTTCAGAAATTGAAGACTCTGTCATGTCACAATAAATTCTATGAGTGTCGACTCAGTCTCAGAAGATTTTTCTGCAACCCGAGACTTTTTGGGAAAAAGTCAACATAGGACCGTTTTTATGTAGAAAATGCTAGGGATTATTTTTTATCGTGAATTTGGGAAGCATGATGGATATATGGATGAGAAAAATATCGATTTGATCGATAGAGGGTCGATTGAATGTATTAGGACCAAATGAGATGAAATCAAGTGAGATTATGTGTCTAATTTGAGGGGAAACCATGTAAATTCGTGTGCCCCCTTTCCCCTAGCATTTTGGACCATCTCATGAATTGTTGGACATGCATTGGTGGCTCAATAGCAGCCAAGGAACCACATTTGGCCTAGGATGGTCAAGGGGGACATTTGAATGGAAATTAAGCAAGTGATGGAGCCCTTTAGTTCCCTAGATCTTTTCTCTCTTCCTCCACAAGCCAACCAGCCTCCTCATCCCCTCTACCCCTTCATTTCGCACACCACAGCCAAAGAAGATAGCAAGGAACCGCAGGAATGCTTGGAACACCGCTCATTGTCATCGCACGCTGTCTGCCCACGAGAGCCGTTTGTGCGCCGTCTGCCCCTTGCCACGCCTCACCACCGTCCAGCTTGTTGTTTCAGCCATTCCAGGTTGCTGTCTAGCTGTGCCAGCCGCCATCAGAGCCTCCTCCACCATCGGTTTGTCCCAATTTGGACCCGAGACCGTCCCCGTTGCCTTTCCTGAGTCTTACCACCCATTTCAACTTTGTTTCCCTTGTTTTTGCAGCTCGAATCAGTTGCTGAATTAGTGGGTATCATAGCGACTTCTAGGCCCAATTTGAGGTGGTTCCGAGCCTCGGATCCTAGGCTCGCTTTGGAGAAAAGTGATCCCCGCACTGTTCCTGTCGATTTGATTCGACCTGCGCATTAATTAAGTGAGTTTTACTCACTAATCCTTACTTAGTAGACTAATGTTACTTAAGGGTTGATTAGATTTAATGAAGTGTAATTAGGTGTATGGATTAGATTAGAATAATTAAATTAGGAATGTACCTATGCATGTTAGACAAATGGTTAGTGTAATTAATAAGGAAATATGCTCTAATATTTATTGCACGAACCTTGGGATTTTTCCGGGTCCATTTTGGAGTCCAATTAGGCATTACGGGCCTAAGTTGGATTTATTGCTCTTTAATAATTAATTTTTATAATTAATTAATTAATTAATTAATTTCCGTAAATTAAATCGGGATAGCCAAATGACCGAAATTTCGTGCTAATCGCAGTGGTACTCTCTGTTTCTTTATATGAGTATCTAATTGTGCAAATTGAGTGAAATTGTGTCGGTGGGTATTTTATTTCAAAAATTGGATAATTTTGGTAATTAATGGGAAAAATTACCAGGCGTCGGTCTATAGCGCCAAAAACCTATTTTGGAACTGCTGAATATAGTGAGAGATTTAAAAGTAAAAACCTTATATTTTGGCTAAGGCCAATTGTGTACCCACACACAAGTATTTTTATTGGAAATGATAAAAATGGCAAATTGATTGCACGATCTGATTGTTATATTATAACAGCTCGGTAACTTTATATGTCATTTCGGAGAATGGACGGTATGCAATATCAGCTCGATAACCCTATATGTCATTTTGGAGAAAAGACAATATATTATACCGATTCGGTGACTCTATATGTCATTTCGGAGAATGGATGGTATGCCATAATGGCTCGGTGACTCAACATGTCATTTTGGAGAATGGATGTTATGTTTTATATACTTGGTGACTTTATATGTCATTTCAGAAAATGAATATTATAATATATTATCTCAGTAACCCGATAGGTTATTTCGGAGAATGAATAATATATTATAGTGGCTCGGTGACTTAATGTGTCATCTTGAAGAATGAATTGTGTAATATACTGGCTCGGTAACTTGGTAGGTTATCTTGGAGAATGGACAGTATGGAATGGAATGACCGAGGAATGGTCCGTTTGACATGAAATCGACTAGGTCGAGAATTGATGTGATTGCTGTATATTTGAAATATACTGACTTGCAGGAAGGAAACTGAGGCCAAGGTAAGTCCTTTAACTAGTGTGGTGCTTAGGCAGCCCTAAGGTGTATTGGTTTCCTAATCAAGTCTTAAGGGGTCACTGAGACGTTGTCTCACTGGTTATTATATAACCATTTCAGGCCCCTAGATGGCTGCACCTCCACCTCCTTGTCCCCCTATGCATTTTGGTATCCCCGAGGAGATCTCTGAAGTAGCATACCACTTCTCGATACACCCCCACCCAAAGGAATTGGAGTATGTCTTGGTAGAATCAAAGGTCTGAGTGGATGTAGGTAGGAACCATCTGATGCCCCATGAATATCGATGATGGTATCATTACTACCATGATGGGCGAAGAGAGGGTCCCATCCCTGAAGGTGATGTGCCGCTGTATGTGCTGGAGGCAGCATTTGGGATGGGGACGGTAGACCCTAAGGATGGATCGATAGTGAATGCTAAGGATCCCAAGCTCGAGAGCGATCCTGAGTAACCAATATACTCGGCCGGGAGTGCTAATTGGAGTGAAGAAGAATGGGAGATAGTTGAGTAGTAGGAGGGATCGGAGGAGGATCAGGAGTGGGAAGAGCCTGAAGATGAGCCCATGGAAGGGGAACCGGAGGAGGATCTAGATATGGAAGACCCAGATGAGGAGCCCGAAGAAGAAGAGCCTGAAGAGGAAGAAATTGAAGAAGAATTAGAGGAGGATCTAGAAGATGATCCTGAGTATGACCCAGATAAGGACTGAGACCTCACCCTGTTTTACAAATCTCGGGTCTTGAACTGTTGTATAATAGATCAACTCCTGTGAATAGTATTGTATTATATACTATGAGGTTTGCTTGTATAAAAGTATGGTTATGGCTTTCATATTTGAAAAATATGTCCACACTTTTCTATCCTATTGTTTTATTGCCTGGGGATTATTTAATTGCTTCCGCATGTGTATATAAAATGAATGGGTCGGTGATACATCTTGGGACGTCGCTATTTAATTGACCATGCAGGGATGGGCACACGTCCGAGGATCAGGGCGTGACAGATATGATAAAGTAATTCTCATAAAATAGCTATTCTAAATGAGAGTAAATGAAAGTCATTTCTAACTGAAAATCTTTCATTTAGTAGAAATCTATGTCATTGTCTTGAATGACAATTCTCTCCAATGGAAATTTGGGTTATGCAAAGATGGTAAAGTTATAATGCATAAACCTTGATTGAATGGATGAAAACCCCATTGAACTTTGAAATGTGCATCCCAGAGTAGCTCAAATTGTCTATGTCTTTAATGAATGCATATTAGTTTTTGCTCTAATCATATCTGACCAATAATATTTCCTTGAAGACTGAGTAATACTTGACATTCAAGTTGCTCCTTGAAGCCTTGAAATCCGGCGTGCTTTCGTAGCCCGAAGCCCTTTTCACTAACTTGGCGTGCTTCTATAGCCTAAAGTCCTTTCACTGACCCGACGTGCTTCTGTAGCCCGGTGTTCTTTCATTCGATTCTGTGTGCTTTCGTAGCCCAAAGCCATTTTCACTGACCCGGAATGCTTCCGTAACCCGGTGTCCTTTATATTGACTCGACGTGCTTCCGTAACCTGATGTCCCTTTTAATAGATCCGGCATGCTTTCGTAGCACGGAGTTCATTTATATTGACCTAGCGTTCTTCTGTAACCTAGAGTCCTTTTCATTAACTCAGCATGCTTCTATAACCCGATGTCCGTTTTAATTTTGGCCGACTAGTGTTGACATTTTTGACTGACTAGCATCAACATGGCCAATTGTCTTGCTGATGCTAACATGAATAAATTTTTAATAAACTTTTTTATTTGATTTTTTTAATAATTATTTTGTTGGTCGGTTCGCCTCGCCGACCACTTCCAAGGTCTCAAACTTGCCCCACAATACACAAATCAAACCAAAGCTTGCCCATCATTTCCTATGCGTGCGAAATCTTTGCTTCCCAACTAACCACATCTTAATCACACGTAATCCTGTGATTTGCGTGTAATTCTAGTGAAAGTCCCAACTGTTTCATTTTATATTAAAGTTAGCCTTGTACTTTCTAATCTCTTTCGATTGCACCCCTCGGTCAATTTTGGGGGCCCTTTTGGGCATTTCAAAGGGGGGAAGAAACCGTGAGCAACGAAGTTCGTTTTATAATATTCATGTGCCACGTAGGCAACACCATATCTTGGTTTATTTTAAATGATTTTTTTCCTCTAATAATTTATTAAACCAAAGATTATCTCCGTTGACTTCCATCTCATGCCTATCTCGATACGTCCGGCTAAAATCAAATGAAAATACATTCGAATGAAATGATCTTTCATAGTTTCCATTCATCCGACCTTGAATCTCTTGAGCAAACTGACTTGTAAAGAATACTATTTATCACTCATTGAAATGATACTAGCTTTTGTGCGGTTCAAGTTCACGTACCTAGAAATAAAACCCTAGTAGACGTAGAAACACATTCCTTCTATGATCTTGACCATAGTAGGCATGATAAAGGGAGGGAAAAATAAGGTAAATAACCATATTATGTCATTTAATTGGTTTAGTCTAATAACATAGGTCCATTCCTTTTACAAAAAAATGAATGATTTAGAAAAAAAAATTAATCGCCTATAACACTTGAAATAATTAGTCATTACATTTTTTTTTCATTAATAACAGTTTATGACTAAATATTTTCGTAAAACGAAAGAAACCTTCGTTTATAGGAAAATGTTTTCCATATCATTTAGTTTGCACAAAACAAACGGATACCCGATTGAATATTGCCCAAATGTTTTATGCGTATAGTTTTATGCCCACTAAATTTTCCATAACAAAAAAGGAAAGAAATTCAGGGTTTATATTTATATACTTTGATTAAGATAAATGAAGCCTGAAGCTTCACCACCAAGAGTGGCAGGCCATCTGAGTACTTTGACTTCCTCCACAACAAACTGATAAAACCTGAACCTTACCAAAAAAATAATAATTCCTTACCTAAAAAACAGATAAAACCTGAACATGCACATCAATTCCTCCATTATTATATTCTAAAGAGCTAAGTGATACAAATGGACAAAGTCGAGCCTTAAGCCATAAATGAACGCAAGGACATCAACATCGTGTCGACGGTGCTCTTCATCCTTACCAAAAAAACAGAAAACCTGAACATGCACATCAATTCCTCCATTATTATATTCTAAAGAGCTAAGTGATATAAATGGACAAAGTCGAGCCTTAAGCCATAAATCAACGCAAGTAGGGGTGAGCGGGTCCAGGGTGGGTAGGGTCTAGACCTGGACCCTGTTCCCTACCCTGTTATAACCGGTTCTCTTTTTTGGACCCCTGCGTTCCCTACCCTGTTTTTCATTGGACCCTGTTCCCGCCCACCCTGTTTTTCCGGTCCGGGAACAGGGTTGACCCTGTTTATATTGGAACCTGTTTTGCAAAAAAATTAACCTTAGAAAAGCAAGTCTAGATAAGTTACAGCATAATGCATTCTAACTAAAGCATTGACAAAGATATCTCATGATGGATGCAGATTTAAGGACAGAAATAATACTAGTGTGAAAAAAGAATAAAAAATGACTAATGTTACCTGATGGACAGCACAATCAGAATGGCTTGGATCCCAGAAAACAGAACAGAAGCACTCCACTTATCAGTTTGGACTTCAAAAAGAGGTGCTCTGCAATATAATTAACTCATCCATCAAATTATATTTAACTTAGTCAAAATAAAAACATTCTCAGGTAGGGCACTGGGAGCCTGTGGATGACCTTCGAGTAGCTGGGCGAGTCCGGATCCACGTCCACCGTGGCGAGGTAATCGGGCTTCTCTATTCCAGTTCCTGACCCAAGAACGAAAATTTCACAATCTCTTTTCGAATTTCGGAGATACCAAGCACTAGCACCAGCCAGACATCAGACATAAGTACATAAAGGGCGAACAATCGACCAATAGGACCACCTAACTCTAGATGCATTCACTACCCAAAAGCTTATCATAACAAGTATCGCAGGCCGCGAAAGCCTTCTGTAATGGATGCACATCTAAAAACACGACCTTATCCTTTTCAACGGTAGAAGCTCGAAGACACCCTTCGCTTTTTCCAATAACCATTCCCCCAACAAAAAAGACAAACACTGGGAGTTCCCTCCCATTGACCAGACATGCAGAATGCAGAAGCAAAATAGGTACGAATCAAATTCGAAAGGAACCGAATGAAAACTGAAGCTAAATCCATGTTATTGCTCTACATAAAAGAAACGTGAGACAACTACGGTGCCTCAACTGTACCTGGATTGGACCACAAGAGGATGGTGAGCAAAGCAGCGAGAGGGACAGTTCTGTGAAGAGGCAGTTTAAGCACACTTCATTAGTTTGACTAGCTCTGGAAAGATTTTACAATAAATTGGAAACAAATTTTATTATTACAGCATCACGTAACCAATCAAGAAAAAGAAAAAGGGCTTCTTAAAAATTATTCTAGAATTTGAAAAGAACGACGGGAAAGAGAGTTACGCAAGCAGAAACAAAGACATGTTAAACCGCAAGAAATTCTCATGAGGATGAGCAGTCTGGAGTACATTGAGAACAAGGCGTAAAAGTGACCCCCTCATATTTTTGACAAGGCATGGAATTCTCTCTTAATATTTTCAAGTTTCATGATGCTAGAGAGATATCTCTCCCTATATCGTCTCCATCGATTAGAGCTCAAACACGCAGAAATGTCCTATGCAGACACGTTTCTCTCGCCAATGCTCGCGAGGAAAGCACTGAAGATGTGGATTTAGGGGCAATAAAATTGCTAGTTTGAAGAACAGAGCCCTAGCCGAAGAAGAAGGAGGCGGGGATTGAGGAAGGAACGAACCCAACTCCCGGTTAGAAAACGAAAAGGGAGGCGAAACAGAGGGGAAGACGAGAGTCCAAAAGCACGGAGGTGGGTCGAGAAAGAACGATCGATCGGGGGGAACGCGACGGAGCGAAAGCAAAGTACCCACCGGAGTAGACGCAAGTGACGTAGGCGAGGCGCTGCAGCAGGGGGCTCGATGCTTCGGTTTCCGATCGTGGGCAAAACCAGTGGAGCTTGGCGGAGGTCAGCGGCTCAGCAGAGCTTCAGATGACCGGCGGAATGGCGGCGGTGGTGCGAGCGCGAGGGGGGTGACGACTAACGAGAGCGGCAGAGGCGGCGTCGGTGCTTGGGTGCTTCGCGATTTAGGGATTTCGGCAGAGATAGAAAGGAAAGGAGAAAGACGGGTGCTTCGCGATTTAGGGATTTCGGCAGAGATAGAAAGGAAAGGAGAAAGACAGACATACACATATCGTGCGTTTTGGGGGCTTCAAACCGGTTCCCAAACCGGTTCTTTAACCGGTTCCAAAACCGGTCCGGGCGATCCGGTTCCCGGGTGGGTAATCCCTCGGAACCGGTTCCCGGACCGGTTCAAACAGGGTCTGATATTTGGGAACCGGTTCCCGGACCGGTTTCAACTGGAACCGGTTCCCGACCCTGTTTTTCGGGTGGGCGATCCGGGAACCGGGTTGACCCGGACCGGTTGCACACCCCTAAACGCAAGGACATCAACATCGTGTTGACGGTGCTCTTCATCCTTACCAAAAAAACAGATAAAACCAGAACATGCACATCAATTCCTCCATTATTATATTCTAAAGAGCTAAGTGATATAAATGGACAAAGTCGAGCCTTAAGCCATAAATCAACGCAAGGACATCAACATCGTGTTGACGGTGCTCTTCATCCTTACCAAAAAAACAGATAAAACCAGAACATGCACATCAATTCCTCCATTATTATATTCTAAAGAGCTAAGTGATACAAATGGACAAAGTCGAGCCTTAAGCCATAAATCAACGCAAGGACATCAACATCGTGTTGACGGTGCTCTTCATCCTTACCAAAAAAACAGATAAAACCAGAACATGCACATCAATTCCTCCATTATTATATTCTAAAGAGCTAAGTGATACAAATGGACAAAGTCGAGAGCCTTAAGCCATAAATCAACGCAAGGACATCAACATCGCGTCGACGGTGCTCTTCATCCTCGTTGCCGTCCAGCTTCTTTACCAGAGAAAAAAAAAATGGGCATAAACATCGTGTCGACGGTGCTCTACTCCGCAGTACTGGTTCCAGTCGCCCTCTCCATCGCCTTGGCTCTCCTCCTCTTGAAAACCTTCACCGGCAAGTCCCTCCGGAGCTCTAAGTATCCGCCCATTCAAGGGACGGTCTTCGTTCAACTCGTCTACTTCAACTGGCTCTACGACTACCTGACCGGAGTTGCGAGGAGATCTCCGACGTTCCGGCTCCTCGCGCCGTACCAGAGTGGCATTTACACAACGGATCCAAGGAACGTCGAGCACATATTGAAGACCAACTTCGATAAGTACACGAAGGGAAAGTATGACATAGATATAATGAAGGATTTGCTTGGGGAGGGGATTTTCGCGGTGGACGGAGAGAAGTGGAAGAAACAGAGGAAGGTCGCCGGCTTTGAGTTTGCGACGAGGGTGCTCAGAGATTTTAGCTGTTGCGTGTTCAGGAAGAATGCTGCGAAGCTGGTCAAGGTCGTGGAGGAGCTATCGGCTGCTTCAGAGGGATTCGATATGCAAGTGAGTAGTTTCAATTTTTGAATGGCGAGAACTCCACGATGATCAAAACCACTCTGAAAGAAACATAAGGTGAACGGAATCAAACATAAAGACCGCATATTTCTGACAGAATATCGAAATATAATGAAATTGGTCATCCGGATTTGATAGATATGTAGCTTTGTCTGAAAATGATTGGATATGTATGCAATCTAAAGAGGATTAGATATAGCTAGTCTTGAAGAGAAACCTAGGATAGACGAAAACTGTTGGGGTCACCCGACAATAGGAGCGACCATCGCGTGGTAGTCATCAGTCCTCCTCGGCCTCCACCCAAACAATTTGAGAGAGAGAGAGAGAGAGAGAGAGAGAGAGAGAGAGAGAGATGGCAACCATAACAGTAGAAGGAAGGACATATCCTTACGATGGTTGTTACAGTAGAAAAGAAGGAAAGAGGACATTGTGCATTAGTTTGCTCATCATATTGTCTTAAATCTTGTGTGTAGGATATATTGATGAGGTGCACTTTGGATTCCATCTTCAAAGTTGGATTCGGTGTGGAATTGAATTGCTTGGAAGGTTCAAGCAAAGAGGGAGAGGCCTTCATGAAAGCTTTTGATGAGGCAAATGCACTAACCTACTGGCGATATATCGATCCTTCTTGGGAACTCAAAAGACTTCTCAACATCGGTTCAGAAGCTCGTCTTAGGAATGGCATTAAACTCATCGACAATTTTGTGCATCAACTTATAAAGATCAAGAGGAATCAACTCGCAGCCCAGCGAGAACGGGTGAGTTCTTTTTAAAATTTTATTAGTGAACGTGTAAATTGTAAGTACTTAGTGTGCATTTAGCTGTTCGATTTTTTGAAGTTTGTGCTCTTCTTTCGTCAAGCCACTACTCAAATTAGGAAGAGGCATTATGGCATGTGATGTTGCGGAAAATTTTAATAACAAGAACAGTGGAAGAATCCTGTAGAAGCTCAAGAACCATTTTGAGAGGAAGAATTCTGAATAGAAGAACTTGTCGCACCATCTTAAGATTGTTTTCACGACAGTCATACTACTTTCCAGGTTTTTTGTTTGGCAATTCCCCCGGCTGATGTTTCATTTTCCCATTTTTTACCTACAAGAATGACAAGGAGGACATTCTCTCGAGATTTTTGCTCGAGCAGGATAAAGATCCCAAGAATATGAACGAGCAGTACTTGAGGGATATAATTCTGAATTTCATGATCGCGGGAAAAGATACTAGTGCAAGTACCTTATCATGGTTCCTCTACATGCTCTGTAAAAACCCCCTGGTGCAGCAAAAGATTGTGGACGAAATAAAGGAAGTTATTGGAGATCAGGCAAGTGAAGCTAACCCAGATGAATTCGTGGAAAGAATAACTGATCCGGTGCTTGGCCAAATGCACTACCTTCATGCCACGCTCACAGAGACTTTGAGGCTGTATCCTGCAGTCCCACAGGTAATCTACTGTTTACTTGTAAGATTTGAAGTTCAAATCCCAAACTGATCACAGAAAAAGAAAACAAAATGTTCAAAATTAACTCGAGATATTATGAACTCAAATAAATTCATCAACACATCATTGAATCACAATGGGTCTGAGTAAATCGCCACTGGAGTTGCACCACAAGACATCATGATTTTCCAGACTTTAGAAGCTACGATGCATCATCCAGGTATATTTATGACAGACTGAAAATTTTGCTTAAGTGCATGTTCAGGAATCCTTTAATTCCCATTAAACAACTATAGAGCTCACATTTTTCCACCACAAATCAAATGCTAGCTTTTCACTCATCTCTAAATTCACGAACAAATACTAGTGCTACCCTTACTGCATTGCCGTCATGCAACTAGTACTTAAATTGTATTCAAATGTCAAATGCCTCACAAAAGAGTCAATATTCTTCTGAACAAAACATGATCAGCAACACAGAAGATGCTAGAAATCCATCAGATTGGCAATTACAAAGCAAGCACAAGCCAAAGAGAACATGCATTTAACAAGCTTCAGCTTTTGTATCAATACATGCTAACTTTGATCTTTCATACTTCTGCACAACAGGATAGCAGATGTGCCGAGACAGATGATGTTCTCCCAGATGGCTTCCACGTGAAAACAGGGGACACCGTTACTTACTTGGCTAACTCAATGGCAAGAATGCATAACGTCTGGGGAGAAGACGCTGAGGATTTCAAACCTGAAAGATGGTTGAAGGATGGAATTTTCCAAAATGAATCACCTTTCAAATTTGTTGCGTTCCATGTTTGTTTCTTTATCCCAAGTCCTCATGAATTGAATGTTCAAAGTGTGTGTACATATACCAAGCATCTTCAGTGACAAACCTACTTTCCTATTTGCAGGCTGGTCCTAGGATCTGCCTTGGAAAGGATTTCGCTTACCGCCAGATGAAGATAGTTTCAGTAGCTCTCCTTCGCTTCTTCCGTTTCAGATTAGCTGATGAAACTAGACCTGTGACCTACAAGGTCATGTTCACCCTTCACATCGACAATGGCTTACATCTTCATGCTGTTCCCAGATTGGCTTAAGTAAGAGTTGGACCATCGTTGAGTATAGTCCATCGAGACATGGATTTCTAATGGTGGATGCTAGCAGTTTTCACTGATAAGTAAGCATGTGCACTCCATGATCTTACTACTGGATATAAAGATTGGAATATTAATGTGTTTTGCTTATATTCCGTGTGTAATATAAGTTCATCAGGCTTTGTGATAATGCCAATAAAATCTTATTTTCATAAAGCCTCTGAGAGGCCAACAAACTGATATGTCCCTAGAACTAAAATAGCTTTCCAGCTCATTCAATAATCAGCCATCGGGCAATTCATTATATCATTGACATACCAATCTGATAATCAGGTAATTGGCTTTGGCTGACCTAGAATATTCATAAGAATATATACTGAGAACAAGTTTTCCTGTTATGTGGAGTAAAGCATTTGGTTAAATGAAAAAAACTATCACAAAATTAGGCAAAGAAGAATGGTTCTCCTCCTGCAATGCAAGGAATTAGATATCCCATGACAAAACTAGATCTCTCAAAACTAACATTATAATAAGCCAAATTAGAAATA
Source organism: Eucalyptus cladocalyx (assembly GCA_017140615.1). Classification (NCBI taxonomy): domain Eukaryota; kingdom Viridiplantae; phylum Streptophyta; class Magnoliopsida; order Myrtales; family Myrtaceae; genus Eucalyptus; species Eucalyptus cladocalyx. Next base: position 15,431,032 of record CM029520.1, on the reverse strand, counting down.
CAGAATACCATTATGATTTGCCTAAAAACATATGGCCAAAGTAGTGCTCTAAAGAAGGTCACAATGATAATGAAGAACCTATTTTCAAAGGAAGTCGTCTGCTGGGCCTGGCTGCCCATACTTAGCGATTTTGCTACACCTCAATGGCCAGTAAACAAAGTTGCTGTTGGATACATTTTGCGGGGTCTTCATGCCTTCACTTAAATCAAAATGAAACGAATTAAATGGGCAAGCGGGGGAATGAAACAGCTAATTTCAGAATCTACACCATTAGTCGATTGACCAGCAAAACATAGAACACTACTTTAGGGATCATGGCCAATTTGAGCAGAGCTTCATACAGCCTCTCCAAATTTGACCTTCTCATCTCTGGGAAAGTACATGCCATTCTCAGCACTGGCCCTCTTCTGTTTCTTTTTCCTTGATTCTCTATGCCTAAGATCATACTCAGGAAGACAGTCTGGATGAGGTAAATGCAAAGAGCTCATCTCGGAACTACCATGACTCCCTGCCATGTATCTACTAGCTCTTGCACTTTTGACTATGGATTTCATCCCAAATATTCACTACATGCACAGGCCCGATTCAACAGGTACAGATTGTTACTGCTTGCTGTTGACACCTAATTTTGGAAAAATAAAATTGCATTTTGAATAAATAAAAATAAAAAATAAAAAAGGGGAAAATTGATTCGATTGGTTATCAATGGAATGTGGAAATTCGATTAACCATCTTTGCTCGGTAAATATGGAAGTAAATTATCAATCAAAGAAATCAGATAAATAAAAAAGTAAGGAGTATGATAAAAGGGAAGGAATCGAAATATCCAAGGAAAAATCAAATTGATTGCAAAATTTTGCTCCAATTTACATGAATTAAGGCAATGGAAAATGAAAATTCAAAAATTGCCATAAAAGAGGGTGGTCAGGATCACTATAAAAGGAGACCAAAAATTTTCGAGCAAAAGGGGGGATTTTTCAAAAAATTCGAGAGTGAATTCAAGAAAAAATTCTTAGAGCAAAAAAAGTGAGGAGAGCTTTTTCTTTCGGATTTTCAAGCTCAAAACCCCAAAAAAGATTAATTCTTTTGTTTTGGGGAGAAGGGAGAAGTCAAAAGTCAAAAAGAAAATACAGCAGAGAAAAGAGACGGAGAGAGGAGCCGTAGGAAGTGACGTGAGGGAGAGAGAGAAAAAGAAAAAAAAGAAAAGAGGAAACGCTACTGTTCTTCTTCTCCGTGGCTTCCCTTTGCCGCGTGACCGATCCCTGCACCGCTGGTCTCTGAGCTGCTCGCGCTGCTTCCGCCGCACCGCCTCGCGCCGGCCACCGCACCTCCGTCACCAGCACCCGCAAGCCTCGCCGCGCAACAACCTGCGACCCGCAGCAACTCGCGCACACCCCCGACGCCGCCGCGACCTGTTGCTGCCCAGCCCTCGCCGGAGCCCCGAATCCCGCCGCTCCTGACCTCGCCGCACCACCGCGACGCCAGCCTCTCTACTCCACCGCCGCTTCGCCATCCTCCCCCGCGAAACTCGCCCCGACGCTGTCACCGATTTGCAGAGCCCGAGCTCCCTGTGGCAGCCGCGACCCGAGCGCCTCGATGCCGCCTCCGCTGTCGGTCTTGCAATCCATGACACCCCCGTCTGCAGCTCCATCGCCGCACCTCTGCACCTGCAACCCGCCACTGCCGCTCCGCCGGACTCGCCCGCGTCTGCAGCTCCATCGCCGCACCTCCGACGCCCGCTGCTGCTCCCCCCGCGCTCGCGTTGCGCCTCTTACACCTGCATCGCGCTGCCGCTCCGCCGGATTCGCCACCCTTGCACCGCCGATCCCCTCGCGCCATCGCGCTGCCGCTCGCCGGAGTCCCGACGCCTGCCACTGTTCGTTCGGCACCCCACCAACGTTGCTGCAAGTCTCCTCCTTTTGGTAGTTTATTTATTTATTTTTATTTCTTTCTTTTGCCTATTTTATGTTATTTTATTGTGTTTTAAATTTTGTTATTACTGTTTAAATTAGAATATGGTTTGTCAATGTTAATATTTGTGCATTTTGTAGGCATCATCCACTAGGATTTTGTCGGGATTAATATAATTATTAATTTAATCAGAAACGTCGGATTATTTTTTTTATTATATTAATTTTTGGGCTTTTGATAAATTTCAATTGTTAAATCACAATTATTATTTAATTTGATCCGTAAGACTTCGGATCAGTAATTATTTTGATATCTTTGTCGTGATAATTAGGGTTATGATAATCGTTAATTTGTTTCATGTGAGACAATAGGTTATTTTTTCGATTATTCTAATCCTTTATTTTGTTGATAGTTTATTGAATAATTAATTATCTTTTATAAAAAACTAAAAAAAAAATTAGAAAATCAAAAATCAAAAATTCTACATGAGCATATAGGTTTAGTAAATCATACATGTAGGTTTAGTAAATTGGAATTTTCTTAGGATTACATTTTTAGGATTGCATTTTTAAAAATAAGTTAGGATTAGACTTAAATGGCCTTTTTTTAGGGTTTTAGATATAATTGGCACATTTTCATATCTCATCTCATTTTAAAAAAAAAAAAAAATAGTTTTCTAAGATAAGATAGGGTTTAAGTCAAATTAATCCCTAGAATAAATTAGAAAATTATCCCTTTTTACATAGATTAATTAGGATCTTTATAAATTCTGAATTTCAATAAAAAAATCCAAAAATACTAGGTGCATGTTAACTAGTTTGCATAATAGGATTATTTAATCAGAATTTGTTCATTAGTGAAGTTAGGTCATGAGGTGCATAATAATTAGTTTGCATAATAGTCCAATTTAATTAGAATTTGCATATTAATAAGATTAAGTCATTTAGTTAAGAAATGCATTTTTATAAAAGAATTCTAATTTTTAAGAAAACTCAAAAAAAAAAAAAAAATTGTTTATTTTGTGTGATGCAATTTATTTATTGAATGCTTGAGCATCTGTGTGATCACATTTTTGCATAATAGTAATTTAGGTTAAAATAACTCCAAGTTGCCTGCAAAAATATTTTGAAAATTAAAAGAAATGGTACTTGAAAGGGTATTAGAAAATTCTAATGTAACCAAGTAAAACTTAGTCTTTCAGTTCGTAGGAGTAAAATAAATCTCAATTTATTTTACTTAGGTGTCTAATTAACCTACCATAAACCGATTAGTGGTGACTCCTAGTTAATAATCTTACATATTTAAAATTTTGGATTTAAGTCGCGAATTGGTATGGGCTTGAAAGAGCCTGGGCTAAGTTTAAAGACTTAGTAGTCTATTAACCTAGTTTTAGGTGGTGCACCCAAAAAATAGGTCGTGACAAGGTTCAGTGAAGCAATGTACTTGCGTTGGAACGCATCATGGTATAATTACAGCATTCGGATAAAGCGGTCATTTTCACTTGGCATTGGCCATTATGTAATTCTCCTACAGTATAGGAATCACGGTCGGAAAAGGGACATGTTGGAAATAATTGCTGTCATTTTAGACAGATTTCTGCTTTAGAAAAAGTGTAATCTTTTTGGAACTATAGGAGATAAAAGTATTTCAATGTCGTTTACGTGAGATCCCTAGTCTTGCCCAAAATAGCAGTCTCTTTTGCCGTGAGTTCTGCAAAATTGGCAAGTGTCGCGACCTATTTTTTGGGTGCACCACCTAAAACTAGGTTAATGGACTACTAAGTCTTTAAACTTAGCCCGGGCTCTCCCAAGCCCATATCAATTCGCGACTTAAATCCAAATTTTTAAATATGCAAGATTATTAACTAGGAGTCGCCACTAATCGATTTATGGTAGGTTGATTAGACACCTAAGTAAAATAAATGGAGATTTATTTTACTCCTACGAACCAGAGACTAAGGGTATGGGGACTTGGTTACATTATAATTTTCTAATGCCATTTCGGTACATTTCTTTTAATTTTCAAAATATTTTTGCAGGCAACTTGGAGTTATTTTAACCTAAATTACATGTGATCACACAGATGCTCAACATTCAATAAATAAATTGCATCACACAAAACAAACAAATTTTTTTTTTTTGAGTTTTCTTGAAAATTAGAATTCTTTTATAAAAATGCATTTCTTAACTAAATGACTTAATCTTATTAATATGCAAATTCTAATTAAATGGGCCTATTATGCAAACTCATTATTATGCACCTCATGACCTAACTTCACTAATGAACAAATTCTGATTAAATAATCCTATTATGCAAACTAGTTAACATGCACCTAGTATTTTTGGATTTTTTTTATTGAAATTCAGAATTTATAAAGATCCTAATTAATCTATTAAAAAGGGATAATTTTCTAATTTATTCTAGGGATTAATTTGACTTAAACCCTATCTTATCTTAGAAAACTATTTTTTTTTTAAATGAGATGAGATATGAAAATGTGCCAATTATATCTAAAACCCTAAAAAGGCCATTTAAGTCTAATCCTAACTTATTTTTAAAAATGCAATCCTAAAAATGTAATCCTAAGAAAATTCCAATTTACTAAACCTACATGTATGATTTACTAAACCTATATGCTCATGCAAAATTTTTGATTTTTTTGATTTTTGAGTTTTTTTTAGTTTTTTATAAAAGATAATTAATTATTCAATAAACTATCAACAAAATAAAGGATTAGAATAATCGAAAAAAAAATAACATATTGTCTCACAGGTCAAATTAACGATTATCCTAACCCTAATTATCACGACAAAGATATCAAAATAATTACAAATCTAGATCCGAAGTCTTACGGATTAAATTAAATAATCACCGTGATTTAACAATTGAAATTCTATCAAAAAAGCCCAAAAATTAATATAATAATAAAAATAATCCAATGTCTCTCGGATTAAATTAATAATTATATTAATCCCGAACAAAATCCTAGTGGATGATGCCTACAAAATGCATAAATATTAACATTGACAAACCATATTCTAATTTAAATAGATAATAACAAAATTTAAAACACAATAAAATAACATAAAATAGGCAAAAGAAAGAAATAAAAATAAATAAATAAACTACCAAAAGGAGGAGACTTGCAGCAACGTTGGTGGGTGCCGAACGGTGTCGGCCGAGGGAGGAGTTCGGGAGTGGTGAGCGGAGCGTGATGGCGCGAGGATCGGCGGTGCAAGGGTGGCGAATCCGGCGGGAGCGGGGCGCGCGATGCGGTGTGCAAGAGGCGCAACGCGAGCGCGGGGAGAAAGCAGCGGGCGTCGGAGGTGCGGCGATGGAGTGCAGACGCGGGCGAGTCCGACGGAGCGGGTCGAGGCGGGTCGCAGTGCGAGGTGCGGCGATGGAGCCGCTGACGGGGCGTCGTGGATTGCAAGACCGGGAAAGGGGAGGCGGCGTCGAGGTGCTCGGGTCGCGGCGCCACGGGGGCTCGGGCTCGCAAATCGGTGACGGCGTCGGGGCGAGTTTCGCAGGGGAGGATGGCGGCGGCGATGGAGTAGAGAGGCGGCGTCGCGATGGCATGGCGAGGTTAGGATCGGCGGGCTTTGGAGCTCCGGCGAGAGCGGGCAGCAACAGGTCGCGGGGGCGTCGGGGGTGTGCGAGTTGTTACGAGTCGCGGGTTGTTGCGCGGCGATGCTTGCAGGTGCTGGTGACGAAGGTGCGGTGGCTGGCACGAGGCAGTGCAGCGGAGATGTGGTGGAAGTAGTGCGAGCAGCTCGGAGACCAGCGGTGCAGGGATCGGTCACGCGGCAAAGGGAATCCACGGAGAAGAAGAACAATAGCGTTTCCTCTTTTCTTTTTTTTTCTTTTTTCTCTCTCTCCCTCACGTCACTTCCTACGGCTCCTTTCTCTGTCTCTTCTCTCTGCTGTATTTTCTTTTTGACTTTTGACTTCTCCCTTCTCCCCAAAACAAAAGAATCAATCTTTTTGGGGTTTTGAGCTTGAAAATCCGAAAGAAAAAGCACTCCTCACTTTTTTTGCTCTTTTTTTTTTTTCTTGAATTCACTCTCGAATTTTTTGAAAAATCCCCCTCCCTTTTGCTTGAAAATTTTGGTCTCCTTTTATAGTGATCTTGACCACCCTCTTTTATGGCAATTTTCGAGCTTCATTTTTCCGTTGCCTTAATTCATGTAAATTGGAGCAAAATCTTGCAATCAATTTGATTTTTCCTTGGATATTTCGATTCCTTCCATTTTATCAAACTCCTTACTTTTTTATTTATCTGATTTCTTTGATTGAGAATTTTCTTCCATATTTATCGAGCAAGGATGGTTAATCGAATTTCCACATTCCATTGATAACCAATCGAATCAATTTTCCCCTTTTTTATTTTTTATTTTTATTTGTTCAAAATGCAATTTTATTTTTCCAAAATTAGGTGTAGGTGTCAATAATGCCCCTCTTTGAAGGTGAGCTCGTAGAGGTTGCCTTCAAAGACAAATTGAGACCTTATTTTAATTATGCACATGCATTAAATGACTTTTTGTTTTTGTTTTTTTTTTTTTTTTTTTTTGTTGGGAGATGAATCCCATTTTTTTTTTTTAAATGCAACTCATATGATGCATGTAAATGCTAATGCATGATGTGAAAGGAAAGAGCGTACCTACAATTACTTACCAGTTAGTGCGGTAGAGCATCTTGAGGTATATGATAAGTCCCTGTTTACTCTACAAGTACCCAATTCTCACTCAGGTTCCTTGAATAGCGTAACAGGTAATAGATTGAGACATCCAGATCCAGACTGAAATGTCAAGATTTTATGCTCGAAATACCTAGATCCAAACTAAGGTATAATGAGAAGGATTGACAAACATTCACATCCAGAGTGAAATGTTTGAATGAAAATAATCAAGACATCCAGGTCCAAACTGAGATGTCAAGATTTTGAACTCAAAATACCTAGATCCAACTAAGGTATAATGAGAAAAGTCGAAAAAGCATTCACATCCAAAGTGAAATGTTTAGACCAAAATAATTAAGACATCCAGATCCAAACTGAGATGTCGAAATTTTGGAACTTGAAATACCTAGATCCAAACTAGGTATAACGAGGAAGATTGAAGAACATTCATATCCAGTGAAATGTTCAACGAAAAGAATGGAGACATCCAGATCAGCATTGAGATGTCTAATTTTTGGAAAAAGATAAAAAAAAAACTTACTTGGAATATCTTACCTTCAAGGAGGGTAGAGTGATCCAAGGTAATTGGTGTTACATATCTAGGATCCGTATCATTCTACGGTTGCCCAGAATAGTAACATGGCTTTGTAAAGAGACTGCTTTCCCAGGACTCGTACCATTCTACGGTTGCCTAGTATGACAGTGTTTGGTTGTGTTTAGGACCCGTACCATTCTATGGTCGCCTAAACGGGGGTTTACCTTCCAGGACCTGTACCATTCTACGGTCGTCTGAATAGGGAAATATGTGTTTGTTTAGGACCCGTACCATTCTACGGTCGCCTAAACGGGGATTTACCTTTTAGGACTCGTACCATTCTACGGTTGCCTAAATAGGGAAATAAGTTTTGTCTAGGACCCGTACCATTCTACAGTCGTCTTGACAGAAAATTGATTTTTCAGGACCCGTACCATTCTACGGTCGACTGTTAGAGCAATAAATGCTGTTTAGGACCCATACCTTTCTATGGTCGCATAAACTAAGGTTTTGCTTGGCCAGGACCCGAACCATTCTTTGATCGCCCATCTTTGCGACAGAAATCGTCCGACCAGGACCCAAACCATTCTTTGGTTGCCTTAATCAGATTGAATATGGAGGAAAAAATCTGGTAACATCTCCGATCTTCGGGGATACGTCTCCTGCAAAACATGGTCGTAGGAGAGGCAACATGCATTTGTAATCATAAACATGCATCAATAAAATGGAGGTTTATGATGATTTCCATTAATCTCACATCACTTAATTCCCATTCTGAACACATGAGTATCATGAATGTGTCAAATAAGGGATCCTTTGGTCTGAGAGGACTTTTTCTCTCATCCTCATTAAAATGGCCATTTCATCCTGACCTTTGATGCAGGATTTTGTCAATCACTCTATCTCACCATCGTCATGCCAAACAAGGGTCTGAACCATCTCGCAAGTGGTACGATCTCACTAATCTGAGAGGTCTTGAACAAGGACCGTAATGTGGGCCTGGTCAATGGCTTAACAAAATGGACTTTTTGAGTCAAGGCTTTTGAAAGAAAAAGTGATATTCTATAATCATCTCTGGGTTTACAAGTCAAGAACCCTACAAAATGAGAAAGAAATAATCTTGCTCGCACTTCTTCGAGCGATGCTTAAAACATGTGAACCCCTAGGTTAATTCAAGTGCCATAATCAGAAGAGACTTTGCAAGGGACGTAACATAGGCTTGGTTCATGGGTTGAGAAATGAAAGGATCATTAGGCTCAAAAAGTGTTTAGGGGGGGTTAAAGTTGGTGATCATCTTGACATTTACACCACTTTCTTTCTCCATTGTCGAAGATTTTTTATTTTTATTTTTACAACTCCATTGATTGCAACAACATTTGAGAGGTTTTTTTCGTACCACCTTGTTGGGGATACAACTTGCTATATCAAGAGTTTGATTTTTTTCTTTTTTGGCATTGGCCTTGCTTTTACTAGGCACACTGCTTTTTCATGCCCCATTATTTTGCACTTATTTTTTGAACTTGCATAACCATCATTTACAGCATTCTAAGCCATGTTACTTGAATGGTTCTTTTTGCCTTGCCCGGTGTGGGGATGATCACCAACGGGTTTAATATGAAATAAATTCATAGGCTCAAGTGGGCTATGCAATGGATAGAAGTGTATAGGATAAAGAAAGAACTGCTCTTTATCATCTTAAGGCACTTCAAATTATCGTATGAGTTACACTGCAAAAGCAATATTCGAAGATTGATGCAAGTGGGAGCAAGAAGATTCCTACCATTCATTTCAAATTTGTCCTAATGTGGGATGATTCTTGACAGGGATAATTTTAAAAAAATCTCCATAAGTGTATGGGGCTCAAAGGGGTTGAGCAGTTGATCACCTGTAGTGTTTAGGATAGAGAAAAGAATGCCTCTCATCACCTTGGTTAACATACCCTTTGCGAGATAGCCCTCTTCCTTGCGGGCATGGAATTTTTCACACAACTCATTGATGGTTAGTGTATGAAACATTGTATGGAACAAGGTTTTGCCTTTCATCATTCCTAAATACCTCATTTGACACATTCAATTCATCTCACATAATTCATCAGGGAAAATATGCAAAATTTGCAACGATTCAACTCATTGAAGTAATTTACTCATCATAGAAATGCTTGCAGTTCAAAACATGACATGGCAAATTCTATCATAGATAATACTTCTTGACAACATCAGAATTAACGGAGTGTAATACTCATGACCATGCACTCGCCAAGATCGGCACATTCAGGAAGTATCATTTTTTACCACATACGGGCCACCTTTGTAATTTGGAGCGAACTTGCCCTTAGGCTCCGGAATTGGATTGGACCATTTCCACACCTTCACATGTTACAAGACTGTCTCTGAAACAAAAAGTGGATGGGTAAAAAAGACAAACAGAGTAAATCAAGTTTTATTTTTTTGAATTTTTTATTTGAAAAGCATTTGGAAAAGCATTTTTTGAAACATTTTGACACGAGAAAGCATGACGAAGCCCAGGCCTCAGAATTCTCCTTGGATTTTCTTTTCTTTTATCGGTTAGATATCATCACCGGGCTAGTTTGGTGTACCTCATCATGCCCTCAAAATAAAATTTGTAATTTCATTGAAATTCATCAATCAATAAAAGAAGAAACTGAAAACATCATTCAGAAAATAATAAAAATTCCCACGCAAGGGCATGTGCAAAAACAGCAAAAGAGTTACTCTTATGGGCTAATGCCCATCTCTTCAGGGGGTCCTTCATCAATGGCTCTTATGATGAGGTTGTCGAATAAGCTTGCAACTCCTTCCAGCTCATCATCAGGGTTCTCTGCCTTCGGGGGTGTCAGATCATCCATGCCACCTCATCCATCTGGGACTATCTCGTTAGGATCAATGTAGTAGCTGGGAGGGGCCGAATACTTCACCAGATAATCAAACTTGCCACTAGGTTGTCCTAGAGTGTCTATCACTTCCGCTTCATCCCGCATCATTCTTGGAGGATCGGGGAATGTCTCGTGAATGCTCGGGGGTAGTGGGTTTTGCCTCCCTCACCCTTGGTCAGGTGGCGAGTTCTGCATTTCTTGTCTTCGTCCTTCATAACTTCCCCCACCTCTTCCATGGTGCCTTGATTCAGTAGAGCGGGACCTTCGAGGGGCTTCGATAGGGTTCCTAATGCCTTGACCTCTTCTTTCAATGCCATATGACATCATCTTAAAACCCCAAAAGTGGAAATGAATGGTACAACGATTTTCCTTAAGACTCAACGCTTCGCGCGATGGTGCTGCTGGTGGAGCGGCTATGACACGAGCGATCGAGTGGAGGGGCGGCTTGCTGAACGGCGAGGGCACGGGATTGCAGCGATGTGGGGTTGGTGTAGGTGCAGTGGCGAGCGGGTTTCAGGTCGCGGGCCTGCGGTGGCTGGCGGATGCGTGGTGACCAGTGAGTGATGGGCTCCGAGCGGCGGTACGGCTTCAAGCACCGAGCTCGTGGATCGTTGCGACTTCGTAGGCGCAGGTGAGGCGCGGCGTGGCGGAGGCGAGCGAACCGACGAGGTGGCGGTGTAGAGGCGCGGCGGAGCTCGGAGATCGACGGGCGGCATCGCGGGCGGAGTGGGGGGTGTTGCAGCGGCGCGGCGTCGGCGAGGGCGGGAGCGTGGTCGTCGGGCGCCGGCGTTCGGTCTTGCTGGTGCGGTGAGATTGGGAGGGGCAGGCTTCGTAACTCCGGTGTCGGCTGGGCGGCGGCACGTCGCGGGTGCGAAGGCGTGGCGGTGGGCGTCGGAGGTGCGCGGTAGCGGCGTCGAGGGGTTGTTACGTTGGCGGCAAGGCGTGGCGATGGTACTTGTGGTGGTGCGGCGGCAGGCGGGCTTCGGTGGCGTCGTCGGTGGTGCTGGTGCAATGCACACGGACGGAGGAGGTGCGACGCGAGTGTGGGCAGGGGCTTCCAGGCGAAGAAGACAAACAGTAGCTCCTGCTACTTTTCCCTTTTTTTTTTTTTTTTTCTTTCTAGCCACACGTCACTTCTCTGCACTTTTTCTCTTTATTTTGCTGACTTTTCCCTTTCTTTTCTTTTGCGGGTTGTCAGAAGGGAAAAGAAAATGACCCTTGGACAAGAAAATGGAATTTTCTCTCTTTTTTTTTTTACTTTCACGAATCCTCTCAGCTCTTTTCACGAAATTTTTTAGCGAATTCTCCCCTCCAGTCACGAAAAATGTAGCTCTCTTTTATAGTGATTCCAGACGGCCACTTTGTATGGTATTTTCCGAGTTTCCATCTTCCGTCGCATTAAATCAAGGTTGTAAATCAAAGCGAGATTTCGCAATTAACTCAATTTTTGCTCCGATTTATTCCGTTTTATAAAAATTCTTGCCATTTGTTCACCTGATTTTTAATTGTTTCTGCATTTATCGAAATCTGAATGCTCATCAGAATTTCAGATTTCCTTGCATACTTCAATCAAATCAATTTCCCCCATTTTCATTTTTTTTCTTTTTATTTGTTCAAAAATGGAATTTTTATTTTCCTTATTTTCCTAGATTTGCTAAAAATAGGTGTCAACAAACCTTCTGTCATTCTAGAACTCAATCTCCCGTTCTTGCTTTAGACATTACAAGAATAGATCTCCCACAGAAGTAGCAGAATGACCTCCTGCTGGTACGAGCCACACATTTCATCATGTTCACCGAAATGACGATCTCGAGTGTGTACATACTACCATCATCACTACCATCATCGCATGCCACACTCGGAGGTCGAGAAGGAGTGAAGGAGATGAGAAGCTTGGAAAGGCAATGTGTCGTTGGCCTGGGAGGCGTCGGGGTGGAGGAGGGAGGGCGGTGGCCCCACCGTGAGCCGCCGTGTCGTTCTCCGCTCTCCGCCTCCTCCATTTTCCCACCGTCTCTCTCTCTCTCAAAAATGAGAAAATTGATTGTTGGTCCTGTGTTTTCCGTGTAATTACGGCGATGGTCCCTAATGTTTCATTCATTTGAGATTGACCCCCATAGTTTCTAATTGCTTTCCATGTCACCCCTCAGTCGGTTTGGTGGCCCCTTTGGGCATGGTGAAGAAAAGGTGAGCAACAAAGTCTGTCCTATAACATTGCATCGGGACCACCGACTCTTGATTTATTTGAGCTCTTTAAGGCCCCATTTATTTCGCAAAAACAATACAGACATTTCAAAAAAATATTTTTTAGGAAGCCATTTTTCAGAAAAATAATTATTTTTTATGTTCGATGAAACACGAAATGAAGTGAAAGATATTTTCCCTTGTTTGTTAAGGAAAATATTTTCCTTCGTACACTCCTTTTAATAATTTTTCTATTATTTTATTTTTTAAAATCAATTTTAATTATTTTATTTTTGCATTTCTTTCTTTTTTTTTTTTTTTGGTGAAAGGTAATAAATATATTTAGGAAAGATCAATTGAACAAAAAGATCACAGCATCAAAACCCACACTCTAAACAACATATCATAATGGGTGGAAAGATGCCGGGATATAAAAGCCATAGTCGTGGCAACCCACTAACAATTAGAAAGGAAAAGCACGGCATGAACAACCAGAAAATAGATACAAAACGCCCTCCGGTAGGGAGAGAACCATCCTCAGAATGAAAGGAAGGGAATTAACGCTCCCCAGAAAAGATGATCGGATCAATGTCCCAGCTCCGCTACAACCTTCTATTCCTAATGTTATCCTTAACATTCCTAATAGTGATCGCCTTATCTCTGACCACTTTAAAGAGATGGTTCTTCATAGCCGAGACAGAAAGAGGCTGTTCTCTGAAGAGAATGTTGTTCCTGTTGTTCCAAATAATATGACACAGCGCTTCGAAGGAGAAGCGAGCTATGCACTTATAAAACTCCTTTCCCATAAGCATGGTGGTGGCCCAACGGAGATGATCCTTCCACACCCTATTACGCCAAGGCAGATTGCATTTGGCCGCCCAAAAGAAGGCAACCCCGGCCGTGACACGACACCCAAAAAATAGATAGTCAATAGAATCCGGTACATTGTTGCAGAAGGCACAAGCACCACTATCTATTCTACCATGCGACAATAAACGATTTTGGGTGGGCAGCTTGCGCTTAGCTATAAGCCAAAGGTTTACTTGATATCGTGGTATAATTTCGTTGTTCTAGATGAACGTATGCCAAATGACCTAAGTCCTCTTCCGCCTGCAGGTCTCCCAAGCCATCACAATAGTGAAGCATCCTGACGAATTCTCTCTCCAACAAAAGCAATCCGAATTTTGAGAGAGGCTTGGGAGGGGATGATCCTAAGACTCAAGCACCAACTTGAGAGGTTGCCCAACATAAGAGAAGAGATTAGCCACTGTTGCCTGCCTAGAAAGCCTTGAATTGTAGATGAATGAGTTCGAAAAAATTAAGTTTAGGGGGCCCCTAGGGTGCTAGTTGTCAAACCATAAGGAGGTAGAGAGGCCATCTCCAATCCTCCAATAGAATGCATTACAAACCTCGCTTATGAAGGATAGGATTTTTTTTCCAAACCCAAGAACAATAGGTGGGTTTCTAAGCAACCCAAAAATTCTTTAATTTTAAAAACATGGAATGGATCCACCTGCACCACAAGGCTTCCTTGTCTGAAAATAGCAGCCAAATATATTTCAGCATATTAGCCTTATTGCAATCCCTGAGCCTCCGGATGCCAAGGCCTCTTTCCTCTTTTGGTAGGCACACTTCACCCCAAGCAACCTTAGCACCCCCTCTCCCTAGTTCCGGGCCTTTCCATAGGAATTGCCTAAATACTTTCTCAATTTGTTCCAACACGACTATAGGTAAAATAAAAACTCTCACTAGTAGGCTTGGATAGCATGAAGGACTGACTTGATAAGTTGAAGCCGGCCAGCAAAAGAGAGAAAGCAATGATTCCAAGATTGTACCCTCGCGGTAATACGATTAATAAGGACACAACAGTCCGCCTTGCTAAGCCTAGCGGTAATGATAGGAACCCCCAGGTATCGTATCGATAGATTGCCTTCCTGGAAGTTGAGGTGGAGGAGGATCTGAGTCCTTAAAGTAGGATCTGAGTCCTTAAAGTAGGCGATCCACCAGCCAAAAAGATTTCGCTCTTGGAAGGGTTTGGGCCCAAGCCACTCCAAGCCGAGAAGAGTTGGAGGGCCTCTTTGAGGAGACTTACTGAAGTTAGGTTTGTCTTACTAAATAGGAAAACATCGTTTGCAAAAAAAAGATGCGAGAGATTTGTCACCTTGCATCGCTAGAAGAATTTAAATTCCGGTTTGGAAGAGGACCTCCTTAAGATTCCAGATAGGACCTCCATAACCAAAGTAAAAAGGTATGGGGAAATAGGATTTTTCTTCCTTTCTTCTTCTTCCACAACTGACCACGATGACAACCAACAATCGGCTACCAGTGAGCTCGAGTAGACTCTAGCTTCTAAGATATCGACGTGGTCGAGCCTCATTTGATCCAGTAAGGCTAGGTCGCTTGTAGCCAATGAGCTCTAGCCTCACCATATTTGACAAGCTAGGCAGGGCTTGAGCTTACCTATGGCAAGTTGCTAATTGTTGTTGTGGCAGCAACCGATTAAAGAAGAAGGAAAAAAAGGAAAGGAAAAAATTCCAAATAATTAAAAATGCGATTTTTATAAAAAAAAAATAAAAGGAAAAAGTGTTTGGTAAAAAAAAAAAAGCTTGATTTAAAAGTGAAAGAAAGAAGATAAAGTGAAAAGTATTTTCCCATATGTTAGAAGACCTTTTTTTTAATGGAAAATGTTTTTTTCGACCAATTCATTTTTTTTTTTTGCGAAACAAACACATAAAAGTCTATAAAATATTTTATCCAAAGTTGTTTTCCGTAAGATAAATGGAGTTTTAATCATCTATTAACCGAAGGATGTCATTGACGTTCGTCTCTAATGCTTACAATGTGAATGTGATTTGTTTGTCACTATCCCAACAGCCTAGTTAAAATTTTTTATAGATACCGTCGAATAAGATTTTTCAGTTATTTATATTTATTTATTTATTCTATCTTGAATTCAATTTCACCTAGTTAGAAAGAGATATGTATGATAAACTCTTGAAAATACTATTGATGACTCATTTAAAGTTGTTTAGACACATTTCAAAGTGTTTAGCATCTTTAAAGTTGTTTACTCCATTATCCATATATTTTTTTTTCAAATTGCTACTTTGAAGGTTAATGAATTCTTTCAGCTTTGCCCTCACTAAATTATCTAAATTCCAATTTTACTCTCACACTCAACCGCACCTTCCTGTGCAGACTGATAGCATGATGTCGATTGCAAGCTCAAATCTGATCGACATCGCCTCAAATCTCTACCTCTAATGGAACTCACCTGGCCTTTTTGACGGTTTGGCCCTCGCCGGCTCCGATTGCTCTTACTAGTTGATCCTCTCCATTCTCCTTTCTTTAAAATAAAATTTCCTTTAAGGAAAACCCTTAGTCTAAAGCAAATGACGCTATTTGCGTTTTATGAAGACCCTTTAATCTATAATCTTTTGCATTTACGTAAAGGATAGAGGCAAAGGCTCTCCCCAAGAATTTCACGGTGGTTCCTAAAGGTAATTATAATGCATATATCTTTTATGTCAAGTTAACTTTCCATAAAAGAAAACAAAGATTTCATGGTTTATATTCCTATGCTTTTGTTTACGATAATAGAAGCTTCCCTTCATCATGATTAATATAACTTCGTCTCTCATGATCTCATTTATCAAGCACTTGGAGCCAAAAGAGTGGTGAGCCTCCTGCCTTGTCGATTTCTCCTCAAAGCAGATAAAAACAGAACTTGCACATCAATTCCTACGCATAATCTCTACTTAACACCTAAGCACATCTCAATCACAAACATTAATTTACTCTCCTTCCACATTATTAAAACCTATAAATGCTAAGTAAACAAATGGACAAAGTCAAGAACCTTGAGACATAAACCTAGGCAAGGATATCATCTAATTGATCATCATCCTCATTGCATTCCATCTTCTTCACCAAAAAATTAAAAATGGACATCAGCATCGCGTCTTCGATGCTCTACTCCACGGCGCTCATTACAGTTGCTCTCTCCATCGCCTTTGCGCTCCTCCTCCTGAAAACCTTCACCGGCAAGTCCCTCCGATGCTCTAAGTATCCGCCCGTTCACGGGACTGTCTTCGGTCAACTCGTCTACTTCAACCGGCTCTATGACTACCAAAACAGAGTCGCAAGGAGATCCCCAACATTCCGGCTCCTCGCGCCAGACCAGAGTGAGATTTACACGGTCGATCCAAGGAACGTCGAGCATATATTGAAGACCAAGTTCCATGAGTACACCAAGGGAGAGTATAACATAGATATAGCCAAGGACTTGTTTGGGGAGGGGATTTTGCGGTGGACGGAGACAAGTGGAAGAAGCAGAGGAAGGTCGCAAGCTTTGAGTTTGCAACGAGGGTGCTCAGAGATTTTAGCTGCTCTGTGTTCAGGAAGAATGCTGCGAAGCTGGTCAAGGTCGTGGAGGAATTATCCGCTGCTTCTGAGGGATTCGATATGCAGGTGAGTAGTTTCAAGGATCAAAACCACTGTGAAAGAAAGATAAGCCGAATGGAATCAAACATTAGTACTGCATATCTGCAATAAATTATCAAAATAAGCTCAAGTTGGTCATCTGGATTTGACAGATATTGTAACTATGTCTGAAATATGATTAGACACGTATGCAATCTAAAGAGTTAGAAATAGCTAGTCTTGAAAAGAAACCTCCTCATTCTCCATAGTAGGGACCACAGATTCTCCACCAAAACAGTTTGAGAGAGAGAGAGAGAGAGAGAGATGGCTACCTTAACAGTAGAAGAAAGAACATTTGCTGGTAATGGTCTTTAAAATAGAGACAGGGTGACAGACCATCGTACCTTAGTTTACTTATCGTATTGTCTTATATCGTGTCTGAAGGACATATTGATGAGATGCACTTTGGATTCCATCTTCAAAGTTGGATTTGGCACGGAATTGAACTGCTTGGAAGGATCAAGCAAAGAGGGAAGAGTCTTCATGAAAGCATTTGATGAGGCGAACGCACTAATCTACTGGCGATATGTTGATCCCTCTTGGAAGCTCAAAAAACTTCTCAAATCGGTTCAGAAGCTCGTCTTAGGAATAACATTAGACTCATCGACAATTTCGTGCATCAACTCATCAGAACCAAGAGGAATCAACTGCCTGCGCAGCAAGAGCATGTGAGTACTTTCTTCTTCCGTTTTTTTTTTGTGAAGGTGTGAGTACTTGTGTACATTTAGCTATTCGATTCTTTAAATTTACGCCCTTCTACTGTCAAGACACAATGCAAATTCGGAAGAGGCATTAGGGCATTTGATGTTGGGGAACAATAACTCTGAAAGAATTCTGTAGAAGCTCAAGCACAGTCTGGTTTCAGAGGAATTGTGGCTAGAAAAACTCATGGCGCCATCTAAAGATTGTTTTCATCACGAAATTGTTTTCATCATGAAGTTGTACTATTTTATAGGTTTATTCCTAGGCAATTCCTTTGGCTGATTATTCCTTTTCCAAATTTTCTTCCTACAAGAATGACAAGGAGGACATTCTCTCAAGATTTTTGCTCGAGAGTGAGAAAGATCCTGAGAATATGAATGAGAAGTACTTGAGGGATATAATTCTGAATTTCATGATTGCTGGAAAAGATACTAGTGCAAATACCTTATCATGGTTCCTCTACACGCTCTGCAAACACCCCCTAGTGCAGCAAAAAATTGCCGATGAAATAGAGGAAGTAATGGGAGATCAAGCAAGTGAAGCTAGTCCTGATTGTTTCATGGAAAGAATTACTGATCCTGTGCTTGACCAAATGCACTATCTTCATGCCACGCTCACAGAGACATTGAGGCTCTATCCTGCAGTTCCAGTGGTAATCTTCTGTTCAATTGCAAGAATTAAAGTTCGGACCTCTAACCCATCACAGGAAAAGATAAAGAAGTTCAAACTGAGAATGAGATATCTTGAACTCAAATCAACACATCAGCATATCGTGAGAGCTTGAACCTACGATGCATTATTGAGATGTATGATGACAACTATGCAGGTCAAATACTTCCATCATAGATCAAATACTAGCTTTTCATTCATCTCTAAATTCATGAACAAATACTGATGTAGCCCTTTCGACTGTGTGATCATGCAACTAGTTCCTAGGTTGTATTCAAATGTAAAATCCCACGCAAAAGGGTTGATATTCTTCTGAAGAAAACATGATCAATAACTATGCAGATGCTATAAATCCATCAGATTGGCAATTACAAATCAAGCAAAAGTCAAAGGGAAGACTGCATTTAACAGGATTCGGCTTTATGTAGCAATACATGCTAACTTTGATCTTTCCTACTTCTGCACAACAGGATGGAAGATGTGCTGAAACAGATGACGTTCTCCCAGATGGTTTCCACGTGAAAAAAGGGGACGGCGTATATTACTTGGCTTACTCAATGGGAAGAATGCATAACATCTGGGGAGAAGATGCTGAGGATTTCAGGCCAGAAAGATGGCTGAAGGATGGAATTTTCCAAAACGAATCACCTTTCAAATTTGTTGCATTCAACGTTTGTTGCTCTGTCCTAAGTCCTCGTAAATTCAATATTCAAAAGGGGGGGGGGGGGTACCTATCCCAAGCATCTTCAAGTCACACTCTTATTTTTCTATTTGCAGGCCGGTCCTAGGATCTGCCTTGGGAAGGATTTCGCTTATCGCCAGATGAAAATAATTTTAATAGCTCTCCTTCGCTTCTTCCGTTTCAGATTAGCTGATGAAACTAGACCTGTAACCTACAAGGTTATGTTCACCCTTCACATCAACAATGGCTTACATCTTCATGCTGTTCCCAGATTGGCTACATAAGAGCTGGACTATCAATGAGTATGGTCCATCACGACATACGGATTCTAATGTTGGATGCTAGTGGTTTTCACTTATAAGTAAGCATGTACACTACAAGATTGTACTATTGCATGTAAACATTGGAATATTAAGGTCCTTTGCTTGAATTCTGTATGTAATATGTAAGTTATAAGTTCAACAGGCTTTGAGATGATGCTAATAGAATCTTATCCTTGTTAAGCCACTGAGAGGCTAACAAGCTAGTACGTCCCTAGAGCTGAAATGGTTTTGAAGCTCATTTAATAATCAGCCATCCAGCGCTTCTTGATATCATTGCCATACCAATCTGTTAATCAGCTAGTTGGCATCGGCTGAGCCGGACCTATTCTTAAGTCTATGTACTGAGAACAAGCTTTCCTGTTATGTATAACCGAAGCACTTGGTTAAATGTCTACAAAATAAGGGAAAGAATGGTTCCTCCTATGATAAAAGAAACATCTTGTGACAACAACTAGATATCTCAAAACTAACACTGCAGTAACCATAAAGGAAAAATACGGAATACCATCATAAATCACGCCAAAAACATATGGCCAAAATACTGTCCTGAAAGAAGGTCACAATGTCAATGAAGAGCCTATTGTCGAAGGAAGTTGGCTGCAGGCCGGGATGCCCATCCTCTGCGATTTTCTGTATGCCTCAATGGCCTGTAAACGAAGCCGCTGTTGAGATGCATTTTGCGGGCTCTGCAATGGCTTCACCCAAATCAACATATAAAGAATTAAATGGGTAAGCAGGAATGAAATAACTACTTTCAAAATCTGCAGCATTAGGCACTTGACCACTGAACATAGAATATTACTTTAGGGATCACAGCCAATTTCGGTGGAGCTTCAACAATGTCTCCAAATTTGACCATCTCGTGTCCAGGAAAGTCCATGTCATCCTTATCGTTGGCCTTCTTGTGTTTCTTTTTTCTTGATTCTCTATATTTAAACAGACAAATATAAGATCATACTCGGAAAGATAGCCTGAGTAAGATATATGCAAACAAAAGCATCTTAGAAATATCACGACTCCTTAGCAAAGAAGCAAGTCGGATATGAGTCTAAATTGACGATACACAGGCCAAATTCAACAGGCATAAATTGTTACCGCATGCGAATTTTGAAAAACTCGCAAGAAACAGACTACTATTCTCGGCAAGGCTAGGGATCTCGCGTAAATGACATTGTAAGACTTTTATCTTCTTTAGTTCAAAAAAATTCTACTCTTCTTAAAGCAGAAATCTGTAAAATATGGGTTTGAAAAGTCAAAAAGAGGGAAAATGACGAAAAAAGAAGAAGATAAGTCAACAAGAAGAGAAAAGAAAGGGGCACGTTCAGCATAGGAAGACCGAGAGCCCACTCGGGAGAAAAGGTGGAAGAAAAAGGAGAGAGAGAGGGAAGGAAAGAAAAGAAAGGAAAAAAAGAAAAAGAAAAAGAAAAAGGAGAGTGGACTTCGGCTTTAAAAGAGAGAGAGGAGCGCACAGGCAGAAGAAAGGAGGAGGAAAGAAGAGAGAAAAAGAACAGAAGAGAAAGGAGAAATAAGAAAGGAGGAAGGGAAAATTTTTGCCACACTCACGATCTGGATGCCTCATCAAGCCAAGTCAACTCTGTTTTGTAATGTTTGTAAGTGATCGAAGTCTCTAATCATTTATTCGACGAATCATCGCAATTAGGGCTTGAAATTTGGAATTATTGGAGATTTATGTGGCAAAGTCTGATTTTTAGTTGAGCTACGTATTTTTATAGACACAATAGTTTAGGGTGTTTTGGAATTGTAGCATTTTACGGATCTTGATTTGAGTTTACGGTTTGCTCGAAACAAAATTTCAAAATTTCTTGAGCGTGATGAACGGTGCGCATCCAGCAACTTGGGGGCCTTATTATGTTTCAGCTTGATTTTGGAACGATCAAGTTAGGGTCCTTCTAGTATGTTGAAAGAGCTTTCTATAAACTATAAGAACGTTTGAAGGGAGGTTTGGTGAAAAAGATATGAGGTGACCAAATTACGCATTTAAGATCCGCATTACGGACAGCTTTTGAATATATGGTTTATCAGCGCATAGGTGTCATTTTATCGACAAATAAGTATAGTTTAGTCGAGGTTAGTTAGAGAGTAGCATATTACTTGGTTTTGATATCGTTTTCGATTAATTAATAAGAATACAAGTGCATTGGCTTTGAGTAACCATTGCATGTTGATTTTCAGCTCTCCTAGGTGAGTAGTGCTATCTTTCCTTAGAATTTGTAGATTCACGTTTTCAAAATTATAAAGATCCAATATGTTATGAGATATGAATAAGTATATTTGTTAAATAAAATTTGGATTGGGCATATGCTACATTTTGGTAGTTGAAATGGTGTAACAAATTATTAGTGTAAATTTATTTTGTTTGAGGAATGAAGTTGAGAAATATTATATATTCTGGTTTTGCAAAACCTTTCTACAAAAAGCTCTTTTTGAAATGGATTATCGAATATTATAGAAATACAATTTGTGAAATGTTTTATGATATGCATTTGATTTAATTTGGTTTGTAAAAACCTGGTTTATGAGAGGAGTCTAGAAATTATTTGAGAATATTTTAAGAAAAGTATTTCTAGAAAAGTATTTCTAGGATGAATTGAATTTCGAAAGCTTTTGGTGATATATGAAATGATTTATGAAGTTGGTTTTGTGAATTATGGATAGCGTTGTTCTAGATTGGTATTGATGCTCAATATTGTTGTGAGCCCAGTAAGGGGTTGATGGGTATGCGCATAGATGTCATTATGAGTTGAGTCACCAGCTAAAAATAAGTGGATATATTACCAATGAGGAATCTTGGTTACCTTGTCATCAGGTATTGTGTCATGACCATAGTTTGATATTGAGCAATAGATTGATCAATGGAGTGGATCATTGACATGTAATATGAGTTTAATCAATGAAGTCAACCATTAACATATAATTTGAGTTTAATTGATGGAATGGACTATTGACGTATGATTTGTAATATGAGTCGTTGGAATGGACCATTGATATGTGATTTTTATGAGATAGATCGATGGAATAGACAATTGTTGGGATCCTTTTTGCCAGTGTTCTTATTATACAAATTCTCCTGATGAGGTGGACCCAACTATAAGGCCCAAGTGAAAACCTTGTAAATTAAAGGATGGTGTATATCAAAGGTATTTAAACAGAAATCTCTCCATTGGCACCCTTCGAAAAAGAGATAAATTTCATTTCATGGTTTCTATTGCTTTATCTCCACTAGCATCATATGTTTCATCATTACCGGCTTTGCCACCTTCACCTTCTTCTTCACCCCCTCATAAAAAATCAGTTATTCTCCATTTTACAAGTCAATCCTTAAGTGGACAAAGAAACACTCATACCCACTTGCACATCCAAATGAAACACCACCCAACCAGGAAAAGAAGGCTAATTCCTCTATTTCCATGTTCCAAGAAGTAGATTTTCCCTCTCTTGTATGGGAAAGTTCTAGGCTTTTTTTCCCCACCACAAAAGAATTTATTGATCCACAAGAGAGGTATCGTCACATCCTAAAGATACCTGCTCTAATTGATGTGGAAAACATAAAAGGAAAAAGAGAACTCTTGTTGCTGAAACTGTCTTGAATTAGCAATCAAAAACTCTTCTAACACACAACAATGTTTTCAAAAATGATTGACTCCAAAATTGTTGAAGTACATAAAGATCTCAAAGAGATATGATAAAATTACCAAAAAATGCTTTTAGATTTCTAAAAAATGCTTTACACTTTTGAATCCGAACAACACCTAAGATATCATCATCTCGAAAGCCCAAATGCTGAAATAGAAAAACTCAAAATGCAAATTCAGCTCATTGAAAAAAAAAAAAAATTCAAACCTTCTAATCCATTCCTTACCTTGTCAAGAAATGAGTATTCTTTTTCACCCCTGAATACTTCAATCTTTGTTACAATCATAGGAACTTTCTCTAACCGAAGTAGCATTGATGTGATAGAGTTGCGAAATTGCCTTAGAGAAATGAATAAGCTAAGGAAAGAAAAGGGGAAAGAAAAGATTCTTGAGGAATCCTCGACTTTTACAAAGGAAAACCAGACCAAATGATAATATCCAACCCATTAAAATTATTCCTAAAAGATCTGAGCAATCAAGAGGAAAGATAACTTGATCCTATTGTCCTAAAAGATTAGATTCAGGCTCTTGATTAGATTCAACATTTTCCATATCCGATTCTTTTGATCGATTCAAAATTAGACTTAGAACCATATTCGATATCTTTTTCATTCTCCTTCTCTTTTTCCATCCTTGTTCTTGAATCCTTTCTCATTGTACCAGCTACTTCTTCAATGTTCGTGGTTGATCCTCCAAATAAAAAACTGGACTCAAATCCTTCTAAACCATAAGTTATTCAACCAAATAACCCATCCAAAATTCCTGCTTTCTCCAAATAATTTTTCACCCTTGATGATACCCCTATTCCAAATAGCCAGCAAGATTTGAAGAATTCTATTATTGGCTAAACACTAGAGCTCTCATCAATCAAAACAAGTATGATGTCCTTTTTGTATTTGTCACAAAGTTTATAAGTAGTCTTAGGGCGAGTTTAGTAACACTTATGTTCCTAGGAACAATTTATGATAAAAAATTATTCTTTTTTATTTTGTTCTCAAGAACAATTTCTAAGTATTTTAAGCCGTTTAGTAATTGTCCAAAATTTCAATTCCCGGAATAGAATTGCGTTTGGTACCGTGCTCAAAATTTCCACTTCAAATCATTTTCTTTTAATTACTTTTTTCCTTTTTTCCTCTTTTCTTATTTTCCTTTCTTTCTTCATATTCTTCTTCTTCAAGTGGTTAGTCGCAGACTTTAGGATGACCGGTGACCCAGCCAAACGAGGGCCGACGACCTCACCGAAGCGTCACCGGCCCTCGTAGGCCAAGCCTCGTTGGTAGCCGGGCGAGGCTCGGCCTCGCAAATTTGGCGAGGCCGAGCCTCGCCAGCCGTCGGCGGGGATCTAGCGAGGCCAAGCCCCACTAGTGGCCAGGGAGGCCTTGTTGAGGCTGGGCGAGGCCCGCCTCACTAGTGGCTGGGCTTGCCTCTAACGAGCTCGTTGGACTAGTTGCCGGCGATCGGCGGTAGTGGGCGGCGGACGGTGGACGGCGATTGATGGCAACCACAATGATGGTAATAGATGAAGAAGAAGAAAAGGGAACAAGAAAAAAAGAAAATACAAAGAGAAAATATGGGCTTGATTCTAGAATCGTTCCCAGGAACAAGAATCAATTTATTATTATTATTATTATTATTTATTCTTGATTTTGTTTCAAATCTACTTTCTTGAACAAAAAAAATATAAATTTGTTCCCAAGAACACAAATTTTACCAAACACAATTCTGTTCCAAAACTACTATCAAGCCCCGATCTTCAAGCGCACACCCATCTCTTGGTGGTTGATAAAATTTGTGACTTTTCAGGACGAGTTGCCGACCCTTTCATTTTATTGCACATGCATAAGCGAATAATAAATCCCTTGACAGTAACCATATCAAAATAGAAAAGTAGGACAACATATTTAGAAACAAAACATGCTTTTATATACACACTGAGTCATATACAAAAGTCAATAACCACAAGCCTACAAAAGACTAGTTCCCAAAAAAAAAAGGCTATCCTATCTAACCTACTCTCCAAGTCACCTCAGCTTGGCTCCAGACCTTCCACTCTACAGCCTTGAAAATTGAGCCCATGACGGGGTGAGATATAAATCTCAGTGAGTTCACTCTCTAAACCCCGATTAGGAGGGTAATATGCCTAACATCGTCCTAATCACACAATCATACAACTATATAGACTTACCTTGTCTCAGATCTACCCTACAGGCTAGCACAGTTTACATACATCATGCATAAAATCGATGCACATAACAATTGAAACACTTCACTCAACTGTATAAATCACAAGGGTCCCAATTATAATGCCAAACCATTATGACACGTCACATACTATGCCACACAGTTTTGTCTCATAATCAGGTGCATCAAACTCCAATAATCATGCGTTCCAATTGTTAATTTCGCCCATTTAGAGTATGGCCTACTTGAAGTTCGACGATCTAATGGCGTAACCAGGCATCGTCTCTTCCCCATTAAGTACGGCTACGTTTTTCAAAGACGACTTTTGCGAAAGAGCGTAGGTTCAAAATCTACTGTGACCCAAAACCCAATGAGTAGGTAACCCGTATAGGGAACGAGTTCTCTTAATCAACACATGACCATTCAATCTCGACCCAAGACACTATGGATTGCACTCAAATGCCTCAATTAAAATAGTGATCCTAACCTTTTTTTTTGGTAACCTAGGGAAGGCCCGGGTTCTCTAAACCAACACAGTCACCACCAATCTCTGCCTCGGTAAGTCGCTTGATGACACCGTGGATCGAATGCTGGATCTCTCGTGAAAGGAAATGCCTCAATTAAAATGATGTAATCCTATATTTTTTCGTATTAAAATATCCGGTAAAAATATTCGTGTGTGGGTACATGATCAAATTGAATCTGGAAAATTCATAACATTCTTTTTAAAATCCACTATTTTATTTAGTATATTAAACTATTTTTAGTGTTAAAACTCGACACCCAAGATTTTTTGAATAAATATTGAAATTCACAAATTTTGGAATTAAATACTCAAAATTCCAATCGGCACTCAATTTGCACAAATTATCATCCAATTACATAAATTGAACACACCATTGCAATCAGCATGAAATTAGTCACCGGCTATCCCGATCTAATTTCCGGAAAATATTTATTAATTAATTAATTACTAAAATTAATTAAACCAATCAATTTAAATACAAAAAATATAAACTTAGGCCAAAAATTGCTAATCTAACCACCTATTGAACTAATTAAATTATCCTAACCATTCTAAATATAAGGCTACCTAATAGGCTAACTAATTTTAAGCTCTAACCACTTAATTCACTAATCTAACTAACCTAAATTAATTAAATAAACTAAAACTACACTAATCTAATCTTAAATTAATATAAACACCCATTAAACATTATTAGCCTACTAAATAAAGTTTAGTCCAAAACTCACCGGTTTAGCGCGAAAATCGGTTCACCGCGACGGTGGTGCAATGGCGGTTGAAGATTGGGCCCATGGCAACACCGATGGGAACTTGGGCTGGGTTGAAAAACCTTGCAAGCCCACAACAACTGCTGGGCTTGGCTGAGCTTAATTGATGGGCCTTGACGCAAGGGCTGGGCTGATTTTCGAGATGCATGAAATTCACGGGTTGGATTCCATGGGCTGAATGTGGGCTGGAAATTGGTGGGCTAAAATTTGGATTGAATTGTGGGCTGGGCTCATTGGTTGGTAATGGGCTGGCTTCGGTGGAGATGGGCTGAAGAGATCAAGCAGGAGCTTCGGTGGGTGGTGTCACACGGACGGTTGGCCATTGCTGGGCTAAAACATGAGGTCGAGAGGAGCTGCTTTGATCAATGATGGGGCTTCGGCGGGCAAAGGTTGACTCGAGTAGGGTTGAAGACACGGAAGAAGGTGGCAGCTGGTGCACGCAGGCTCTACAAGGGTCAATAATGGGGCTTCGGTGGAGCTGGAGTTGACCGGGCGTGCTGGCAGTAGAGAAAATGGAGCAAAGAGGGGGCAATCTGGGCTTGTCGATGGGGACGTTGGTAGAAGCTGAGGAAATCGAAGGAAACTGAGGTAGAGAAGGATCGGTGGCCATTGACTGGGACGTGGCAGCTAGGATGGCTTGGTTGGAGAGAGAGACAAGTGGTGGTGGTAAAGCAAAGAAGCGAGATCGAGAAGGAGGGAAAGGGAAGCAAGTTCTGGCGGAGAGAGAGAGGAACGACGGAGCTGCTTCAAAGGAAGAAATGAAGGAAAACGAAAAGCAAAGCATAAACGGATGGAGTTGGCGTCGAAGGGGAGAAGGA
Source organism: Eucalyptus cladocalyx (assembly GCA_017140615.1). NCBI lineage: Eukaryota > Viridiplantae > Streptophyta > Magnoliopsida > Myrtales > Myrtaceae > Eucalyptus > Eucalyptus cladocalyx. The sequence goes on along the minus strand of CM029520.1, from coordinate 15,404,031 downwards.
AAAAGCTAAAGGAGGAGGGGCAGCTTGTGGCGTGCTCGGCAAGCTTGGAGAGCTTAAAGTCAGACATCTTTATCCATCCCCTTAATTGCTTTGTCCCCTATTTATTTCTAGCAATTTAACCCACAATTAAATCAAATTTGAAGCCAAAATTCCAGCCCTCTTCCTAGGATCCGAATTTCACACTTGAGCTTCAATTCCTCACCAAATTTCCCAAATTTGGTGTCCAATTTTTGATGAAGAAGAAGTCCCCAAGATTTCTGCAAGTCCCCTTCATCAAAAATCTTGGTAAGGAGGCCAAAAATCCATTCGATTTTGCCCATCCGAATTTCTGTTATTTTCCAAATCGTCCGAAACAATTTTCCGTAAAAATCTTGAACTCTCAAAAAATTCTTCGGAAGATGAGTCAATGTTCCTAAAATAAATTGTGACATGATAGAATTTTTAATTTCTGAAATTTGGTTCAAATTTGCAGTTAATTTCAGTTTGATGCGATTTTAGCGTGACCTAATCTACTAGGTAGTTTTTAAGAATTTTTAGTGCAATTGATCTGTGATCGATTATTTTTAAGCCACAAAGCACATTTTCGACACATTGGCGACTCTCAGTTGTCGTAAAAATCTCGAGATTTCAAATACATGCATAAGTACCCAAAACGACAGAAAAATCGATCTAGTGCCAATCGACGAGAATTTTGCAATCAGGTGGAATCACTCACACACTAATCACATACCTCTATCAAATCGACCTATCTTCAGTCTCTGATCGATTTTTGATAGTATCGTAATGACCCTTGCAGATCAACACGGTCGAGTAGTCGATTCCTGGTCAAATCTCAAGTCTATTGAGTTTAGAATCCCTTAATTGCTCCCCCAGATAGTCTAGTTATCTCATGAGTGATTAACTTGAAGAATAGCGCTATAAGTGCATTGATGAAAGGCCCAATCTATTTAATTGAAAACAAAATCTGAAGATTCAGGCTGTCACAACTACTCTTGAGAACAAAAGAATATAAACTTTTATTATTTGGTCGATTACCAAATAGGGCCTTAAACACTAGTGGCAATTAGTTCCAGAGCAAGACCAAGTTCAATTTTTGCTCTTTATAGATTTTAGCCAAGCTATTGCCTTTATCTACTACTTTTTTGTTTGTAAACCCACCCATTAATATCCATAAGCTCAAAAAGAGAGTATTTTAAAAGAAAATACTGCTCTCTCCGAAAAAAAAAAAAAATCTTGACAAACATTATTGAGAAATGATCAAAATCTTTTATAGCTTTAGAGCTAATGCAAACCTGAAGCAGGTTTTCCTAACGTCTATTCCTAGAGAGCTCTCCCAACAAGTCAAGAGATCATTTCTCAACAAACAAAGAAGAATTGTGGATATTCCCTTTGGAGAAATACAGCAAGAAATCCATCTCTGCCTCAATGATCTATGTCTTAGACATTAAATGATGAAAACTTACATCAGAGACAATTGAGAGCTTAATGGTGTCTACTCACGCCAACATCTAAAGATCAAATACTCTAAAAAAGATTATGATGGCACCTGTGGAAAATATTCCGAAAAAAAGAAGCATTTCAAAAAGTACAAAATTGGAAGGCCCAAGCATGGACCTAATTACCCTCGAAGAAAGAAGAAATGATGATTCCTACAAAGAAAGAAAGACAATCAGACTGCAACAAATCAATTAGATGCTTCATCCACAACAAAATGGATCATTTCACCAAAAAATTTCTCCCAAGAAAAAAAAGGTCAGAATCACTTGATACACCATATTAAAATAGAAATTGGTATATCACCTGAAAATGATGATGTTGAGTCATTATTTTCCATTGATGAAAACCCATTTGAACAAATTCTTTGTGTTATTTCTTGCTATCAAACTTCTAGTGAAACTGATTTTGATTTAGACTCTAAAAACCTTTTTTCATATATCTTTCATCTCTTTAGAACAAGACCCCATTATATATTCTAGTCAAGTTCATTGTCCCAATTTTTTTGTAAAAATTTTCACCTTAAAGTTTGCTAAACCAATCACAATCATTGCTATTATAGATAATGGTACTAGTTTTTCGATTCTAGACACTAAGGTTCTTCCTAAAGAATACTGAACTTCCTATGTTTGATATTTCAATTCTACCTTAAGAGATATCTTTTCTACAAATATATGAACCACACCAATAACTATCCAGCTCTTTCCTCAGTGTTCTATAACTACAAAAATTTTAGGATCTAGTCTTCCCAACAAAGATTTGATCATTGATTGGGATGTTGAATTCCATCTTATTGGCCATCATTTCCTAGTGGGAATTGGTTCCTCAACTAATGATAAGTAATACGAGATCGATAGTAATGAGGGACTTTCGAGAGTTGGATTTTGAGAGCATTGAGGTTGCTTCCTTTGGGTGAAAGGACGGCCATGTCACCCCGTTCATGTTGGTTTTGGTGTGTGACAAAATCTGTGTCTAAAGTGACGGTAATTGATTTTAACATATTCCTTTTCTAAGGAACTGCTCTTATACTTGAAGAGCTTCGGCCCCTCTTGTAATATTTGGATATTTTGGAGCAAGTAAGAAAAATAAAATGAAGGTGGGGTCCACAAGCAAAAGAAAGAAAAAAAAAAAAAAAGATGTTTGACCTAGTCAACAAAAGGAGAAGAAAAGGGGACGTTCAGCAGAATAAAATGAAGAGGCTGTGAGCTCTCATGAGCGCAAAAAGAAAGGCGAAAGAAATGAGATAAAAGAAAAGCAAGAAAAGGAAAGAAAGAAAGGGGTTTTGCAAGCACATGCCACTGTATCTCGCCAACCCCAATCAACTTCATTTAGCAACACCCTAGTAAGTGCGCACACCCTCATTCATCCAATCAAAGTAGTTTTGGATTTAGTGCTAGAAATTCAAAATTATGTGAAATTTGAGCCGCAAAATCCTATTTTTGAGTCAGTAAGCTACGCGCATGTGTGTTTATGATAGTTTAGAATGTCATGAAACTGTAGGATTTTATAGATTTTGATTTGAGCTTACAGTTTGCCAAAAACAAAAACTCAAAGTTTCCCGCACATGATAAACAATGTCTGTCTAGCAATTTCGGGGCCATATTTTGTTGCCTTTTGGCTTGATTTTGGAACAGTTGATTGTAGTATGTTGAAAGAACTTTCTATTGATTGTAAGGTGGAGAAAGTTATGGCATGATCAAGTTTTGTGCTTAAGCTCTGAATTGTGGATGACTTGAATAATCACTTTAGATGTGCGATTTTTTTTTTTCGGCATATAGGTGTTGTTTTATTCATAATTTAGTCTAATTGTTAGTTGAGATGGCATTTTACTTGATTTTGGCACTATTTTTCGCTTATATGATAGAGTGCGAGTTCGTTGATTTGAGTGAGTCTTGTTATTTGGTTTAGGGCATATCCAAGTCAATGGGACTATTTCTTTGTTGCATAAAAGTCGAATCAAGCAGTAGTACCTTGTTGATTTTGAAATGGCATGGTAAAACATTTTTGGAAATGGCTTATGAGTCGATCATTATGCAATGGATTGAGGAAATTCTTTATGAAAATAATTCTTTTGTTACATGTTATATGTTTGGATTTGTGAGGAATTGAAAAAGGCATTGTTTGAAATAACTTGAAATGATTATTTGTAAATACCTCAATCAAATGTTTTGTGAAAGAATTGCCAAAATTTATGGGTATGGATTCATGAAATGCTCTAAGAAACACATTATGTTTGATAAATTGAGTTGCAAAAGTTGATTCGGTTTGGTTTGCAAAATTAGGTTATGAAATGGATCAAGGTCTTTATTGTGAATTTATTCTATGAAATGATATGAGAAATATTTTCCGAAAAAAAAAAAGTATTTCTATCAAAGGAACGGAGTTACGAAAGGTTATATAATTGGTTTGAGAGCCCAACAAGAGGCTTGTGGGTATGCACATGCTAGTTTAAAATATCCTTGTGGGCCGAACCACATGCTAATAATGGGTAGAGACCTTGCCAAAGAGGGAATCGTGGTTGTATTGTCACTAAGTATTGTGTCGTGACCATGGTTTAATATTAAGCAAATGGTTGGTTGATGGATGGACCATCAGCATGTGGTTTCATATGAGATAGATCAATGGAATAAACCATTAATACTTGGCATGTAATGAAATGGATCATTGGCGTGTGAATTAATGAAATTAATTAAGGGATTGGACCATTGATAGTTGTTATGATATTATTGATTTAACAAATTAAGCAATATAACATATTTTTGTCTAGTATATGTATTATATTGTAGATTTGGGTTAAATGAGTTATGCTTTGGTTTTATAAAGTGTATAGTGGGGTGCTCAATCTACTTAGAAGAGATATGCACTACTCACTAAGCTGTGGGTACTCATCCCTCTATTTTTTTCCAATTTTTTCAAGTCCTTCAGCTAGCAATAAGTAGTACAAAAGTGATAGCAATGAGAGGACTTTTGGAGAGATGGGATTTTGGTGGTTTAAGGCCGCGTCCTTTGAGTCAAAGAACAGCCATGTCATCCCCATTTTTGATGGTTTTAGGATGTGACACCTCTCATTTAAGCCTGTCACCAAGGTTTCCGACGGTCATTCCTAAACTGTACAAGAATTTCCCACTGGCCAAAGCCAAATGAAAAGGAGCTCTTTCTCCAAAGGCTGCATTATATGATGACGGGTTCCGGGCATGTACATTGCTTCACTGAACCTTATGTCATTCTAGAACTCACTTTGATTGCTCTTGTTTTAGACATTTACAAGAATGGATCTCCCAAAGAAGTAGCAGAACAACCTCCTGCTGGAACAAGCCACGCATTTGATCGTTTTTCGCCTTTATTCAACACTAAGATCCCTACAAAAGAGCGAAATCTCTTCCAGCGGCAACGATCTCGAGTATGTATATGCTACCATCATCATTAGCTTGAAAGGGGTGGTGACAAAACGTGGAAATTGAAATCAAGGCGCCATCTGTTATATTATGTCTCAAGTTTGAGCCCGTGGGATTAATATGCATAAATCTGGCCTTGTGATGTCTTCGAATTTTTGTTCCGGCATTAATCTCATCTCTTCGTACGTACGCGTAGAAGAAAGAAGCCAAAGGAAGTTGCATGGGGTTTTTAAATTCTTCAAGCATGCAAGTGAAGTCAGAGAAGAGAGATTTTCGGCCAGCAAAGTCTTTGAAGAGAGATTGTCTTTTGCCGAAAATGAGGGCATCCACAATCTTTAGCATTAAATGAAGGACCCACCACCTGCTGTAAGTGCATGATGAAGACGCATGAAGAAGACTCCTTTACGTTTGCTTCTCTCCGGGAACAAGAAATTTGAAGACTGCAGCCGCACCTCTTTTCACGGATCAATGGCACACGTTTGCTGACTATTATCCCTCATCTCTGCCGCCTCATTAAATGCTTGCCCATGCACATGCATGATCAGCATGCATAACTACAAATATGGTGGGCGTTGCCGATTGCAGCTTGTCTGTGGGCGCTGCGCTGCATTTAATGAGGCCATTTATTTTCATTTGTTCTCTGCCCTTCTCCCTATATAAGGAGAAGACGTCGAAGATGCAAACGAGAGCGAACGAAAAGAGCTCGACAGAGAGCAAGAGCAAAGAGCTCGAGAGAGTGCGAGAGACGAGAGAGCTCAGAGAGGTTTTGTGCTGAGTTGAGTCCATTGAGTGAGTTGTTAAACACCGTGGGGATTGGGTATAAAGTAGGGTTGGGAAACACTTGAGTGCATATGTGTGATTATAATCCTGTAATTCTCCGATTTATAGTGGATTGATTTGCTGGCTTTCCCCGTGGACGTAGGTTCCGACACTCGGACCAAACCACGTAAATTTCCGGTGTCCTATCCTTTTATTGTTCCTCATTTTATTTCGATCGATTTCTATAGCTCCCGACATAATTGCAAAATACGCGATCCGCTTCCGCTGCGACGCCGATTTACAACAATTGGTATCAGAGCTAAGACTTTGCAATTATGTCTGGAGCAAAAGTAGAGATTGAGAAATTTAACGGGAGGAACAACTTCGGGTTGTGGAGCGTCAAGATGAAGGCGCTATTAACAACTCAAGGATTAGCCAAGGCATTGGAGGGCAAGGCTCGGTTGCCGAAACAATGCGAGATGCTGAAAAGGACGAGCTAATGGAGAAGGCCATGAGTATCATCCTGTTGAACTTATCGGATGAAGTGCTAATAGAGGTGGCCGAAGAGGAGGATGCCGCAGCGTTATGGGCTAAACTTTAGGCCCTCTATGTAAAGAAGGGTTTGAACAATCGCTTATATATGCTGAAGAGAATGTTCCATTTCGATATGCGAAGGTACGTCCATTAGATCCAACCTAGATGAGTTTAATAAACTCATGATGGACTTGAAGAATGTTGGCAAGATTTTAGATGATGAAGAACAAGGCATGATGTTGTTGGCGTCTCTACCGGAGTTATGGGAGCACTTTACTGACTCCTTGTTACAAGGGCGTACTACGATTACCTCAGAGGAGGTAAAATCTGCCCTGTTTTCAAAGGAGTGGCAGAGAAGGTTGCGTGATGACAGTCTAGCGCAAGATGTAGCGCATGGATTGGTGATTCGAGGTAGAGACCAACATCGGAGGCCCAGCAACAGAAGCCAAAGCAAGAGTAGGTCGAAGTCACGACATAGAAAATCAAAAGGTCGCGTGAAGTGCTTCGAATGTCACGAGGAGGGGCACATAAGGAGAAATTGTCCAAAGCTAAGAAATAAAGGCATTTGGCAAAATGCCACAAGCAGTGTGGCGAATGTTGCCGAGGAGAGTACTAGTGATGCCGAAGCTGTCCTATGTGTATCTACGAGTTCGTCAAGAGACGAATGGGTGCTAGATTCTGGATGTTCCTATCATATGACTCCTCACAAAAACTGGTTCACTACCTACCAGACTGCAGATGGTGGTAGAGTTCTTTTGGGGAATAATGCAGCCTGCGAGGTTGTAGGGATAGGAATAGGAATAGTTCGGATCCGAATGCATGATGGCGTAGAACGGATGTTGACAGATGTAAAGCATGTACTGAAGCTCAAGAAGAGCCTTATTTCTTTGGGAACACTCGATGACCTTGGGTGCAAATACACAGCTGAAGGTGGAGTGCTGAAGATTTCTCGAGGTGCCCTGACAGTGATGAAAGGGAAAAAGGCGAATTCTCTCTATCATTTACTGTGAGAAACCGTGATCGGAGTTGCTGCAGTTTCATCAGGTGAGTCAGACTCAAATTTGACTCAGTTATGGCATATGCGATTGGGACACATGAGTGAGGCAGGTATGACAATGCTGAGTGAGAAGGGGTTGCTGAAAGGTTAGAAGACAGGAAAGCTGGACCTGTGTGAGCACTGCATCTTCGGGAAGCAGCGTCGTGTTAAATTTGGTACAGCTCTACATTCGACCAAGCAACCAATAGAATACATTCATTCAGATGTTTGGGGACCGTCTCCAGTTCCATCGAAAGGAGGTGCCAGATATATGTTGACATTCATCGACGATTACTCAAGGAATGTATGGGTGTACTTCCTGAAGCACAAATTTGAGGTATTTGATCGGTTCAAGAAATTTAAGGGCGATTGAGAAGCGATCAAGTAAACAAATCAAGTGCCGAGAACCGATAATGGCATGGAGTTACGTGGTAAGGACTTTACCGAGTTACGCAAAAGGAAGGGATTGTGAGACACCGCACGGTTCCCGGACACCACGGTAGAATGGCGTAGCGAACGGAAGAACAAAACTCTACTCGAGCGAGCTCGGTGCATGCTTTCGCATGCAGGATTGGGCAAGGAATTTTGGGCCGAAGCAATAAATATGGCGTGTTACTTGATTAATCGATCTCCATCTTCTGCTATTGAGTGGAAGACTCCTGAGGAAGTATGGTCGGGGAAACCTGTTGATTACTCCGGATTACGATTATTCAGATGTCCTGCGTATGCTCATGCGAGAGATGGTAAGCTTGAGCCGAGGGCGAAGAAGTGCATATTTCTGGGTTATGCACAAGGGTGAAAGGCTACCGGGTTGTGGTGCACCGATCCCGAGATCACCCGGTTTTATAATCAGCAGAGACGTGATCTTCGACGAGACTGCAATGCTTCAAAAGAAGAATCTTGAGACTCAACCAGCAAAGCAAACGGATCATGGTGTTAGAAGTGAGGTGGAGATTCAGGCGGAGTCTCCAAAGACCTCAGAGGTAACACAGGAAGAGATTGCAGATGAGGCCACAATTCCCGAAGATGGTGATATGCGAACAACCAGCGAGCCACAACACAACATAGCCACGGGAGACAAAGAAGGCAAATTAAACCACCGGTACGTTATGGTTATACCGATATTGCCTATGCATTAACCGTAGGTGATGAGGTGGAGATGGATGAGCCTTCATCTTATTCTCGAGGCGATGGCTAGTCTTTGAGTCATCACAGTGGCTAGAGGCTATGAGTGAAGAAATAGAATCACTCTATTGAAATCAGACATGGGAGTTGGTCAAAGTACCCAAAATTCAGAAAATTGTCGGATGCAAATGGGTCTACAAACGGAAAGAGGGCATTCCCGGTGTAGAGGCAGCTAGGTTCAAGGCGAGACTTGTTGCGAGGGGGTATACTCAACGAGAGGGCATCGACTACAATGAAGTGTTCTCTCCTGTGGTAAGGCATACCTCTATTCGTGTATTACTTGCCTTAGTTGTTGCACAGGATCTTGAGCTGGAGCAGCTAGATGTGAAAATGGCATTTCTTCATGGTGAATTGGAGGAACAAATTTACATGAAGCGGCCTGAGGGATTTGCTATTCCAGGTAAGGAAGACCATGTTTGCTTACTGAAGAAATCCTTGTATGAATTGAAACAATCTCCTAGACAATGGTATAAGCGTTTTGATGCTTTCATGACTAGTCAAGATTATTCAAAAAGTCAGTTTGATAGTTGTGTTTATTTTAGGAGATTGGAGGATGGGTCTTTGATTTATTTGCTATTATATGTTGATGATATGTTAATAGCAGCTAAACATATGTATGATATTGATGTGTTGAAGCGGCAGTTGAGTGCTGAGTTTGAAATGAAAGAATTAGGTGCTGCTAAGAAAATATTGGGTATGGAAATTTTGCGTGACAAAGCTGCAGGAACGTTGCGTTTGTCTCAAAAGAAATACATTGAGAAGATCGTGGCACGTTTCAATATGCAGTCAACAAAATTTGTAAGTACCCTTTTAGCCGCACATTTTAAACTTTCTGATAGGTTATCACCGCAAACTGAGGAGGAGGAGGAACATATGTTCCGTGTTCCTTATTCTAGTGCAGTTGGTAGTATTATGTATGCCATGGTATGTACTAGATCTAACATTTCATAGGCCGTAAGTGTTGTCAGCCGTTACATGAAGCACCCAGGTAAGACGCATTGGGAAGCCGTGAAATGGATCCTCAGATATCTAAAGGGGACAGCAGACGTTGGCATTATGTATCGGAGGAACATCAATGGCAATGAGACCACAGGGTATGTGGATTCAGATCACGCCGGTAACTTGGATGATCGCAGATCACTAGCAGGGTACGTGTTTACACTAGCAGGTGGTGCAATAAGTTGGAAAGCGTCTTTACAAGATGATGTTGCATTGTCCTCGACTGAGGCGGAGTACATGGCACTAACTTTTGTTGCAAAGGAGTCGATATGGTTAAGAGGTTTGCTCTCGGACCTTGGACTGGAGCAGAAAAGTGTCACCATACACTGTGACAATCAAGGTGCGATATATTTGGCTTACAATCCAATATATCATGAGCGAACAAAACATATCGACATCAGGTACCATTTCATCCGAGATGTCATAGCGATGGGTAAAATTGTTGTGAAGAAAATAGCAACAGCGGAGAACCCAGCAGATATGATGACGAAGCATATTCCTTCAGCAAAGCTCGAGCTCTGTATGAGCTCGATTGGCGTCTGTAGAGTATGAGCGCCCATCGGGGCATTGGGAGAGCCGAGCATGAAAAATAATCACTATAACTTGGCCTTAAACGTTGAGCCAAGGTGGAGAATTGTTATATTATGTCTCAAGTTTGAGCCCGTGGGATTAATATGCATAAATCTGGCCTTGTGATGTCTTCGAATTTTTGTTCCGGCATTAATCTCATCTCTTCGTACGTACGCGTAGAAGAAAGAAGCCAAAGGAAGTTGCATGGGGTTTTTAAATTCTTCAAGCATGCAAGCGAAGTCAGAGAAGAGAGATTTTCGGCCAGCAAAGTCTTTGAAGAGAGATTGTCTTCTGCCGAAAATGAAGGCATCCACAATCTTTAGCATTAAATGAAGGACCCACCACCTGCTGTAAGTGCATGATGAAGACGCATGAAGAAGACTCCTTTACGTTTGCTTCTCTCCGGGAACAAGAAATTTGAAGACTGCAGCCCACCTCTTTTCGCGGATCAATGGCACACGTTTGCTGACTATTATCCCTCATCTCTGCCGCCTCATTAAATGCTTGCCCATGCACATGCATGATTAGCATGCATAACTACAAATATGGTGGGCGTTGCCGATTGCAGCTTGTCTGTGGGCGCTGCGCTGCATTTAATGAGGCCATTTATTTTCATTTGTTCTCTGCCCTTCTCCCTATATAAGGAGAAGACGTCTGAAGATGCAAACAGAGAGCGAACGAAAAGAGCTCGACATAGAGCAAGAGCAAAGAGCTCGAGAGAGTGTGAGAGACGAGAGAGCTCAGAGAGGTTTTGTGCTGAGTTGAGTCCATTGAGTGAGTTGTTAAACACCGTGGGGATCGGGTATAAAGTAGGACTGGGAAACACTTGAGTGCACATGTGTGATTATAATCCTGTATTTTTCCGATTTATAGTGGATTGATTTGCTGGCTTTTCCCGTGGACGTAGGTTCCGACACTCGGACCGAACCACGTAAATTTCTGGTGTCCTTTAATTTTATTGTTCCTTGTTTTATTTCGATCGATTTCTATAGCTCTCGACATAATTGCAAAATTACGATCCGCTTCCGCTGCGACACCGATTAACAACACCATCAATGACGTGAGAATTGAATGCAACACGCGGAGGTCGATTGGAAGTGGAGGAGATGAGAAGCTTGGAAAGGTAATGCGTTGTCGACCAGAGAGGCATCCAATGGAGGAGGGAGGGCGGTGGCCCACCGTGAGCCGCCGTGTCGTTCTCCTCTCTCCGCCTCCGCCCTTTCCCCGCCATCACACACTCTCTCTCTCCCCGAAAAATGAGAAAATTGATTGTTGGTCGTGTGTTTTGTGCGTAATTATGACGGCAGTCCCTACTTTTTCATTTATTATAATTGACAACCATACTTTCTAATTGCTTTCGATGTCACCCCTCAGTTGGTTTTGGTGTCCCCTTTGGGCATGGGGAAGAAAAGGTGAGTGATAAAGTTTGTCTTATAACATTCATGTGCCGCATAGGAGCCGCCGATTCCTGGTTTATTTTAGTTGATTTTTTTCCCTTTAAATCATCTATTAACCGAAGGATGTCGTTGATGGGTTTCATCTCCGATGCTTACAATGTGAATATGTAATGTTTGTCACTATCTCAACATGTCCAGTTAAAGTTAGATATAAATATCGTCGAATCATATGGTATTTATGTTTCTCATTCATCTGATCTTTAATCTCTCGAGCAAAAAGATGTGTAGAGAATACCATTTGTCATCCATTGAAATAATACCGACTTTGGAGTGGTTTAAGTTCACCTAGTTAGAAGTGAAACCCTAGAAGTTGAAATGCATTTTAGTACAATATCGCCTATAATAAGCATGAGAGAGGGGGAGCCAAAAAGGGAAACAATCATACTTTGAGGTTTAGTTGATTTAGTTTTAGTAGCTTCACACATGACTCGAGCAAATCCTGAAAATTAACTTTCTCTTATTGGGTGGTTCATACTTAGAATGTGTTTGTCTCGTGTAAAAATTTATGACAAAGGTTTTCGTGGAAATCGATTCCAAAGAAAATTGATAATTTTCATTTATTTGGTGGCATATGTTGATAATTTTCATTTATTTAGTGGCATATGGAAAAGGTACGTTTGAAAACATTTTCGGATGTTTAATTCTCATTTGAAATAACATACATTGAAGAAGGTAAGAAGCGAGCATTTGTGAAGAGACTTGCCATGCTTGGGAAATGATTCATTTATTGAGAAAGTAGGAATTTTTATTTTTTGGTTTGTTTTCCTAATTTTAAGGATATAATTATCAAAAAAAATTTAAACATATTATAATTATGTCAATTTGGTTCTAATTTTTTTTTTCTGCCAATTCAATTCTAAACATTTTGTATTTGTATCAATTCAGTCCATCCGATCAATTTTAGCCAATCGACATTGACATGAACACTAACTAGCACTAGCCATCCGACTGACACTAACATAGACAATTTTTTGTCAATATTTTATTTATTTCGAATATTTTAATTAATGTTTTACTTTTTTATTTCTTTCTCTATCTTTTTTCCCACCTTGCTTGGGCAAGATCCGGCAAGGTTAGCCTTGCTAGCCAATGGCAAGGCTAGCCCCATCAGCCACTTTCGAGATCTCAAACTTCCCCCACAAGACACAGTAAAATTGGAAGTTACCCATCAATTCTTATGCGTAATCTCTACTTCCCAACTAACCACATCTAACCACTAGGGTTTGCCCAGTGGCCATCCTTCCAACATGGAAGGGGGAAGTTGAGGGGGAAGTCGGGGGTTCGAATCCCTTCTTCCTTAGGAGAGATTTCGGTGGGGACAATTTAGTTTCAAGTGTGGGTTTCGACTCCTACACTCTGCAATAAGACATGGCAAAAATATGAGAGTGAGTAAGAGTAGAAATTGAATAAGATCGAAAAAAAAAAAAAAACAAACAAACAAACAAAGACTAACAACATCTCAATCACAAACATTGATTTACTCTTTCCTTCCACATCACTAAAACCTCAAATGCCAAGTAAACAAATGGACAAAAGTCAAAAGAGTATTGAGACATGAACCCAGGCAAGGATATCATCTACTTTATCTTCATCCTCGTTACCATCCATCTTCTTCACACAAAAAGATGGACATCAATATCATGTCCATGATGCTCTACTCCACGGCCCTCATTCCAGTCACTCTCTTTGTTGTTTGTGCACTCCTCCTAAAAACCTTCATTGGCAAGTCCCTTCGTAACTCTAAGGATCCATTCATTTAACAAAAAATATCATGTTTTCAGAAAATATTTTCTAGGAAATCATTTTCCAAGAAAATAACTATATTTTCTGATATTCGACTGAAACTTAAAATTTGAGTAGAAAATATTTTCCATTGTTCATTATCTAATTTGATTTTTTGGGAAAAATTACCAAAAAAAATTAATTTTTAATATTTTTAATTGACCAAAAAAACTTAATTTTAATTTTTTAGTATTTTTTTTTTCAAATTGAATTTTTAATTATTTTTATTTTTAAAAATCGAATATTTTATTTATTTATTTTTATTTTTCTCTTTTTCTTTTCCTCCCACCTTCCTCCTCCTCCTTCCTCCATTGTTGCGTGCCTCAACGTGGTCGACTACACGGCGGCCGACCAAGACATAATCGCTAGATTCGACGAGCTTGAGGCTCAACCAATCTTGGCAAGCCACGAGCTCGCCGGCCAATGGACGCAGCTCGCCTGGATTGGCCGAGCTCAAGCCTTGCCCTAGCGGGATCTAGCCTTGGGCGAGGCTTGGAGTTGGCCTATGGCCGGTCGCCAATCGGCGACCAGCCAAAGAAAGAATTAAACTCAATTTTTTAAAAAAAAAAAAAAAAAAAAAAAAAAAAAAAAAAAGAGGAAGAGGGAACACAAAGAAACTAAAAAAAATTATTAGAATTTTTAAAAAAAGAAAAGGGAGGAGGAGGAGGAGGAGGAAGTGAGAGTTTATAGAAATATCGGATAACAGAGATCAAGTGGAAAAAAAATGTTTTCTACTTTTCAAAAGTAGAGAACATTTTCTCCTAGTTTAGAAGACTTATTTCCCATCATGGAAAATGTTTTCCCCAAACAATTCATTATTCATAAAACAAAGTTGGAAAATTAAAAAAAAAAAAAAACGTTTTCCCGGAAGTTATTTTCCATGAAACAAACGGAGCCTAAGTATCCGGCCATTTGCAGAACGTTCTTCAGTGGACTTGTCTACTTCAACCGACTCTACGATTACATGACCGGATTCGGGAGGAGATCTACTACGTTTGGTTTCCTCGCGTCGGACCGGAGTCTACACAGTTAATACGAGGAACATTGAGCACCTATTAAAAACCAACTTCAATAAGTACACAAAGGGAAAGTATGACATCAATATAATGAAGGATTTGTCCGGGGAGGGGATTTTTGTGGTGGATGGAGAGAAGTGGAAGAAGTAGAGGAAGGTCGCGAGCTTTGAGTTTGTGACGAGGGTGCTCAGAGATTTTAGTCGTTGCGTGTTCAGGAAGAATGCTGCGAAGCTGGTCAAGATCGTGGAGGAGCTATCGGCTGCTTCAGGGGGATTCGATATGCAAGTGAGTAGTTTCGATTTTTGGATGGCGAGAACTCAACGATGATCAAAACCACTCTGAAAGAAACATAAGGCGAATGGAATCGAACATAAAGACTGTATATTTCCGACAGAATATCGAAATATACTGAAGTTGGTCATCCGGATTTGACAGATATGTACCTTTGCCTGAAAATGATTGGAATATTGAGGTGTTTTGCTTATATTCGGTATGTAATGTAAGTTCGTCAGGCTTTGTAACAATGCCAATAAAATTTTATTTTCATAAAGCCTTTTGAGGGGCTAGCAAGCTGGTAAGTCCCTAGAACTAAAAATGGTTTTCAAGCTCATCCAATAATTAGCCATCCAGCAATTAATTATATCATTGACGTACCAATCTGATAATCATCTAATTGGCTTCGGCTTGTTAAGGAAAGTCAGCAGAAGAACAAAAGCAAGGAAGAAGAGGTCTCTCGACTAATGCTATCATCAATACCAGGAAGAACAGAGGAAGCCAAGAACAGAGGAAGCAAGACATACAAGAGTGATAAAGAGAAAACATATGCAGAAGAAGAAGAAGAATATGTACATACTGTCGAGAACAATGAGAAGAAAACTGGTTATGAAAATTCTGCATAAAGCTGTTAATTTTGATTAGTCTTGGCTAGTCAATCTAGAATAGTTCGTTACTGGAAGTTAGTCAAAGTTTGTTTCAGTTAGTTACTTTTTTCTTCAACTGTATGCATATCTGTAAAACAGAATTCCAGAGTTAGTCCTTGTATATAAAAGGCTAAGCTCTCAGTTGTACGATAATCAAGGAAAAAGTGAATAGAAAGAAAGTTCTTCAGCTCAAGATCTCTCTACAGATTCTTCATCTTGTTTTCTTCTCTACGCATAAACTTCTTCACGGCTGAGCTGGACCTATTCGTAAGAATATATACTGAGAACAGGTTTTGCTATTATGTGTAGTAAAGCACTTGGTTAAATGTCTAAACTATCACAAATTTAGGGAAAGAAGAATGGTTCTCCTCGTGTGATGAAAGAAATGAGATATCCTATGACAAAAACTAGATCTCTCGAAACTGATACAGAATACCATCATAATTTGCTTTAAAATATATGGCCAAAGTAGTGTTCTAAAGAAGGTCGCGATCATAATGAAGAAGCTATTGTCAAAGGAAGTTGGCTGCCGGACCTGATTGTCCATCCTTTGCGATTTCGTTATGCCTCAATTGCCAGTAAACAAAGTTGCTGTTGGGATGCATTTTGCGGGGTCTTCAATGACTTCACCCAAATGAAAACGAAACCAATTAAATGGGTAAGGAGAAATGGAACAACTAATTTTGGAATCTGCACCATTAGTCGATTGACCAGCAAAACATGGGACACTACTTTAGGAATCACGGCCAATTCGGGCAAGAGCTTCCACAACCTCTCCAAATTTGACCTTCTCGTCTCCGGTAAAGTCCATGCCATTCTCATAATTGGCCTTCTCAAGTTTCTTTTTCTTGATTCTCTATACCTAAATGGACAAATCTAAGATCATACTCAGAAAGACGGTCTGGATGAGGTGTATGCAAAGAAATCATCTTGGAACTACCATGACTCGCTAGCAAAAGAAGCACGGCAGAGACGAGTCTAAATCGACTGTCCGCTAGCTCTTGCATATTTGACTGAGGATTCCATCCCAGATATTCACCAGATGCCGTAAGCCGCCGCGTCCTCCTCCCTCTTCCCACCATCGCGTTCACTTCCCTCCCTCTCTCTCTCTCTCTCTCTCTTTCTCTCTCTCTCTCAAAAACGATAAAATTGATTGTTGGTCCTGTGTTTTGGGTGTAATTCCGGCGATAGTCCCTACTGTTTCATTTATTTTAAATTGACCCCCGTACTTTCTAATTGCTTACGATGTCACCCCTCAGTCGGTTTTGATGGCCCTTTTCGCGCGTGGTGAAGAAAAGTTGAGCAAGAAAGTTTGCAATACTCATGTGCCGCATGGGAAGCACCAATTCTCGGTTTATTTTAGCTGATTTTTTTTCCTCTAAATCATCTATCAACCAAAGGATGTTATCAGTTGACTTTCGATGCTTATAATATTCATTTGTAATGTTTGTCACTATTTTGATGTACCGATATAAAGTTAGATATGATTACTGTGAAATGAAAAGATATATATATATATATATATATATATATTTATTATATATTTATTTATTTATTATTAATCCGATCTTGAATCTCTCATGCAAAAAGATGCATGAAGAATCCTATTTATCTTTCATTGTCATTATGCCAACTTTGAAGTTGGTTCAAGTTCACCTAGTTAGAAGAGAAACCCTAGAAGTTGAAAAGCATTTTTTGTACGATCTCACCTCTGACAGGCAGGAGAGGGGATCAGCAAAAAGGATAACAACCATATTATGAGGTTTAGTTTTAGTA
Organism: Eucalyptus cladocalyx; assembly: GCA_017140615.1. NCBI lineage: Eukaryota > Viridiplantae > Streptophyta > Magnoliopsida > Myrtales > Myrtaceae > Eucalyptus > Eucalyptus cladocalyx. The sequence continues at coordinate 15,387,108 of CM029520.1, read as the reverse complement.
GCATAACGCATGACTCGAGAAACTCCAGAAAATTAACTCTCTTGTTGGGTGGTTCTCCTTAGGATGTGTTTGTTTCGTGTAAAAATTTAATGATAAAGGTTTTTGTAAAAATCATTAAAAAAATTGATAATTTTCATTTGTTTAATGATACTGAAAATGCGTGTTTGAAAACTTTTTGAAGTGTTTAAATTTCATTTGAAATAACAAATGTTGAAAAATGTAAGAAGTGAGCATTTGTTAGGAGAGCTGTTACGGTTGGGAAATGATTTTCATCTATTGAGAAAGCTGGAATTCGTTTTCCTAATTTTAAGGGGAGAATTATCAAGAAAATCTTAAACTTATTATAATCATGTCAATTTAGTTATAATTTTTTTTTTTATCAATTCAATCCTGAATCTTTTATATTTTTACTAGCTTAGTCCATTTGATCAATTTTGGCTAGTTGGCATTAACATGGCCAATTGTCGAATAATGCTAACGTGAACAATTTTAGCTGGTTGGCATTGACATTATTTTATCGGCCGATGCTAACATGGCCAACAATTTGACTGACACTAATGTGAACAATTTTGGCCGGCTAGTGCTCATACTGCCAACATTCGGCCGACACTAAAGTGAACAATTTTGGCCAGTTGGTGTTTACATGGCCAACTATTCAGCTGACGCTAACGTAAACAATTTTGACTGGTTGGCGTTGACATTTTTGGCTGGCTAGCACCGACATGGCCAATAGTCTAGTTGACGCTAGCATAAACAAATTTTTTTATAATATTTTATTTATTTTATTTTATTTTTTAATAATTATTTAATTGGCCGGCTCGCCTCGCCGACCACTTCCGAGTTCTCAAACTTCCCCCACAACACACAGATCAAACCAAAACTTGCCCATCAGTTCCTACGCGTGCGTAATCTCCGCTTCCCACTATCCACGTCTCAATCACAAACACTAATTTAATCTTTCTTGCCACATCATTAAAACCTACAAATGCTAAGTAAACAAATGCACAAAGTCAAGAGTCTTGAGACATAAACCTATGCAAGGATATCATCTACTTGATCTCCATCCTCGTTACCTTCCATCATCTTCACACACACACACAAAGGGACATGAACATCGTTTCCGCGATGCTCTATTCCACGGGGCTCATTTTAGTTGCTCTTCATCGCCTTTGTGCTTCTCCGACTGAAAACCTTTGCCGGCAAGTCCCTCTGTAGCTCTAGGCATGTGCCCGTTCGCGGGACGGCCTTCGCTCAACTCATCTACTTCAACCAGCTCTACGACTACGTGACCGGACTAGGGAGGAGATCTCCGACATTCTGTCTCCTCACGCTGGACGGGAGTGAGACCCACACAACCGATGTGAGAAATATCGAGCACATATTAAAGACCAACTTCGATAAGTACACGAAGGACAATTACAACATAGACATAATGAAGGATTTGCTCGGAGAGGGGATTTTCGTGGTGGATGGAGAGAAGTGGAAGAAGCAGAGAAAGGTCGCAAGCTCTGAGTTTGCGACGAGGGTGCTCAGAGATTTTAGTTGTTGCGTGTTCAGAAAGATTGCTGCGAAGCTAGTAAAGGTATTGGAGGAGTTATCAGCTGCTTCCGAGGGATTCGATGAGCAAGTGAGTAGTTTCGACTTTTGAATTGTGAGAACTCCACGATGGTCAAAACCACTATGAAAGAAAGATAAGCCGAATGGAATCGAACATAAGGACTGCATATCTGCAGTAGAATATCAAAATATGCTAAAGTCGGTCATCCGGATTTGACAAATATTCTAACCATGTCTGAAAAATGATTGGATGTGTATGCAATCTAAAGAGTTGGAAATAGCTAGTCTCGAAGAGAACCTAGGATAGACAAAAACCGTTGTGGTCACTCGACGATAGTAGCAACCATCACGCAGTATTCGTCAGTCTTCCTCATTGTCCACCCAAACGGTTTTTGAGAGAGAAAGAGGGGAGGAACCATAAGAGTAGAAGAAAGAACATTTCCTGATAATGGCCTTTTACAGTACGAAAGAACGTATCAAAACTAGGATTGATCGGTTCTTGATCCGTTCTGGTTCCACTCAAGAACCGAGAACTAGACTGGAAGGACTGGTTCCCAATTTTTAGGATCAAGAACTGGACCAAACAATTCTAGGACCAAGGATCAGTCCCATGGAACCACTTACTTAGAAAAAAAATTAAAAATTAAGAAAAATACTTGAGTTGTTACTATTTTTTTTTTTTTTTTTTTTTGGTAAGGTACTATTTTTAGTTTGTATGGCTATTTTAAAGAAATTAAAATATATATTTTTAATATAAAAAAAAAAAGAGTTGGTCCAGTTCGTTAGTCGTCCGATTTAGTTTCCCCCCGAAACTCGGAACCGAACCAACAATCACTTGTTCCATTTTTATGGAACTGGGAATCGGACCAAATCGGTTGGGTTGGTCCAGTTCAATCTAGGCGGTTTCCAATTTGGGTGATTCAACATGCTTCCTCCTAATAGAACATTGTACATTGGTTTGCTTATGCCCTGTTTATTAATAGGCTAAATAGTAATAGATTCTATTTGTTGTTCCCAAAAATAAATTTGGAACATAATTCCTTTCGATAATCTTTTTGTTCCTAGAAATAGATTTTAAACATAATCAAAAAGTAGAAAAATGTTACCTTTTTGTTCCCGAGAATAATTATAGAATCAAACTCAACCTATTTTTCTTTTTTCTCTTTTCTTTTCTTCTTTTTTCCTTCTCTCTTCTTCTTTCTCCCAATCGGTCACTAGCCATTTGCCGGCTATCGTCGACGTCACCAACAACCAATTAGGAGAGGTCTGGCCAACTTGTCGGATCTAGGGGAGGATGAGCCTCACTTGGTTAAGTGAAGATCAACCTCACCCAAGTGGCACGAGGCCGAGGCTCACAGTGGCCAGGCGAGCCTTCGACAAGCTCGTCGAACCTCACGATGGCCGGCGACTAGCCACAAAGGAGGAAGAACAAGATAAAAGGAAAAGAGAGAGAGAGAGAGAGAGAGAGAGAGAGAGAAAATAAGAAAAATATAATAAAAGTATGAAAAATTTTAAAACAATAAACAATAAATTTAAGAGTCCTACCAAACGCATTTTTATTCCGACAACAAAAAATTTAGGCAGTTGCCAAACGCTTTTATTTGCTCAGAAAATTGTTCTAGGGAATAGAATAAAAAAAGAGTTATTTTTGAAAGAAAATTGTTTTTGAAAATAGAATGGTTACTAAAGCACCCTTATTGTATTGTCTTACATCATGTCTGAAGGATATATTGATGAGATGCACTTTGGATTCCATCTTCAAAGTTGGATTTGGTGTGAAACTAAATTGCTTAGAGGGATCAAGCAAAGAGGGAAGAGCCTTCATTAAAGCGTTTGATGAGGCAAATGCACTAAACTACTGGCGAGAATGCCGGACGCCTGAAGTATCAAAACTTGATACGGATGGACACTTAAGTGCCAAAAATTAGGAAAGTGACACTTAAATATCAAAATCGGATTAGAATTGATCAATTGAAGGCCGAGAGTGAGAAAAGCTGGCCAAATTACATATGTGGCATTTTCTAGCGACATGCTTTATTGAGGTGGAAAATATTTATAAAAAAAAAAAAAAAAAAAAAAAAAAAAAAACGCATATGGACAATGAAAACAACGTTGTCCCATCCACACTGGCTTGGCCGACCTAAACGACGTCATTTAGCTTATTTTTTGACTTAATCAAATCTGGTCATCACCACTTCTCTCCATTCACACTCACGTTCACACCAGATTTGACGTCATTCTCTCCATCACCATTCATAGTTGTCGTTCATGCTCATTAAGGCGGTCATTGCTCCTTGCCGTTGGTCGCCGTTGTAGTTTACCGTCGTCATTCGACTCAAGTTTGTTCTCTTCTTCTCCTCCCGTGTGGTGAAATTAGGACTCAAACTCGTCTATTAAGACTCCGATCGAAAATGGCACGGTTGGGAAATGTGGGGATTAACTAGGTAATATATGGCTTGGAAGGTATTTTGATGTCAGATTTATGGCTCAGATTTGTTGGGGGTTCGGATTGGCAATTTAAGGCTCAACCTCACAATATAAGACTCGGCGAGGGGAAAATTATGGGTTATATGCTACTGTGATGTATGATTTAGAGATCAAATATGGTATTGTGATGTGTGATGGCAATTTTAAGGGGTCAAATGTGAAATGTGATGTGCGATGGTGATTTTGAGGGTTTATAGTGGTTGTTGTAGGGACTTTTGGGCATTTTTTTTAAAAATGAAATGTTGAAATGGGTGTCGTAGGGACTCATGCTTATCGTGAGGACCTCTTTTTGTTGGGTCAATATTTTAAGGGAATGCAACATAATCAAAGTGGCTATCAATGTGGAGACCTCTATTTGTTGTGGGGGCATCTTTCTAGTAAATAGTCTGATATGTGCATCTCTTCATTCTTCCTTCTTTTCTTTAATAAAGTATATGAGAGTGTGGGGACCTCCATATGCAATTTTCTATTGTCTTTTGTGGATGTGGTCTCAAAAGTTAATTGTTTTTTTCCTCCTTGGTTGCAGAAATGGCATATAATAAGGATTGTGTTGCTATCATTATTTACTATGGTGGGAATTTTACGATTGGAGAGGATGAGTGGGAGTATGAGGGGAAAATGAGACACTATCTTTGTCGATATAAAGATGACATCTTATATTGGATTTATTAGGAATATAGTGACCTATTTACCTTATGAAATACAAAGTTGTTATATGATATTCCTAGGAAAGGCTTAAGAGATGGTTTGAAAAGCTTAAAAGATGATAATAGTTTTAGGGATATCCTGTACCATTATCTTCATGGCGAAAAGATAAAAGTATACGTTGAGTACAATAGTAATAGTGAGGACAAAGATGATGATGGAGAGAGCACCCAAGTAGGGAGAAAGGGGATATGGTATTCAAGCGAGTACTAATGTTAGGAATAAAAAAAAAAAAATAGTAAGATAGATAGGACGGGGAGGAGAGGGGCGTAGATGCAATTCACTAGATTGATGGTGACATAGGTGATGTCACAATCACTAGATTAGATTGGGAAGTAGCTAAATCAAGTGATGATGACGATGAAGGGTTATTTGTTGAAATTTTCATAAGTGATGACAATGATGATGAGAAGCTTGCATAGTTAAAAAAAAAAAAAAAAAAAAAAAAGCAAAGGGAGTTTTTGTTAGATAGGTTTGCAACTTTATGGGTAACTAATGAAATTCCAAATAGGGGTGAAGGCCTAGCAGATGCTAGTGTTGCTAGTGATGAGATTGATTATAAAGAAAGATTCTAGAATGTTACTTCCTAGAACAAGCTTGAAGAAGATCATTGAGTTGTGTGTAGAAGGAAAAGTAAATTTCATTCTTATGATCCATCATTTGCTTCTTCTACTTTGTCAGTAGGTATGAAATTCAAAACTACAAAACAATTTAAGAAATCTATGTTGAAGAACTCCATTGCTACATAAAGAAATATTCACTTCATTAAAAACATTAAGACCATTATAAGAGTTAGGTATTTGCAGCAAAATTGTCTATGGAAGATCTACGGTGCGTTTGTTAGGAAGAGTGAATCCTTCCAAATTAGAGCCTACCAAAAAGAACATACTTGTTCAATTAATTTTGAAAACAAAATGGTAACAATTGCATGGTTGTGCAAGCATTTCTTCGATCTAATCAAGTTGATGCCCGAGATAAAAAGTACTGACTTTAGGATGCTGGTAAAGGAGCATGTTGGCATCAATGTATCCAGGAATTAGTGTAAACAATAAAAGTAAAAAGTTATAAGGATACTCATTAGTCAGTACGGCAATGAATATGGGCAAACGTGGGATTGTGTTTGGAAGTGTAAACTACAAAACCCTTCAAGTAGAGTATATGTAAAGGTCATGAAAAGGCCACTTCCTAATAGTGCGACTAAGTTCGATAAGTTCTATGTGCACTTCGATGCATGCAAACGAAGATTTTTAGCTAATTGTAAACAGATTTTAGGATTGGACGACTGTTTCTTAAAGGGCTTATGCAAAGGAGAATTGTTGGTTGCGATTGGAAGATATGCGAATAACAAAATGTTTCCACTAGCTTAGGTTGTTGTGAGGGTAGAGAACAAGGATTAATTGATCCTAGTTCTTGAAAAACTTGATGACTGACCTAAAAATAACAAATGGGGAATGGTTGGCGTTTATGAGCAACCAACAAAATGTACTGTTTGCTTTTTGAAAAATATGGTCAATTATTTGCTTTTTAATATCAACATGTTATTTGCTTACATTTCTTACTTTGAATTATTACAGAGACTAGTTATGGTAATAGCCGAATTGTTATCCTATGCCAAACATTGAATGTGTGCACGGCACATTTACAAAAATTGGGCAAAAACCTATAAAGGAGATAAGTTGTAATCATAATTTTAGCAATTAGCAAATAGCACAAACTTGGCTGACTTTAGGATGGCCAAAGAATGACTGCTTCAGTTGACAAAAGAAAGTTCTGTTATACTATTCCAAACAAAATCAAAAAGCATTTTTAAAGAAAAATTCAAGTACAATAACATCGATAACAACATATGCAAAGCATTCAATGGGAAGATAATAGATGCTAGATGCAAACTAATCATCTTGAAACTTGAAAAATATACGAGTTATGGTCATGAATTGGCTGCACAAATAAAGAGATGAGGCTACAAAGTGGACTAGGCAATATGGTCCTAAGATTGCCAAGAAATCGGATGAGAACATGGCTGCAAGCAGGTATTGTAATCCCATTTGGAATAGGAATGAAGGATATGAGATAATAAAAAAAAAAAAGGTTCCGATAAGTATGTTGTCCATTTATGTACGACGGAATGTTCATATAAAATATGACAACTAAGTGAAATTCCGTGCACACATATCATATGTGTTATCCAGTTGAAAAGCCATATTGCAGAGGATTACATTGATGATTAGTACAAAAAATCAAAATATCTTACTTCTTACCAATTCATGATGCAGCCAATTAGAAATAACAAGTTCTAGGAGCCAATAGATCATGAAACACCTCAACCTTTACCATTGAAGAAGAAAATGGGAAGGCCAAAACAAAGATGAAGAATGGTAGAGGGGGAAGTTTGGGGTCAACAAAGGATAAGTAGGACATGTGCAAAGATGATGTGCTGTTATTGCCACGTAGCAAGGCACAATATAAAAGGTTGTCATTGAGAAAGCAGCAAGAACAATTGAGACTAGCCAAAGGGCTTAGTAAAGGGACAGTTGAAGAAGGGCAAATAAAAGGACCAAGTAAATCGACTATTCTTCAATCAATAACAAGAAACCCAATAAGTTATGAAATTTGTGTTTATGTTGTTTTATGGTTTATTATAAATATGTACATAACCCCAATTGGTCTTGTATGTAATGTCTTTGTCAGGTCATGAGAAGGACATGTGAAGGATTGGTCAAAGCCCCTGCTATACTTAAATCTGAATGGCATATTCAAAGAAGGCAAGGTAAAAGATTGACAGCTAAAGGATTGACCGAAACAGCTAAAGGGCCAATTCAATGGACTATTCTTCAGTAACGGAGAAAAAATACCTAATAAGTTCAACAATTTGTGTTTAGTTTTCATTTACATTATCTATGATGCCTTTTGCCTCTTTCTCATATTCGAAAGAGACAAGTTGGAGCTCAACTACCAATAAAGTAGTCAACTGAAAGGCCATCACAAGGGTCATCACAAGAGTCACCAAAAGAATTACCATAGGAGTCACTATAAGGGCCACCAAAAGGGCCAACATAAGGCGTCACTAAAGCTAAAGAGTTAAATGGAAGGACAATTAAAGAAAGTTAGTGAAGGGGCACCAACAAAAAGGCCATTTAAAAGATGCCCAACTGAAGAATTGGTCAAAGAAGCCACTACTGTAGCTAAAGGGCCAAAAGAATGGCCTAAGAAATTACAAGCAAGAAAAATAGTCAACAAATTAAGGTTCCTAAAAGTGACACTCCCTTTTGAACAAGAAAGACTATTGGGCTAAAACAATATGGTTATGACGTTTATACATATGAGCGTATTAGAATAGTCATTCTTAATGTAAGTTTTATTGGTTACATTTAATTTAATTTATGCTGCAAAATTTTGCTGATAATTTACTTGTCTTTTTGTAGCCTATGACAAGTTCAGAGGTTTTTATATCTCAAGACTCGACTCAAGAATCAATGGTTGCGCCAACAAAGAAGAAGATATCGGCTAAGCTAACAATAACGAAGAGTAAGAACCTAGTTGTAGGTTCATTTGAATCAATTCAGCCTAGATAGTTGTAGCTCCTTTTGAAATCAATTCAGCATAGGAGAGTTGTAGCTCCATCTGAATTAATGCATCCTGAGATGGTTGAAGAAAAAGTTGCACGTCCAGTTAGAAATGGTACACAAATTATGAATTAAGTAAAAAGTTCATCAAAATGAGCACGAACTGGGACCGTTGTGTATATTGATTGATGAAGTGGGACGGGATAGGATTGGTAGAGCTCAGGAGTCAGTTTTGTTTATAACTTGCTATGGATGGCTTTTTTTTTTAGTTTGTCATTGAGTTTGTGAAACTTAATTTTAATATCAATGGAATGATCTTGCTGCTTGTCAAATTTTTGTCTTTTTCATTTTTTGGATTATGCTTTCACTTGCTGCTATTGGTGGTGGGTTTGTGGTGATAGTTAGGATGCTGGTGTGGCTGGTGGTGGTGGTGATGGCTAGTGATGCTTACTAGGGGTAAGCATCGGTCTAGGGTTGACCCTAGACCGACCTTGTACCGGCCCAATCCTACCGATCATGGTCCGATTCCAAGGGAGACTGGATTGGTCATTGGTTCTAAGGTTCCTAGACTAGTACTGTGCAAGTTGGTTCTTGGTCTTAAGAGTTTAAGGTCGATCCAACCCAGACCAACCCTAACTATATATATAATAAACGGCGTCAATAACATTAAATAACTATTTAGTGAGTAATTTAAGTAATTTTAATTTAGATTTTTAATGTCTTTTACGGGTGTCAACAATCATAATTTACGAAGGAGGAAATGTTTTTATAAGGAGTCTTCACGGTGTCCAAAATGACATAAACAGCTTCTTATGGCATCCTTCTTTAGTACTCATTCTCTTCTATCTTATTTGTCTTATTAGTTTTCAATTTGCCAAAATCGAGAGAAACAACTTCTCCGCTCGCCACTCAACACTCATCTCACTCACTTTGGGTCACTCGTGCCGTTTGCTGCTCGATGCTAGCTTGGCTTGCTTCCCGTTCAATACTCAATGCTCACTCTGCTCAATGCTCATCCCACTCGACCCTCACCGCTCGCCTTTCTTAGTTGACCTCGCTCTTCATCGAACCCATTAGGTCAATCTAGTCCTCGGTTGACATTTCAAAGAATACAAAAAATGAAATAAAAAATTATCGGTTGATCTCGGATTGACCCTAGAATCAGACCGAACTCATTGGGTTGGTTTGGTCCTCAATCGCTTTTTCAATGAGTATTAAAAATGAAATAAAAAATTATCAATTGATCCCAAGTTGACCCTGGAACCGGACCAAACCCACTGGGTCAATCGGGTAGTGGGTTCGGTCCGGTCCTTGGTCCCAAGCTCGATAGGATCGGTCCTTAATCCCAAAAATTGAGGACTAGTACTATGCGAGTTGGTCCTAGGGTTAGGGGATGGACCAAACCAACCCGAACCATTTTCACCCATAATGCTTACTGGTGGCGGGTTTATTGTGGAGATTCGGTTGGAAGCTCATGCTACATCTGGTGTAAGGCTTAGCTTGCACCAACACTTTATGCAACAAACCCACCATCGGCACAATGGCTACTAGATGGTAGGACTATGGTGGTGGTTGGGTGGTGGTATGGTGGATCAGGTGTTGGTATAGTTGGTGGTGGTGGCTAGTGATGCTTGGTAGTAGTGGGTCTATGGTGGGGGTTGGGAGCTCGTGCTGCAACTAGTATAAGTGTGCAATGTGCACATCTTGCACCAGGCGATACTAGTGCAAGGCTCAGCTTACATGAGCACCTTCTATAGTAGCATACCACTAGCATAGTGGTGGCTCGAGATGGTGGCTAGGTTGCTTAGTGTGGTTGGTGGCCAATGATGGTGACTAGTGATGCTTGGTGGCTGGCGTAATTTTTAAGGAAAACCTAAAAAAATTGACACTTAACTGATCACATTCTAAAAAACTTGACACTTAAGTGTTTATTTTTAACCATGAGTTACACTTAAGTAATCATTTTTAATAATAACTTGACACTTAAGTGATCATTTTTTTCTCATAATTAGTACTTAAGTGATCACTAAATATAACTTATGGTACTCAAGTAATCATTGGTATCTATCTTGTGTATATGCTAATTTGTAGCAAAACAGAGAAGATGATGGTTTATATTCAGTTCAACTTATGATAACTATATTCAATTCAATGTTTGTTGCCGGTTTATGTTTTTGTTTATATTCCATTCAAGTAACAAAGCCACCATAACACATTAACCTAATACACATCCATTTTTACTAGTTTATATTCAAGAACAAGCAAAAACATACTATAAGTAACATTTCATTCATTCATTTCCTTTCATTGACCTCTCTATAAGCACAAGAAGTGACCCATAATACATCTGACAGCACAAACAATAACAAAGCTACAACGATCTTATGGAATAACACAAATTTCTACTCATCTTCCAAAAAAAAAAACCCTACATTTGATCCAAAACAATTACATTTGTCTCCTCATTTTCAACTATGACAACCGGAGAAACTTCAGTGCTTTATATTTCATCATAATGTAGGATAGACAACAAAACAACACTACAATAAATGCTTGTTAACACTTTCGTTCAATTTTCATCAATGAAACTCCATTCTTCAAATATTTAGCCGAAAATGTTTTAGCTTGCATTGAATCAATATTGTCCAAATTATCCATGAACATAGATAGATATTGATGTCGTTCATCAAGTAGGTTCAATATCACCTCCGTGACTCAATGAGAGAATTTCATATTGACCCATTTGAAATATTTGCACTTCGACCATTCTTTATATCTAGTGCATCCATAAAATCTTCTCCTATGATTCATTCGATTCCATGATATTCTTCTTAGACTTGGTAACCCACAAAAATATAATTGCTCCCCTTCTCATTCTCTTCGATGAAAGGAATTTGAGGCACTATTGAAAGTCCTGCTCTCCATTTCCAACATTCGATGATAGAATTTTGAGTAAATCAAAATTAGGGTTAGAATTAGGGTTCAAGCACTTCAATTGGGATTTTGGCCAATTTAGGGTTTAAATTTGAGACAATTTGGGAGATTACATCATTTTGGCCAATTTAGGGCTTTTATTTTGGCTATTTATGGAAATGGCGTCGTTTTGGGTGAGTCAAAACTAAGTTAGCTCTCTAGCGAGCCATGTAGGTGAGCAAAATTAATAAAAAAATTACCACTTAGGATTTTGGATGGGATTTGTTGGAGGTGGCTATCAAGTATCCAATTTTTCAAAAAAAAAATGGCATTTAAGTGTTAATTTCCTAACTTTAATCACTTAAGTATCCCCCCATGCTAAATTTTGGAACTTAGGCTAAACTTCTTCCCTTCTGGTGAGAAGTTGACTCATCTTGGAAGCTCAAAAGACTTCTCAACATTGGTTCAACTCGTCTTAGGAATAACATTACACTCATCAACAATTTCGTGCATCAACTTATCAGAACCATGAGGAATCAAGTTCTGGGGCAGCAAAAGCATGTGAGTACTTTATTCTTCTCTTTTATTAGTGAAGCTGTGAGTACTTAGCATACATTTAGCTATTCATTTTTTACGTTTACGGTCTTCTTTTGTCAAGACACAATGCAAATTCGAAAGAGGCATTAGGGCATGTGACGTTGGGGAAGATTTTAGCAACAATAACTTTGAAATAATTATGTAGAAGCTCAAGTACAGTTAGGTTTTCGAGGAATTCTGGCTAGAAAACTTGTGGTGCCATCTAAAAATTGTTTTCATCACAAAGTTGTACTATTTTCCAGGTTTTTTCCTAGGCAATTCATCTGACAAATTATTCATTTTCCTCATTTTTGTTCTACAAGAATGACAAGGAGGACATTCTCTCAAGAATTTTGCTTGAGAGCGAGAAAGATCTTGAGAATAAGAATGATATGTACTTGAGGGATATAATTCAAAATTTCATGATCGCTGGAAAAGATACGACCACAAATACCTTATCATGGTTCCCTTACATGCTCTGAAGACACTCCCTAGTGCAGCAAAAGATTACTGAAGAAATAAAGGAGGGGATGGGAGATCAAACAAGTGAAGCTAACCCCGATTGTTTCGTGGAAAGAATTATTGATCCCGTGCCCGATCGAATGCACTATCTTCAGGAAGAATTACCAAAAAAAAAAAAAAAATTAAACTTATTGCAATTATGACAATTCAGTCCTAAACTTTTTTTTTCCAATTTAGTCCTAAATTTTTTACAATTGTGCCGTTTAGTCCATTCGGCCAAAATTGGCTAGCCAACAACGACGTGGACACCAGCCTCCTACAAAAGCTAACATAGCAATTTTTTAATATTTTTTTCAAGTTTTTTTTAAAATATTTTTTGAATTCTTTTTCTTTCACCTTCTCCTTCCTCCGGTCGGTGCCGGCTAGAGGTGAGGGTCGGCAAGGCCCCACCAGATCTAGCAAGGCTTGGCCTCCCCAGCTATGGCGAGAGCCGAGCTCGCCAGCACTAGCAAGGTCGACCCTTGCCATGGCTAGGGCGGGGCCGAGCCCATCCAAGGCAAGGGTCTAGCAAGGGCCAGGATGACGAGGCTCAACCTCACCATGGCCCTTGTCAACCATGACTCGATCTCGCTAGATCTAGCTACAACGGCCGGGCCCGAGGCCTCACCTGTGGACGACAAGGCTCGACCGCGCAGATCCAAGGCAAGGGTCAATGGCTCGCCCGGGGTGAGGCCTCACCATGGCTGGGTGAGGCCGAGCCTCGCCGAATCTGGCAACAACGATTTCGTCAACCACTGGCAAGGCTCCTCACCAAGGGACGACGAGACTCGATCTCGGTGAGGCTCACCGGTGGCCGCGAGGCTCCTTGCTCGAATGGTGGGTGAGGCCAAGCCTCGCTAGATTTAGCAACAGCAGCCTCGCAGTTACTGGGTGAGGCTCACCTTTGCTAATGGCCAGCGGGGACGAGCCTCGCCATTGGCCGGTGAGGCTGACCTTGCTGGCCAAAGGAAGGAGAAGGTGAAAAAAAAAAGAATTCAAAAATTTATATATATTAAAAAATTGCCATGTCAGCTTTTGCCGGACGGCTGGTGTCCACGTTAGCACCGACCGGCCAATTTTGGCTGGATGGACTAACCTAGCACACTTGTAAAAGATTCAGGACTAAATTGACAAAAAAAAAAAAAGTTTATAACTGAATTGGCACAATTGCAATAAGTTTATGACTTTTTTGATAATTCTCCCCTATCTTCATGCCACGCTCACAAAGATATTAAGGCTCTATGCAGTGCCGGCGGTAATCTTCTGTTCACTTGCAAGTATTATATTGCGGACCTCAAATCCATCACAGAAAAAGATGAAGAACAAACTGATCATGCAACTAGTTCTTAAGCTGTATTCAAATGTAAAACCCCATGCAAAAGGGTTGATATTCTTCCGAAGGAAACATGATCAGTAACGATGCAGATGTTATAAATCCATAGATTGGCAATTGCAAATCAAGCACAAACCAAATAGAAGATGCATTTAACAAGATTCGGCTTTGTGTAGAATTTACGTGCTGACTTTGATCTTTCATTCTTCGGCCCAACAGAATGGAAAATGTGCTGAAACAGATGACGTTCTCCTAGATGGCTTCCACGTGAAAAAAGGGGAAGGCATATATTACTGGGCTTACTCAATGGGAAGAATGCATAACATCTGGGGAGAAGATGCTGAGGATTTCAAACCGGAAAGATGGTTGAAGGACGGAATTTTCCAAAAACGAATCACCTTTCAAATCTGTTGCATTCAATGTTTGTTTCTCTATCCTAAGTCCTCGTGAATTGTATATTCGAAGCGTGGGTGCATATTCCAATCATCTTCAGGTGACACTCTCACTTCCCTATTTGCAGGCTGGTCCTTGGATATGCCTCGGGAAGGATTTCGCTTATCGCCAGATGAAAATAGTTTCAATAGCTCTCCTTTGCTTCCTCTGTTCCAGATTAGCTGATGAAACTAGACCTGTAACCTACAAGGTCCTATTGACCTTTCACAACGACAATGGCTTACATCTTCATGCTGTTCCCAGATTGGCATGTAAGAACTGGACCATCATTAAGTATGGTCCATCACAATATATGGATTTCTAATGTTGGATGCTAGAGGTTCACTTATAAGTAAGCATGTACACTACAAGATCTTACTATTGCATGTAAACATTGGACTATTAAGGTGTTTTGCTTAAATTCCATATATAATTTGAGAGTTATAAGTTCGATAGGCTTTGTGATAATGCTAATAAAATTTTATCCTTATAAGGCCTCTAAGAGGCTAACAAGCTAATATGTCCCTAGAACTAAAAAGGTTTTGAAGCTCATCTAATAATTAGCCATGCAGCACTTCATGATATCCTTGCCATACCATCTGTAATCAGCTGATGGGCTTCGGCTGAGCCGGACCTATTCTTAATTCTATATACTAAGAACAAATTTTTCTGTTATGTATAACCAAAGCGCCTGGTTAAATGTCTACAAAATAAGGGAAAGAAGAATGGTTCCTCCTATGATAAAAGAAACTAGACATCCTATGACAACAACTAGATATCTCAAAACTAACACTATAGTAATCAAAAAGGAAAAATACAGAATACCATCATAAATCATCCCAAAACATATGGCCAAAATATAGTCCTCAAAGACGGTCACAATGACAGTGTAGAGCCTAGTGTCGAAGGAAGTTGGTCGCTGGGCCGGGATACCCATCCTCTGCGATTTCTGTACGCCTCAATGGCCTGTAAACGAAGTCGCTGTTGGGATGCATTTTGTGGGTTCTTCAATGCCTTCACCCAGATCGACATGAAATGAATTAAATGGGTATACAGGAATGAAATAACTATTTTCAAAATCTGCAGCATTAGTCAATTGACCACAAAACATAGAATACTACCTTAGGGATCACGGCCAATTTGGGCGGAGCTTTAACAATGTCTCCAAATTTGACCTTCTCATGTCCAGGAAAGTCTATGTCATCCTTTTCAGTGGCCTTCTTGTGTTTCTTTTTTCTGGATTCTCTATACCTAAACAGACAAAGATAAGATCATACTCAGAAAGACAGTCTGAATAAGACATGCAACCAAAAGTATCTTGGAACTACCATGACTCCTTAGCAAAGAAGCCAGCCAGATATGAGTTTAAATTGACTACAACCGGCTCTTGCATATTCACGTCACATTTAATCCAAAATATTCACTAGATGCACAGCCAGATTTTACAGTAACTGCATGTGGATTTTGCAGAACTCACAGGAAAGAGATTGCTAATTTGGGCAAGACTAGGGATCTCGCATAAATGACATTTAACTTTTATCTTTGTCTAAAGTGACAATAATGGATTCTTACATATCCGTTTTCTAAGCAACTACTCTTATACTTGAAAAGCTGTAGCCCTCTCATTTAAGTCTATCACTGAGGTTCCCTTCATCCCCAAACTGTATGAGAATTTCCCTATGACCAATGCCTTGAGAATGACCTCTTTCTGCAAATGTCATGTTATAGGATGAGTAGTTCTAGTGCCAATACATTGCTTATCTGCCTCACATCCGCCCCCAGAAGCAGCAGATTGACTGGCTGGTATGAGCCACATCTCATCATGTTCATCTTTATTCAATCACGAGATCCCTACAAAAGGCGAAATCTCTTCTAGTGGCAATAATCTCAAGTATGTCCTATCATCATCACTAGCTTAAGAAAGGCATTGACAAAAGGTGGAGACTGAAATCTAGATGCCATCAATAATGGAAAAATGAAAAGCAACACGTGTTTGTAGAGAAACTTATCAGGGGATACATTTTCTTTCGTTCCTTCCTTCTAGAACCAGTGCTTGATTCCTCCACTGCTTGAAATCGAAGATCTTCAGGTTGCCCTCTCTTTCCTTTCCTCTTTCTCTTTTTACCTGCATTCTTCTGACTGATTTCATCGTTGTCATTCCAAGGTTTAGTCAACTGTTCATCACCAACTCCTACTTCACTTGTAGTAGCTTTTGAGTCAAGCCCACCCTTCCAAGAGTGTTTCTGCAAAACAAAATTTAAAAGTCAGAACTCGACAAGCTTCCCGGAACATCTTGTGCAGGAACAAAAGAAAGAGAAACAATGATCAGAACAGGCAGATCAGCAGGAGAAGGGATGAGAACATTCAAGGTCGCTGGATAAGTGTTTCCGTCATGAGTTCCAGTTACAAGCTGGCTAGAGGAAACGGAGCGACCTCTAATCATGAGAACATTCTATTCAAATACAGAAGAAATTATCCCAATCATGAGCTCATCTAGAATTGCAGCGCGCATAAACATAACGAAATTTCTAAACCGATTTTATCAAGCGGGTAATAACAAGCAGAAGCTTCTGTCTTTATAACTCCATAACAAGAATGAGATAAGCATTTTGAAACCCATTGAACCACAAGGAACAATGAACACACGGCTTCGATAAAAAAGAAAAATTTATCGAAAGCAACATCTCAAGAAGTAAACAAACATGGATACGTGTTAATGAATACTCGGCAACAGATTCGAAACAACATCTAAAAGCAGCTCTCTAGGAGGAAAAGAAGCTGAATTCAACCGAACCCACTTCCACGACAACATCACTTGGAAAAGAGATAAAGACCCATTCTTACTTTATCGTCTCCCGACTCGCTCCTCTTCTGGGTTTTACTGTCTTTCGAATCCTTTGCGGCATCTGAAGAGCAAGAAACGAAAGAGGGGAAAAAAACAAATCATGTCTCAACAGAAGCAGCAGAGATACGACGGAGTTGGCTCGAGAGAGATAGGGAGAGGGAGAGGGAGAGGGAGAGAGAGAGAGAGAGAGAGAGAGAGGGACCTTGGGGAGGTGGAGGTTGAGGGGAGAAAGCGAAGGAGATGAGCTTGCGCAGCTTCGAAGGCAGGGCGTCGACCTGGGACGGGTCGGGCGGAGGAGGGAGGGCGGTGCCGCCGCCGTGCGCCGCCCTGTAGTTCTTCTCTCTCCGCCGCCTTCCTTTGCCCACCATCTCTCTCTCTCTCTCTCTCTCTCTCTCTGGGCGCTCCGCCGTCGGCAGCGCTTGGGGAAGAAAGCACAAAACCTTTTCAAATTGATTGTTGGTCCCGTAATTTGCGTGTAATTCTAGTGATCGTACCCTATCGTTTCGTTTTATATTTATTTTCGCCCCCACACTTTTTAATCGCTTTCAATTTAACCCCTCTATAAGTTTGGGTGACCCTTTTGGCAAGAAAATATTCGGCTTTAGAGTGCTACATCGTCAGGGCTGACGTGGCGCTCGCTTCCACAAGCTGTAGAATATTACGGACCTTAGCTATGCCATGTCAGCAAAATTTTAGTCTATTCAGCGGCAACACATGTCATCACGGGCCCACTTATAAGAAAGCAATATCCCTCTCATCCTTCTCTCTCCTTTGCTACACTAGCTTTTTTTTTTTCTTTCTTTTTTTTTTCCCTCGTGCCACCATGGCCATGGAGTTCAAGCCCAAGGCTCACGACCACCATGACCAAGAAGCACAAGTCCAAGGCTCATGGCCAACATGGCTGGGAGCTCCACCTTGAGTAACCATGGTTGTAAGCTCGAAATATGGCAATCACAACTATGAGCTTGTCCTCAAGCGACCATGGCTGTTGTGACCTTGAGCTCTAGGCTCGAGCCCAAGCTCCACAGCCATAGGAGCTATGATATCACATATTAATTGTCCATGGGCTCTTTGAATGTGACGATCTAGCAATATAAAGAAAAAAGATAGAGAATCTCCGTGCGCTCGAAATTCGAGCTTCCATGGCTTGAGCTCAAGCTAAAAAAAAAAGAAAAATTAGCCCGTCATGATGAAGCTATCCATGCAGTTGGTGCATCCATGCACAGTGACAAACCCTCCAAAGCACAAGCCCTCCTGGTGCTGCACCCTCGCCCGACTCACCACGAATTTGCCCGTCAAGAACTTGAAATGGGATCATTACCATTACTAGACTAGACCCCCAAGATCTCCTCGCACTTCCTCGACCCCCGACCCACTCGACAACAACCTATGCTGCAAGATCCTCCAATATGGCATCCTTCTTGACTTGTTCAATTGGACTACCTAGATTGGACCATATATATATATATATATATATATATATATATATATATATATATATATATATATATATATATATATATATATATATATATGGACATATACATATGTATATGTATACATATATATATATATAATTTCTTAAAGAAGTAAAGAGTAAACTTAAACCCTAATCTCCTTTCACACATCACTTATCCCAAATGATGAAGCATATCTTTATTTCTTTTATATTGCTACACCGATTCATCCAACTTCTTGTCTCTTGCTTCTTTCTTTATTTTTCTTTCTTTCTTTCTTGCAAAGATTCTCGCATACTTGTGCCTTTCTTAAATTTGTGAATCCATTGTTTATGGGAAATTATCCACCGAATTCTCATCCTTTGCCCCTAAAATAATGGCCCCATCATCCCTCAGTTTTCTTTGCAAATTTTGGACGAAATCCTAATTTTGAATTGCAACATGTTGGCAATTCAATTAATTTAAAACTTTCAACTAAGACATGTGAATCCACCAATTCTATTGGACCACCTAGGAACTAGATTGGACCAAACAACCTATCCAATCCCAAGACCAAGTAGTTTGATTCTTGGGTGGGATTGGACCAAATCGAAATCCTACCTCAATTTGGATATAAGTTTACCTAAATTGGATTAAATATGGAAGTATTTTAGGAATGTAGGTTGGGTTTGATCTGGGTTGGATGAGGGCGGTCAATAGATTTAAATTACAATAAATGGGTTATAAATGAGTTAAATGAATCCATTTGGGTAAGACAAGTTATGACCCAACCCAAACCAGATTCAACCCACTTGTTTGACAAGTCTATTTATGACTAATTACAATAAAGCTATGGGAATGAAAATGTTGACCCCCATACTTTCTTATTGCTTTTGATTTCACCCATTAGTCGGTTTTGGTGGCCTCTTTGGGCATAGGGAAGAAAAGGTGAGTAATAAAGTTTGTCTTATAACATTCATGTGCTGCATAGGAATCACCAATTCTTGGTTTATTTTAGCTGATTTTTCCCTCTAAATCATCTATTAACCGAAGGATGTCATTGATGACTTTTGACTCCAATGCTTATTATAACATCCATGATTCCGACCCCATGAGGTTTAGCTGTGGAATCGGTGTACTGATGGTGAGGATCGACCATGAACTAGTCTAAGGATATCATGGATTGATCGGCCTGATCGGAAGGATAACCAAGGGATTGGCCATAGTCTGATTGAAAAATTGGCCATGAATTAATCGAGGGATTGGCGATGGAGTAATCTAATGATCATGTAAGTGGACCTAAGTTATTCGACCATGGGGCGGCTACTCAGCCATAAGGATTGATAGTAGGATGGTCCCATATCACCACAGATCAATGAATGATCATGGGTCGACTCCACATGATCATATTCCAGTCACGGGTGATTCGGCTTGGTCATGTACTGACCGTAGGTAACCATGGATAGATCTGTGCGATTGGATGTCGGTCACGAAATGATCGAGTCCACGTAACCACATGAGAACCGTAAGTCGACCATGGACAAAATATGCTCAACCATGGACTAGTCGAGAATTGGCCATGGGCCCCTTGCGATAAATCAGAGATCAGTGATAGGTCCCAAATTGGCCCAGCGACTTTCCCGGATTAGCCTCGCGACCTTCCCATTAGGCCTTATGCCAATCCATGAGCCCAACCTAGTACTAGGCTATAAACTAGCCTTGGAGCAAGCCTTGAGCCATTTTGTAAGGCTACGAACCAAGCCAGAAGCACAGCCAAGCCCCACACCAAGCTTGGCACCAGGCTCCAAGACAGTCATTGACCTAGTCTGCTCAGCTAGTGCTGCCCAAAGTGTTGGCCATTGAGCTTATGAGGTGGGTCACCAGCCTAGCCATATAAGGAGAATTTGATCACGTATTAGCCTCATTTGATGGTGATTTGACCCTAAATCTTGATTCAATTGTAATGGTCAATCGTGGATAAACATAAAGAACCCTTGCTTGACCCTGATTGTGCTTCCAATTGCTTCATTCCCACGTTTGCTATGTTTCTTGAAAGAGAACAAAATAGAAAGTTCTAGAATACTTAAACATTAAATGAGAGCAATACCTCATGGATTCTAGAACCTTCCTCTTATTAGGTGGCATTATAAAGATTATGTAATAATGGCCAAAAGATTTACCCTAGCAAAGAAGTTAGTGACTCATGCTTAGGTGTCCTAGGGAAGATTCTAGAATGCTAAAAACTTAGAGAGCAAGTCTTAGTTGAGCCATTTAAAAAAAAAAAAAAATTTAAACATAATGATTACACAAAATCTAAGCATTAAATGCAAGAAACTTTGTCACCAACTTAGGTGTCCCTATAGAGATTTGGTCATCATTATACTTAAATTCTCATTGATGGATAAGTAGGCTAAGTTATGATGGCATGGAATAGGTGGTCCAATAAGAAAATGGAAAGTGTTCTCCTAGGGCTTTAGATGTGCCACCTCTTCCAAAATAGACTGGCTACCTCCTCATTCTAGGCTTGTCACTCCAAAGATGTTCATTAGACCACTTGAAAAGGTAGTAATGAGGTTTGAACCTATAAATAGGAAAACCACCCCATTCATTCTTATCGTTGACTCACTTCCTCTTCCTCCTCTCCTTACATGCCTTCTTTCCTCCCTCTCAACCTTGCTCGCCAAAGAAACATAGCAAAAATGGGAATGAAGCAATTGGAAGTGCCAACAGGGTCAAGCGAGGGTTCTTTATGTTTATCCACGATCGACCATTACAACTGAATCGAGATTCACCATCAACTGAATTGTAATTAGCCTATTTAAACTAAACTCGATTAATTAGCCTAATCAATCGAGTTTAGTTTAATTAATTGTAATTATCCTAATTAATTGTAATTATCCTACTTAATCGTGATTAGTGTAATTAATGACGGATTAGCAGTTAATTATAATTTTATGCCCGTTTTTTCTGGATGAGTTTGTGCATAACTCCAACCGTTTGCACGTTTGATGCCATGTTATT
Organism: Eucalyptus cladocalyx; assembly: GCA_017140615.1. Taxonomy (NCBI): domain Eukaryota; kingdom Viridiplantae; phylum Streptophyta; class Magnoliopsida; order Myrtales; family Myrtaceae; genus Eucalyptus; species Eucalyptus cladocalyx. The sequence goes on along the minus strand of CM029520.1, from coordinate 15,365,739 downwards.
GACTGCCCAATTATAGATTTTATTTATTATTTTCAAAAAGGGTTTTATGGGCAAGAAAATAGAAAAATATGAGATGTTGGGTTTGGACGCCAAATTTTACGTGCTAAATAAAACCATGGGGTTTTAAAATAGAAGTGTGCAAAATTTGATGAGTTGATTTCAAATACATGACCACATATAAATATTTTACTGGGATTTTTGAATGTGAAAAATTGCCAAAGTGATTATTTGAAAACAAACTATTTTGTTCTTGGCTAATTAATGGCAACAAAAATTGGCTTGATTGATGGTGTGCTTGAGTGATCATTTAATCGAACCCATCACCCAACGAGAGTTTAAGGGCAATGCCTGCTTTTTATCGGATGACCAGCGGAAGTCCGGATGTCGAGTTGCGGTCAAGGTCAAACCGATGCTCTTTTATGGAATGTTGTCTAGGCGGGGGTTCTAGACGATGCCGTGCCCGATGGGGTGAGACGATGCCCAGTCATGCCGGAAGACAACCGACTCTTGTATTGGCCGTGGCTTGAGAGGTCGTAATGATTGGAACATGTATGTTTGACAGTGCACTTGGCTATTATGAATTGTGTTCTGATTATTATTTATGTGTATTGCACTAATATTGTCATGTGAGGTATACTAATATGCAAGGATATGCCAAGGCGAGGTAAGATTGTATGCCGTTGCGTGTTTAGGCTATCTCCGAAATGAATTAGCTTCCTAATTGATGTTTAGGAAATTGACTCACTGAGACTTTTCTCACCCTGTTGTTATTAATTATTTTCAGGGCCGTAGCATGGAGAACTACTAAGTGCGGTTGTGGTGGGCATGAGATGCAATACTTTTGGCTAACCTTGCCGTTAGTGAAATTTAAGTTAACCCCGACATTTATGACCATTTTTTCTCATAGGTCATGTAGGAGTTACCTTTTTGTTGTAGGCCTATACATGTTAAACTCCTAGGGTTAACAAGTTGATAAATAAATCGCCACTTTTCAAAATCGTTTGTTGTGCTTTGCTATCGCTATTGTTATTGATTGACTGGGTGTTTATTTGAGTTGTTTCTCCATGCGTTTAATCAAAAGATAAAAAGAATGAGTCGGCGATGCGTTCTAAGACGTCGCAATTTAAGCGACCACCGAAGGATATTCGCGTGCTCGGGGTTTAGGGCGTAACATATGTTGTAATAGATTTCTGCATGTTGTCGAGGTGTAGCAATAAGTGTGTTATTAATTTACCATCGACATTGTATTACTAGTGATATACCTGCTAAATTTTGATGATGAGATGTTTTCCTAGTAGAGAATTAAGGATTTTACTAATTAAGTCCCTTGACTCGCTCCCTTATCTTTCCGACTTTTAGGCATGAAAGTCTCATATTATTTTTGAGAGCTATAGTCAAACTAGAGTAGATAAGAATTCTCCTAACCTATGTGGATACTTAAGGCGTGTTTGGTAATGCTTCTAAGCCTGGGAACAATTTTTTATCAGAAATGACTTTTTTTGTTTCTATTCTTGGAAACAATTTCTGAATATAAGAATGCACTTTGTAATTGTACAAAATTTCTATTTTCGAGAAATAAATGTGTTTGGTAAAATCGTATAATTTTGTTGTTTCTTTTAATTTTTAATATTTTTATTATATTTTTCCTTTTTTTTTCTTCTTTCTTTTTTCTTTTCTCTCTTTCTTCCTCCTTCATGGCCGCCACCGGCCGGACAAGGTTTGATGAGCTCGCCGAAGCCTCGCCGGAGCTAGGTGAGGGCCAACAAGCTTCTTTGGAGGCTCACCTGGCCCTTGCCAGGCTTGGCCTCACCAAATCTGGGCAAGGCCCAGCCTCGCCGGTGGCCTGGTGAGCACCACGAGGCTCGACCTCGCCCAAGCGGCGCAAGGTCAGCCTCGCCCTGGCCTAGCGAGACCAAGCCTCACGTCGGCCGACAAGGCTTAGCCTTGCCTTGGCTGGGCAAGCTCAAGCTCACCCAAATCTAGCAAGGCCAAGCCTCATCAATGGCTTGGTGTCTCTGGGGGCTGAGAAGAAGAAGAAGGATGAGGAGGAAGAAGAAGGTGAAGGAGGAAGAAGAAGAAGAAGGAGGAAGAAGAAGAAGAAGGAGGAGGAGGAGGAGGAGGAGGAAGGAGGAAGAAGAAGAAGAAGAAGAAGAAGAAGAAGAAGAAGAAGAAGAAGAAGAAGAAGGAGAATGAGAAGGAGGAAGAGAAGAAGGAGAAGAAGGAGAAGGAGAAGAAGGAGAAGAAGGAGAAGAAGAAGAAGAAGAAGGAGAAAAAGAAGGAGAAGAAGAATCATTTTAACAAATAGGCCCTTATAGTATGATATATAAAGGAAAAAGGGCCCATAGAGAAATGGCTTATGAATGTACTATTGTAATTTAAAATAATGTGTTATGTGTGATGTATTTCCTAGTCTTCCAATTATTACTTGTCTACGGAGTTTGTTCACATTTCCGCATGTTGTTATTAACAAAATAAAAAGAATCAGGATGGTGACGAGCTTGGGACGTCATGAAAATAATCCCTACCACTCAAGATCTTGAAAATGGAGTTGGGGTCGTTACACTTACAATATGAATATAGGATGTTTGTCACTATCTCAACATGCTGCGTTAAAGTTAGATATAAATATTGTCGAATGATATGATATCTATGTTTCTCATTCATCCGATCTTGAATCTCTCGAGCAAAAAAAAATGTGTAGAGAATACCATTTATCATCCACTGAAATACTACTAGCTTCAGAGTGGTTTAAATTCACCTACTTAGAAGTGAAACCTTAAAAGTTGAAATGCATTTTTGTACAATATCACCTAGGTTAAGCATGACAAAGGGGAAGCAAAAAAGAGAAACAATCATATTATGAGGTTTAGTTGATTTAGTTTTAGTAGCTTAACACATGACTCAAGAAAATCCTAAAAATTAACTCTCTTATTGGATGGTTCATGTTTAGGATGTATTTATTTCATGTAAAAATTTATGATAAAGGTTTTCATGATAATCAATTTCAAAGAAAATTGATAATTTTCATTTGTTTGGTTGCATATTGAAAAGGTGTTTAAATCTCATTTGAAATAACAGATATTAAAAAAAGGTAAGAAGTGAGCGTTTGTGAAGAGACTTGCTATGATTGGGAATTTCATTTGTTCAGAAAGTGGGATTTTTTTTTTTTTTTTTTTTTTTTTTTTTTTGGTTTGTTTTCCTAATTTTAATGACAGAATTATCAAAAATGGCTTAAAGTTATTGCAATTATGCCAATTTAGTCAAATACTTTTTTTTTATCAATTCAATCCTAAACTTTTTGTATTTGTATCAATTTAGTCCATCCGGCTAATTTTGGCCTACTGGCTTTAACATACATAGCAACCATCCGACTAATACTAATGTAGACTTTAATATTTTATTTATTTCGAATTTTTTAATTAATGTTTTATTTTTTTTATTTCTTTGTCCTTTCTGTTTTTTCCTCCTTCCTTCTTCCGAGCAAGATCCAGCAAGGTCAGCCTTGATAGCCAATGGCAAGGCTCGCTCCCAGTGGCTACTCCCGAGATCTCAAACTTCCCCCACAGCACATGAATCAAACCAGAACTTTTTTCTTTGGTCAAACCAAAACTTGCCCATCAATCCCTACGTGTGCGTAATCGTAATCTCCGCTTCCCAACTAACCACACCTCAATCACAAACACTAATTTAATCTTTCTTCCCCCTCAATTAAAAACTGCAAATGCTAAGTAAACAGATGGACAAAGTCAAAAGAGTCTTGAGACATAAACCTAGGCAAGGATATCATCTACTTGATCTCCATCCTCGTTACCTTCCATCTTCTTCACAAAAAGAAAAAGAAAAAAATGGACATGAACATCGTTTCCGGGATGCTCTACTCCACGGCGCTCATTCCAGTTGCTCTCTTCGTCGCCTTTGCGCTTCTCCTCTTGAAAACCTTTGCCGGCAAGTCCCTCCTTTGCTCTAAGTATCCGCCCATTCACGGGACGGTCTTCGGTCAACTCATCTACTTCAACCGGCTCTACGACTACATGACCAAACTCGTGAGGAGATCTCCGACATTCCGTCTCCTCGAGCCAGACCTGAGTGTGATCTACACGGTCGATCTGAGAAATATTGAGCACATATTAAAGACCAACTTCGATAACTACACGAAGGGCAAGTACAACATAGACATAATGAAGGATTTGCTCGGGGAGGGGATTTTCGTGGTGGATGGAGAGAAGTGGAAGAAGCAGAGAAAGGTTGCAAGCTTCGAGTTTGCAACGAGGGTGCTCAGAGATTTTAGCTGTTGCGTCTTCAGGAAGGATGCTGCGAAGCTGGTCAAGGTATTGGAGGAGTTATCAGCTGCTTCCGAGGGATTCGATATGCAAGTGAGTAGTTTCAATTTTTGAATTGTCCGACTCCAGATGATCAAAACTACTGTGAAAGAAAGGTAAGCCGGATGGAACCGAACATAAGGACTGCATATCTGCAGTAGAATATCAAAATATCCTAAAGTTGGTCATCTGGATTTGATAGATATTGTAACCATGTCTGAAAAATAATTTGATATGTACGCAATCTAAAGAGTTAATAGCTAGTCTTGAAGAGAACCTAGGATAGACGAAAACCGTCGTACTCGACCATAGTAGCGACCATCACGCGGTAGTCGTCAGTCTTCCTCATTCTACACCCAAACAGTTTCAGAGAGAGAGAGAGAGAGAGAGAGAAGAGGGGGGGGGGGGGGGGGGGGACCATAACAGTAGAAGAAAGAAGGTAATGGAAAATTGTACATTAGTTTGCTTATTGTATTGTCTTACATCGTGTCTAAGGATATATTGATGAGATGCACTTTGGATTCCATCTTTAAAGTTGGATTTGGTGTGGAACTGAATTGCTTGGATGGATCAAGCAAAGAGGGAAGAGCTTTCATGAAAGCATTTGATGAGGCAAATGCACTAATCTACTGGCGATTTGTCGATCCCTCTTGGAAGCTCAAAAGACTTCTCAACATCAGTTCGGAAGCTCGTCTTCGGAATAACATTACACTCATGGACAATTTTGTGCATCAACTAATCAGAACCAAGAGGAATCAACTCCCAGGGCAGCGAGAGCATGTGAGTGTTTCCTTCTTTTTTTATTAGTGAAGGTGTGAGTACTTACTTAGCGTACATTCAGCTATTCAATTTTTTACGTTTACGCTCTTCTTCTGTCAAGACACAATGCAAATTTCGGAAGAGGCATTAGGGTATGTGATGTTGGGAAGATTTTAGTAACAATAACTTTGAAAGAATTCCATAGAAGCTCAAGTACAGTTTAGGTTTCAGAGGAATTCTGGCTAGAGTAACTTGTGGCGCCATCTAAAAATTGTTTTCATCACAAAGTTCTACTATTCCAGGTTTTTTCCTAGGCAATTCCTCTGATTGATTATACATTTTCCATATTTTCTTTCTACAAGAATGACAAGGAGGACATTCTCTCAAGATTTTTGCTCGAGAGCGAGAAAGATCCCAAGAATATGAATGATAAGTACTTGAAGGATATAATTCTGAATTTCATGATCGCTGGAAAAGACACTACTGCAAATACCTTATCATGGTTCCTTTACATGCTCTGCAAACACCCCCTAGTGCAGCAAAAGATTGCTGATGAAATAAAGGAAGTGATGGGAGATCAAGCAAGTGAAGCTAACCCTGGTTGTTTCGTGGAAAGAATTACTGATCATGTTCTCGACCAAATGCACTATCTTCATGCCACGCTCACAGAGACATTAAGGCTCTATCCTGCAGTTCCAACGGTAATCTTCTGTTCACTTGCAAGAATTATATTTCAGACCTCTAATCCATCACAGAAAAAGATAAAGAAGGTCAAACTAAGCATAAGAGATTTTGAACTCAAATCAATACATCAGCAGAACGTTAGAGCTTGAAGAGAGCTAATCACAGTGGGTCTGTGTAAACTGCTATTGACCTTGCACAATGTCCTGACACTTAGAAGCTACGATGCATTATTTAGATGTATTTATGACAACTATGCAGGTCAAATATTTCCATCATAGATCAAATGCTAGCTTTTCATTCATCTATAAATTCATGAAAAATACTAGTGCTACCCATTTGACTGCATGATCATGCAACTAGTTCTTAAGCTGTTTTGAATGTAAAACCCCATGCAAAAGGGTCAATATTCTCCCGCAGAAAACATGATCAGTTACAATGCAGATGCTATAAATCCATCAGATTGGCAATTACAAATCAAGCACAAACCAAAGAGAAGATGCATTTAACAAGATTCGGCTTTGTGTAGACATGCTAACTTTGATTTTTCATACTTCTGCACAACAGGATGGAAGATGTGCTGAAAAAGATGACATTCTCCCAGATGGCTTCCACGTGAAAAAAGGGGACTGCGTTTATTACTTGGCTTACTCAATGGGAAGAATGCAGAACATCTGGGGAGAAGATGCTGAGGATTTCAAACCAGAAAGATGGTTGAACGATGGAATTTTCCAAAACGAATCACCTTTCAAATTTGTTGCATTCAATGTTTGTTTCTCTACCCTATGTCCTCATGAATTGAATATTCGAAGCATGGTTATGATTCGAATCATCTTCAAGTGACACTGTTACTTTCCTATTTGCAGGCTGGTCCTAGGATCTGCCTTGGGAAGGATTTCGCTTATCAACAGATGAAAATAGTTTCAATAGCTCTCCTTCACTTCTTCCGTTTCAGATTAGTTGATGAAACTAGACCTGTAACCTACAAGGTCATGTTGACCCTTCACATCAACAATGGCTTACATCTTCGTGTTTTTCCCAGATTGGCTTCGTAAGAACTGGACCATCATTAAGTATGGTCCATCATGATATATGGATTTCTAATGTTGGATGCTAGTGGTTTCCACTTATAAGTAAGCATGTACACTACAAGATCTTACTATTGCATGTAAACATTGGACTATTAAGATATTTTGCTTATATTCCATATATAATTTGTGAGTTATAAGTTCGACAGGCTTTGTGATAATAAAATCTTATCCTTATAAAGCCTCTGAGAGGCTAACAAGCTAATATGTCCCTAGAACTGAAACGGTTTTGAAGCTCATCTAATAATTAGCCATGCAGAATTTCATGCAGCACTTCATGATGTCATTGCCATACCAATATGTTAATCAGCTCATTGGCGTCTGCTGAGCCGGACCTTTTCTTAATTCTTTATACTGAGAACAAGTTTTCCTGTTATGTATAACTAAAGCATCTCGTTATATGTCTACAAGATAAGGGAAAGAAGAATGGTTCCTCCTATGATAAAAGCAATGAGACATCCAATGACAACAACTGGATATATCAAAACTAATAGTACATTAAATTTATAGGAAGAATACAGAATACCATCATAAATCACCCCAAAACATGTGGCCAAAATACAGTCCTGAAAGAAGAGGTCACAATGATA